>JAJMGV010000024.1:109823-179583 GCA_030582695.1 [Candida] golubevii | reverse complement strand
TTGGATCATCGTCGTCCGTGATTGGATCATCGTCGTCCGTGATTGGATCATCGTCGTCCGTGATTGGATCATCGTCGTCCGTGATTGGATCATCGTCGTCCGTGATTGGATCATCGTCGTCCGTGATTGGATCATCGTCGTCCATGATCGAATCTTCATCATCCGTGATCGAATCGTCATCATCCGTGATCGAGCCTTCGTCGGCAGCTGAGCCATACACCACAACATACACCACCACCAACTTTGACGGTTCTGTTGCTACTGATTCTGGTGTTGTGATTGTGACCACCGACTCTGCTGGATATCTCACCACGTCGACCTCAGTGATTGGATCATCGTCGTCCGTGATTGGATCATCGTCGTCCATGATCGAATCATCATCATCCGTGATCGAATCGTCATCATCCGTGATCGAGCCTTCGTCGGCAGCTGAGCCATACACCACAACATACACCACCACCAACTTTGACGGTTCTGTTGCTACTGATTTGGTGATTGTCCCGACGGAATTAACTGAGACGTCCTGCGATAGTTTCAATTCTGCTAGTTCATTATTTACACAGATAGAGTCTTTGACTTATTCCGGATTGTCGTCATCAGTACCTTTGAATTTGTCTCTGAGTTCTGCATTTAATACCGACTATGCCGACACGGGTTCGAGTGCAAGCATTGGCAATTTTGTGAAGTTTGTTTGTGTTTTGGTTTTCTTTGTCTGATACTAGGGTTTCTTTGGGATTTCGTTTCTCTTTTTTAAATCTTTTCGCCCTTTACAAGCGTTGTCTCGTGTTTTCGTTTTGCACCTTTTTTCGCACTACTTGATTACTGATCAAAGCTAGTGGCCGCTTGCTTATTTTCGTCTAATCTACTTTTTTTTATTTTCGAATGGATCACTTCACTTGTAGAATTAAGTTTAAGCGCGCGGTTAGTTCCCAGGGTGAAATTGTCGAACTGCTTTTTTTTTTTTTGAATATCTGGCAATCATGTTCACGACCTGAAGATTGGTTTATTGTGCTTACAGTAACGAAGTATGTGGTCATAGTTTAGTTCCTATTGAAGATGCAACCTAAGTCCAGAATTGTAAATTCATCAAGCCTGAAAGTTCAAGACCTCTTCTTGATTTCTCACGTCTTTGACCATTGTTTTTTTTTTTTTTTTTTTTTTTTTTTTTTTTTTTTCTTTTTCTTTTCCTTTTCGAGGGAAGACTTGTTGAAAAAGTGTGACAAAATGTAGTCAGAGAAACCTACAAATATTCCAAGTGAGCAAAAAGGCTCATTTCACATTCACCCGATTGTCGCCTTTACTCGGCCAACTTTTACTAGCACTTTACCTCCAACCGAGCCCATCCTGTTGGATCATCTGGGCTCTTGTGGCCGGTAGAAATACGACCTGGTGGACCGGAGACCGCGGATGAAAGTTTCAACTGGCGACTTGAAGCGGGATAAGGATTTGCGAGTTCTTTATAAGCCGGCACTTCTAAAGCTTTCGCGGGTTCTTACGAAACCGCGGTCCGTGCAAAGGCCTTTCAAGACAATCCTCGGTAAAGAAGCTTCTGGAGAATACCATCAGTTCGGGCAATAATGACGTAAAAGACGATTTAGAATGATTTCTAGAACTAACCCAAATAAGAATAAATGCACTTCTGAAAGATATCCTGTCTTTACCTCCTTTTCTTTCTTGGCCATTGACGTAGAGAGCCATTAGTGTGGTCCCGCCAGATTGGTTTAGTTGATTTGCAGCCATGCCATGATCTTTATGTTAAAAGAGCTACGGTGGTGGCGGAATCGAGTCAAGCACCAAGCGCCCAAAAAACATTTCCTCGATATTGTTTTCAGCCACAATCTCGACATCATCTTCGATTTAATTTTCGAGGTCTATGTCCATCCTGTCATTGTCACATGCCTCTCTTCTTTCTTCATCTCCGAGTACCGTACATGTGTTTTAAATTGCAATGCAAAAAGTTCCAAAAGCTCGTCACTGGATCCGTCACCCACTGCCTCATCTTCTGAATCAATGAAATCTTCATCGTTGATACCATCTCAAAAAACCCAGATCAGAAAGTTGTATGAGATCCTGACGCAAATTTGAGCTCTCAACTTGCACATCTTCTGAAGACTCTGGTCCAAGTGATGCTCTGTCAGGCAAAAGCTGGGAGTTTTCTCGGGGCATTGGTCAAAAGCTACTTCGACCCATAATACAATTATCCTTTTTACTATTCTGAATTGAAAAAATTCCAATTTCGAGCGATAGAGACGAAGACGGGGAAACAGTTTTTGGTGGAGTGCACGCGTGAAACGCGTCTCGTCGCACTGTACTGCTGGGGAACCATCAAGAACTTAATCAAGAGGAAATATAGATTCTGCGATTTTTCATATTTAAATACCTCGAAAATAGCCATTTTTGACCGAAACATTGAGGGGTCAAGATTTTTTGCCGATCTTGACTCCTCCCATACTGAAACGTCAAACGCCCATAAATCCTTGACTCGATCGACTTTTTTCACTTGACACGATTCAGCCTTTACTGCATTTTCCTGACATGATGAAAGTATTGGTAGCAAGGTGTCTTTCGCAATTCCTTAAGACACCTTCACATGCGATTCCCAACACTGGCCCAAACCCCGATCCACGTGAGGGCTCCCCCAGTGATAGCGTCCTGCATACCAGCGCGCGGTCGGCTCGGAACATGGAATAAATGGAATAAATTCATGTGCTTCTGGCCGAAATAGAAGACGAGAAATTCGTTTACCCATAACTCACCAAGCACGCCTTTCTTTTCCTTCAACATGGACTTAGAGCTTTGTTTTGATCGTTCTTCTGGTATCGGAGAAGTGCCTGTGCCGCGGGAAATCGAGGTGGAGACTGAAGTCGGAGTTATGGGCACATTAGCGATCCCACACTCAGTGGACGACGATGATTTTTTGTCTTTGAATTACGCGCCGCCCACACGGCGTATGGCGCTTCTTTTGCACGGCCAGGGTGGCCACCGCAACTACTGCTACCAGAAGATGTTGGCGCACAAATTGGCTGCGGAGTTGGGTATGTATTCGCTCAGGATCGACTTTCGAGGGTGCGGGTCGCTGGCGGACGTGTCCGATTTCAAAAACGGCCGTACTTTGGCTCTGGACCTCGAGGACATCCAAAGTGCCGTAGATCTTGTTTTATCCAAAGATAAGAACCCGTTGGGTATCAGTTTCGACTTGCTGGCGATTGTGGCGCACTCGCGGGGAGCATCGGCAATGTTCCTCTGGGCGCTGGAGCAGCAGAGGCTATTGGATGACGTATCCACTTCGTCCCGGGCCGTAATTGTACCGAATCTCATAAATTGCTCGCTGAGGTTCCGCTCCTTCACTATATTTGAGCGTTACCCGCTTGGCGAAACGGACTTTGAGTATATGGAGCAGACACTGCTCAGACACGGCAAGATGCAGAAGGTAAGAATCACGCGTGAGGAGCTTCTTTCATTGGCCAGGCTTGACACCTCGCAGTTTGCGAAGCTCTCGCCCGAATGGTCCGTTTTGAGCATCTACGGGACAAAAGACACGATTATCCCAAAAGAAGATCCGGCCTACTTCGCCAATGTCTTTAACCGTGGGCCTTATACACACCATTTGGAGCTTATTGACGGCGCAGACCACAATTTCTACGGAACCGACATCATCAGGCACGACGGCGACAGGGAAGAGTTCAACCCGCATTGTTTACCGCTTCTGAAGCACAAATTAGTCAACTATAACTACGTGGCTACGCAAATAATCGTCAAGTATCTCCGCAGCGACCAGGAGTTGCTTCGGTTTCAGGCGCTTCATGGCCTCATTGGTGCCTCTCCACGTGTCAAAGAGGTGGATGGGGTCTCCAACTTCAGGGACTTGGGTGGCTGGCCCATTCACAAGCCCACCATTGACAGCGTGTTAAATTCACACAGCAGGTACTATGTGAGACCAAACTTGATGTACCGGTGTGCAAACACGGCACATGTCACAGGAAAAGGCTTGGAAACGCTCAAAAAGCTCGGCGTCAGATCCGTATACGATCTTCGATCCGAAGAGGAATGTGCAAAGGATGGGTATTCTAAAGACCTTGAGAATGTGGGCATACAGAGGCTCCACGCACCGGTGTTCAGACACGAGGACTACTCGCCCGAGGCAATTGCGCTCCGTTTCTCGAAATTGTTGACGTCTTGGTATACGTACGTGCAGATATATGATCAGATGTTGGAAAGCGGCATCGATCTGTTCCGTACGATGTTTGAGCATCTCAGAGATAGACCCACGGAGCCCATGATCTTCCATTGCACAGCAGGAAAAGACCGGACTGGTGTCTTTGGAATGCTCGTGCTTAGACTCGCGGGCGTAGACCGGCTCACGATCGCGCGGGAGTATGCGTTGACCACGTATGGCCTCGTTCCCGATCACCCACGGATCAGGGAGCTGTTTTTGGCCGGGCTCGAAAAACTTGAAAGCGACGAAAAGGGCCCGGCGTTGGCACTGTTGATTATCCAGGGGCGCAAAGACTGGACCATCGAAGTGGATGGGTTTAACAATCTCATCAGCTCGCGTTCCGAGGCCATGCTTGCAACCATGGATCTTCTTGACACGGAGTACGGCGGCATTCTCAATTACATGGAAAAGCATTTGAAGTTTTCAAGGGGTGACATCGAGAAGATCTTTTGCAATATTGTGTGCACTGATGTGGCCAAAACAACAACCAAAGACACTGTGGTGAATGGGTTTGGCAAGGGTGCGAAGTTCTGAGGAAAAGATCAGGCTGAGAAAAAGTTTTTTTTTGGTATGAAGCAAAGGTCGAAATTGTGGGGATGATGTGTCTTTCTTTCAGTCGTGGCTTTAGCTACTTGCGAGATGGAATCACACGAGCTACGGTTATGTAAAGGTATATATCGCGTCATTTCCTTCCACACTCTGGAGACTTTGGACTTAATACCAGTAACATATATTCAAATGACAGCTCGGGAGACTGAAGTGGGGAAAAGACCTAACGCTTAGATCAAAATCTTGAGCCTTTCTGACTGTTTCCGTATCAAGTACTGGGATCAATCCATCACTTTAGTTCTGCACTTTTCTCCGATGACTGTCCAAAAACCGGGAGCAAGATCGCAAAAGGGGTGATGTAGGAGTTTTCACGGGTAGCCACACCAGCAAAGGCACAATACCATCCACAAAATGCCGACAAAATTACAAAAACACCTCCGGAAGTGAGCAATGTCGGGTTCCCACCGAAATAGTACCCTGCAAGCAAGAAAAACCCAATGTCGAGGGTGAAAAAAAGGCCCATGAACATAAGTGTCGACTTTAACGTGCACAAAAGCATGATAAATGTGAAGATTCCCCACCCAACAAGGTACAAACCAACGGCATTGTTAAACTGATCCACATCGTCGCCATAAGCCGACGCAATTCCAAACGCCTCAACGTAGATTGCTCCAAACGACATCCAGAACCCCATTCCGAAACTACAGAGCACGGTACCGGCAAAAGTATTACCCACAACAAGCTCCCAGATTCCTGCGGAAGCCTGAGCAACCCCACCATAGAAAAAACAAACCCCGACGCAGGCATTCGGAATTGTAATTCCGGCTGCACCGGCCAAATACAACCCCAATACAAAAGCACTTAAGGCAAAAGCAGAAAGCCCCAAGGCGGCGGCGTTTCCATATTTTTGTGGCTCGGGTGGGGCGTATCTTTCAGATTGCATTGTGCCGCCAAAAGCTTTCATGAGCTCATGTCGATAGAATCGTCTATTTCCCAATACGATAACATTGTCGTCAATTCCTTCGGTCGCAACTCGTGCAATGTTTTCATGGGACACGTTAGCTTTCTCGTTTTCGAAGAAAGAGCTGGGCATTGTGAGCGAATCTTTATCTGATATTTGCAAATATGAAAACGGATAGAATGAGGTTTGGTTGGCGTGGAAACGGACATGGTTTTATGGGAAAATCCGACGTCGTCGTGCCGCCAAAACTCAAAAACGGTGCCATTTCAACAGTGGGCCTGTGGGGTGATAAAATCAAGGGAAATGGAGCTGGGGCGAAATAGTATATTGACAAGCTACCCCACAATTTGTTTTGGCACCATGTCGCGGTGTCGGAGTTAAGAACATTAGGTCTGGAAAGCTCGCAGATGAACACACCGCTTTTTGGTGGTTGATCCTTAAAATTTCCTCCCGTTTGATGTGAGTTTTTGTTTTACTCTTCTTCTTTAATATATGTTCTTTGCCATTTTTGATCTCCCGGAGATGTGTGTGAAAGTGCGCCCATACCTAACTCCGTGTAGCTGCAGAAAGCACTCCACCGATGAGAAAAAGGAAAGAGAGGAAAGAGCAGAATAAAGAAAAAGAAAGCACAATTCCAAGATTCTAAGCCTTCACACTATAACGGGCGGAGTTAAAGCCGTCTGAATACTATTTGCACTTTTACGTTAGACCTGATCACGCACAACCCGAAACCCCATGCGAAAATCTTTTCTTATCACCGGTTTGCTCCAGGTATGGATACATTTTTTGATGTTCTCATAACACACCTTCGAAATCCTGAAAAGCCAGAACTCTTATTCACTGCAGCTCTATACACCTTGTAGATTGAAGCTAGAAGCCAATTCGACTATCAATAGCCTGGCACGAGATTTCCGGCATACACCCGTGCACCACGCGTTCGCGCACGCGCTCGCTGGCTCGTTGATTGGTCAACTTCACTCCACGAAGGTCGAAAACATCCGCATTTGAAGCAATTCAAAACTGAAAATCCCACTAAATGTCCTCTCAGATGCTTGGGGCTGCCAGCAAGCGGGCTCTTTTCGGCTCACAAGCAAGACGCTCTCTCTCGTGCTCGGCCCGTGTTTTCGCCGCCCCTGTGGCGCTGCAGGGAAAGCCAATTACATCCCAGGCAGTAAAAAGCGACATCAATGCCGTGCCTGGACTGAATCCGGCACTCACATCCGGCGTAAATAGCAGCGTGAAAGCAAAAGTCCAGGCTCAGAATGAGCACGAGGCGCCCAAAGGATCGTCGTTTTCACTTTTTGGCTTTTTGTGGAAAACCGCGCTCTTGGTATCGGTGGCTTATGGTGGAACGTTGTTTGCAGCAACCAAGAATGACCAAGTCATGGATTTCGTCATTGATAAGCAATTGCCTTACCACGAGGAGCTCATTGACTTGATTGAGAATGGCTCCGTTGATGATTTGAGGAGATTCTGGGAAAAGATCTCGTCAAAAGTGTCGCTTCCTTCAAAAGATCAGATTGAAGAATTGACTCACCAGATCGAGAAACAGGGTGGCCAATTGATCGAGGAAACAAAGAAAAAGTTCTCCCACGCACAGGCCTCGCTTCCCTCCGAGCAATTGCAGAGGTCTGTTGGCGTCGAGACCGTTCAGGGTAAGGTTGATAAGATCCCTTCGGTGGCGTTGAAAGATGGAGTTCCCGGCCTTGCCGACGAGTCTGTCAAGGCCACTATCGACTCCTTCAACGATTTGCTCGAGTTGCTAGATGGCAGCAACCTTGGGCCGCAAAAAGTGGCCATGGTTATGAGAATCAGCGACAACATCACCACGTTATCTAAGAAACTAGCGGCGTTGAACAACTCGTTCGATGCCGAGTTGGAGGCCAAGTTGAAGGACACAAAAACCCAGTTGCTCACTTCGCACACGCAAAAGGAATTGGAATTGACCCAGTCCATGTTGGACCAGTACAACCACGAAAAGTTGATTTTGGAAAAAAAATACAAGGACAGGCTTAACCGCGAGGTGGAAGCTGCGAGACAGGCCCTTAGCCAGGCCGCAATTAATGCCACCACCATGGTGAGAATTGAGCAGACCAGAAGATTCGAACAGATGGTGAAGTCGAAGATCGACGAGGAAAGAGACGGCAGGTTGAAGAACTTGGATGCGCTCAACTCCAGATTGGAAGAGGTGGAGAAGTTTGCTCTTGGTTTGGAGGAGCAAGTATCGTCCATCAAGTCCAAGACCCTCATCCAGCGCTCGTCCGCAAAGTTGAAGGCATTATTGAAGAACACACCTGAAGACGCTCCAGCCCAAAGCTTCAAGCCCTTCATCGAAGATTTGCAATCCGCCTCGAGCAAGTCGAACGATGAGTTGATTTCCTTAGCCCTTGGTGAATTAAGACCCGTTCTCAGCAAGGAGAGCACCCAGTCAATCTTGACGGTGCCACAATTGTTGACTGCTTGGGAACAGCTCACACCCGAGTTACGGTCCGCGTCTTTGTTGCCACCCAATGCCGGTTTGTTGGGCCATATGGCTTCAGTTTTCTTCTCCAAATTGTTGATGCCTGTCAAGGGCTCCAAACCAGACGGAAAAGACATAGAATCCGTCATTGGGAGAGTGGAACAAAGTTTGGTACGTGGAGAGTTGGACACTGCGGTTGAAGAAGTGGCCAATTTGAAGGGCTGGACTAGAAAATTGGCTGACGACTGGGTGAGAGAGGGCAGAAAGAGATTGGAGGCTGAGGTTTTGATTGACTTGATTGACGCTGAGACAAAGTTGTTGTAAGGGTTAACGGCTCAAGTACAAGGGAATACTGTGGAGAGACGGAATATCTCTCACCAAGAATGATCGTCATGGATTAAGAAAATATGGTTGCTGAGTCAAGTGATTCCGCTTTTGCCTCTGCTTTTCTTGGCCTTCTTCCCCTGTATATCAGTCGGCGACGCTACAAATATCTGGGAATGCATTCAGGGGGCTTTTGATAAAATATTCTACTTTGTTTGAGACGTGAGTGTTTGATACTGAACCATGTGAGGTATTGTAGGAAAAGAGCCAATCTCGGTTTATCCATACAGAAAAACGCTGAACGATACTTGAAGTTTTATTGTGAATCTGTAGAGTTTCGCGAGTATGCTTTGAGCGTTTTCCATTTCTAGGGACACGATTTAAGGAAATGTAACAGTTGATTCACATGTGGGTATATGCAGGCACGGCTATTTTTTGGTTTGAGACGAAACTCATGCTTGAGAAGACGTTAAGTGTCCCAGCCAACATAGACCTCACTTGAATACAATCGCACCAGAAAGTTCCGAGGCCATGTAATCTAATAACCCTGTAAATGTACACAGAAGGACGGTCGATCTGAGGTGATCACGTGACTCATCTCACGTGCAAGTCACATGACCATCTCTTTCGTCATACCAAACTACACCGTTCTTCAATCTCCTTTTCTTCCTCCACCATGTCGTCCACGAATGCTGCAGCAGCTGTCTACGGCGGCGATGAAATAAATGCCGTCGTTTTAGACCCTGGCTCGTATATGACGCGAATTGGCTACGCAGGAGACGATTTTCCTCGTGTTATAGTGCCATCCGTATATGCTCTAGATGAAGACGGTTCAAGATCGTTTGATGGAAGCCTTGACTACCCTAAGGCCAACAGGGAAATCGTTCCGATCATGAAGGATGGTCTTATTCACGACTGGGATGGTGCAATTGCCCAATATAGGCACTATTTTGACCTGGTTATGGCGATCGATTACGCGGAACAACCACTCTTGATCACTGAGCCAGTTTGGGCGCCGCAGGGGTACCGAAAAAAGCTTGTGGAGACGTTTTATGAGGCATTTGACTTCCCGGCGTTGTACTTGGCAAAAACCCCGACGTGTGTCTCGTTCCAACAAGGCAGACTGAGCTGTTTGGTGGTGGATATAGGCCATGATTCGGCCAGTGTAGTGCCTGTTGTAGACGGGTTATGTTTGCTCAAGAACTCGATGCGGACCAACTACGCGGGCCGGTTTTTGAATGACCATATCCATGACGTGCTCCAGGCGAAATTTCCCGGGTTAGATCTCTCGCCACATTACAAAATCAAGAGTAAAACACCCACGGCTTATCCCGAGGCGGCTGAGTACACGGCCCGGGACTTGCCCGAGCAAATCGCCCAGTCGTTTGAAGAGCACCAGCAGCAAAAAATCTTCACCGAGTTCAAGGAGCTTATGCTTGAGGTGCCCGAGAAAAAAATGCCCTCCAAGGGCCAAGGAAAGGACCCATATCTGGACGAAGAGCACGTGCGCTCGATCGAGCTTCCTTCGGGCCAAACCGTGGATGTTTCGCTGGACAGGTATACTGTTGCAGACAGCTTGTTTGAGCCAGGGTTGCATCCTTTCGCCAACGAGAAGTACGCCCAAAAGTACCCGGCAAACAACGGCGAAATGGCCATTAGCAGCCCCTACGACGACTACCGGCCTTTGAAAAGGGCCAAAAAGGGTGACCCGGGGCAGGCCACGCCGACCCCGATGCCGGAAAATGGTGCTCCTGTCTCGAAAACAATCCGTGGTTTATCTCAAATGATCACCCACTCACTCTCCCAAGTTGACATCGACTTGAGAACGTCGATTGCTCATAACGTGATTGTCACGGGCGGGACCTCGCTTATTCCACAATTAACAGAGCGGCTCAATACAGAGTTGCTGGCGGCCAATCCCGGGTTGAAAGTACGGCTTCATGCTCTAGGAAACGCCACCGAAAGAACTAACCAGACCTGGATTGGCGGCAGTGTGCTTGCCTCGTTAGGGGCGTTTCACCAGATGTGGGTGAGCAAAGCGGAGTACGAAGAGGCCGGGCCGGAGAGGATTTTCACCCAAAGATTTAGATAAGAAGAAGGTCAGGAATAGAAGTGTTTGAAATAGCGACATATGATTGGAGAAAACGGCGGGGTGGTTGTGGGGAGCAGGGCCAAGAGTCTAAGGGCAGAATTGCGGCGAATTCTAAGGTCTTTAGAAGCTAGTTTTGGCGAGTTCCCGTTCGAGTTCTGGACCTTGTATGAAGAATGAGGTGACAGAAGAGAATTAATGAGGTAGACGGAATCTTTCCCGAAACAGTATTTGTTGGCTAGAGATGAGCGGGATGTATGAAACGAAGTCCACAGGTATACTTGGAATAAGAGATGGGGAAGGTTTCTGGCTTTTCACTTCCCGCTTTTAACACAGTAGCAACCCATAGTTTAGACGTTTGGGAAATAGCTGGTACCATAAATGAAGTATGCAAAAGTAAAAATCCAAAGCCGAAAAGACGTATTTTAAACTTTTACAGAATTTCTTGAACCACGTTTACTTGCCTCTACAAAAACGGATCATTTTCTTTTAGTAGAGGAATAACACTAATACGACTTGATATGACTATCAAGATCTTTTTCTACTATAGCTTCTGGCCAATCGATCCAAGTTTTAATGAATGATTAATAGTAGGCATTTGTCAATAGCAAAATCTAGAATGTTGCATGCAAAATAACAGTCGGTTCAGAAGATCTCCTATCTAACTCTCCGACTCTTTCCTTTTCGATTTCGATAATTTTTAGAGTGGTGCCTAGACCAATTTGGAAGATGCTTTATAGCCTATTTTTGCCGGTCTTTGCAAAAACCCGCAAGCAGAAATTTCCAAGTATACCCCGCAAAACCTGGCTTCTCAAACACGCTTAACTCATGAGCCTTGTCATGTCTTAGGCTTGTTGACGCCTGAAAAGGTCCAGCAGTCTAATGGGTTAGCACTAGTACCTTTTCATTGCAATGAGGGGAGCCTTCTTGGAGTATTACTAAAAATGACTTCATCAAGAGGCTAAAAAAAAAAAAAAAAAAAAAAAACGGATTCTGTAAATACTGAATTTTTCAAAGTACTGTAATAAAGTTCAGAAAACCAGTTTCGAGAGCATACGAATATAGAGTGAATAAGAAACAAAGAAGCAAATCAAGAGATTGTCTGAGAAAAAAACAAGAAAAGTGAGAATTAAATGAAAACGAAAGGTCATGAATACATCATCCATTCCTATTTCCCGCTTTTATTGTTCACTGTCTTCCGATACTTCCCCTTTCTCTCTCTCCTCTTTTCCCTTGTCTCTCACTCTTCTTCGTACCTTTTTTTTTTTTTTTTTTTTTGGCTCGGCCCTCGCAACGGGCCTTTACCACTAGCCCCTACAAATTACAGTCGCGTCGTCGCGCACCCCATACTAACCCATAATTGCCGCCAAAAATTCATTTTTACTTATCACCGTCTTTTCTTATCCCAAGTAAAACACAAGCACACTCTCTTCCGAAGAAAAAAAATCACATCTCCGGATCGAATACCATCCGAACTCTCCAAGACTTTCCACATTTCCAGAATTACAATGATTTCGCAGCTGAATTTGTTCCCGCCACAACCGGCCACTACTAGAGGAGCAACAACGCATATTTCGTACGATTCTGTAAACAACAGAATTGCTTACGTTGCCGGAAAATCCATTATTGTGCGGTGGCTCGAAAAGGGTACAAAGGCAAAGCCTACACAATTCACAAAACACACGGTGACGGCCACTGCAGCGGCGTTTAGCCCTTCGGGTAACTACATTGCCTCGGGAGACGAGTCCGGACACGTGATTGTGTGGGATACATCGGTCCAGGGTAATGATAGCACGTTTGAGCAGCCGTTGATCAAGTCGGAGTTTGATGTGTTGGGTGGACCAATCAAATCGATAGCATGGGATGCCGACAACGCTCGGATAATTGCTGTGGGCTCTGGAAAGGAGAAGTTTGGGCACTGTTTCACGTGGGATTCGGGAAATTCAATTGGTGAGATACAGGGGCACTCGGAGACCATTAATGCGGTCGATATCAAGCCACAGAGACCATATAGAGCGGCCACTGTGGGTGATGATAAATCAATGGTATTTTTCACTGGCCCTCCATTCAAATTTGACAAGAGCTCGAGGACACACCACACAAATGCTGCTCGTGCTGTCAAGTTTTCCCCGGATGGAAAGTGGCTAGTTTCCGTGGGGTCTGATCGCATTATTGTTTTGTACGACGGAAAAACCGGTGAATTCATAGAGAAAAAGGAGAAGGCCCATGAAGGCGGAATTGCCGCCGTCTCATGGTTCCCAGATTCCCTCTCTTTTGTCACCGCGTCGGCTGACAACACTGTGAAAAGATGGGATGTTGAAGGACTCTCAGAGAAGCAAACATACTCCGTCTCCTCATCCGCTCTGGTGGAACAGCAGCAAGTTGGCGTGGTTGTGACTAAAGACTACGTATTGTCGCTTTCATTAAACGGAAACATCAACCTCTTTCCCCACGACAAATCGGAGCTCGAAGAAGTTATTGTTGGCCACCAGAAAGCATTAACAAAAGTGAATGTCATTGGTGACAATTTGGTTTCTGGAGGCTCCGATGGCACTATCTTTGAGCGTGCGGTCAATAGCTCTGGGGTGAGCCCAATTTGCCAGAAGTTTACTGAGCTGCAACCGCATACGAACTTCATCACTGGAATTAAGAAGTATGGCGACTATTTAGTGACTTCCGGATGGGATGACAAGGTCAAATTGTGGAAGAATGGGGAATTGACGAAGTCTTTTGACCTAGAAGGACAGCCTAAAGCCATCACAATCACGGACAACATTGTTGTGTTACTTGAAAACAAGCTCCAGGTTTTCGATAAATTTCTCGAGTTGGTTTCAGAGCATGAGTTGAAGTTTGTTGCAACATATGTGGACTCTGTGCCAGGATCTACGACCGTTTATGTTACCAACGAGACGGACAAAAGACTAGAAGCATATGAGACCGGGTCTTCGATCAAACACTTGCATTCGTACCCGGCTTTGAGAGCACCTCCAAGCTTGGCCAAGGTTTCACCAGATGGGGTGTACGTTGCAGTGGCCGAGTCGACTGGAAAATATACTCTTTACAGTACTAAGGACCAGACTGCTGTAACCACAAGGTGGGCATTTCACAGCAGTAGAGTTAATGGTGCAGACTGGACCTCGGACTCGAAGCATTTGGTCAGTGGGGGCTTGGACTGCGGGGTCTACATCTACTCTGTTGAAAAACC
Organism: [Candida] golubevii; assembly: GCA_030582695.1. Classification (NCBI taxonomy): domain Eukaryota; kingdom Fungi; phylum Ascomycota; class Pichiomycetes; order Serinales; family Metschnikowiaceae; genus Metschnikowia; species [Candida] golubevii. The sequence continues at coordinate 165,778 of JAJMGV010000024.1, read as the reverse complement.
GTCCAAGGTTTTGAAAACCCAGTTGACCCACCAGACGGGAGTCTCAGACTTGGTGTGGTTACAATATTCTGAAGGAAAGGGATCATTTGCAAGTGTTGGGCTAGATGGAGCAATCAAGACGTGGGACGTGGTCTTTAGCACCTGAATTCCATTGGTGAAGCTGGAAAAAAGAACTGTGGAAAAATTTTGATACTCTCGCCGGTATCAAACAAATCTTTGTTATTGAATAGGGGCATAAAGGTCTTTCGTTTGCTCTTTTTTGGAGTATTAACCAGCAAGTAAGACAAAATATTTATCTTCTCTTTAGTATACGAGTTGCTATGGACGAGACAAGAGCTCAAAAACACCAGAAATTTGAATCGCTCACGCTTTTGTCGCTAATTATTTCTCTACCTTTTTGACGAATAGACTGCATCGGATTGTCAAGTGATAGCACAGGCGTCAGCTTTCTTGATCGACTTGTAGACACATCATTAGAACCTCGAAAACTAATCCCACATGGCACAGAAAATTAGTACATCATTCTGTGTAGGCTGTTCTGATATTTCGAGCTAAAAGTTTGCGAGATCCTGTATCAAACTCCGCCTCTTTCGGCGTTAAGAGGATACTTAAGTGTCAGAGGCCCTTCGTAATATTACCCGTGCGCCTGCGTCGTGCTTGCCCACAATTTTTCCGGCCCACCTGCGTCGTCGTGCTGGCTTCCATACATTAAGGTTTCACGCACGCGCGGGTGCCCCCACAAATCACCCAACTTGTCTCGCCTTATCAAGCGACCCCCACTCTTCTCGCGTCACAAGTCCCCGCATGGGTCTCAACAATTTTCGCTCCTGGGAGCCTCCTTCCAATTATGTCGAATTGAGTGAAAATTTCCAAACACTTTTCTTTTCAGGCTTAAAAGTACTTTCAAGCTGAAAAACATTGGGATTTAAATTTTAAACGAAACCTTTTCACATTCACCATATTCCCGAAGAATCTTAACAGAATCTTATCAGCACGGACTCCACATTTCCCCAACTTTTGGTTGAAAAAATGTCTGAACAAAATAGCCGCCAACTCATTAAAGGCGCCTTGGAATTGGACCCTTGGTTGGAGCCCTATTCGAATGCACTCATTAGCCGGCAGTTGCAATGTCTGCAATGGGAAAAAACGCTTGAGAATTCAGAGGGATCGCTTTCTTCATTTGCATCTTCGTACGAAAAATATGGACTTCATGCTGACCACAAGACAAAGGAAATTGTTGCCTTTGAGTACATACCCAATGTTGTTAGTGTTTCGCTCGTGGGCGATTTCAACAATTGGAACACCGAAAGCCATGTTTTCGAGAAGGCCAACGAGTATGATTTATGGAAATTGGTGATACCTCCCACGAAAGACGGAAAGTTTGCCATCGAGCACGATTCAAGGTACAAAATCTCGATGAAACTCCCATCTGGCGAATGGATTTACCGCCTTGATCCTTGGGGAATGCGTGCTACGCCATCTACGGAGAACTCGTTGTATGAAGGTCGATTCTGGAACCCTCCTGAAACGTACAGGTTCAAGTACAAACGGCCAAGGCTTGCGGACCACGATGGAATCAAAATATACGAGGCACATGTGGGAATTTCGAGTCCTGAGCCCAAGATCGCATCTTACAAGGAATTCTCCGAAAAAACGTTACCCATTATCCATGAGCTCGGCTACAACACCATTCAATTGATGGCAGTGATGGAGCATGCATATTACGCCAGCTTCGGGTACCAAGTGACCAATTTTTTTGCGGTTTCTTCGCGGTACGGAACTCCCGAAGAGCTCAAGGAGTTGATTGATCATTCACACAAGCTTGGCATTCGTGTTTTGCTTGATGTGGTGCATTCCCACAGCTCTAAAAATGTTGACGATGGATTGAACAACTTTAATGGCACCGACCACTACCTATTCCATGGTGGGAGCAAAGGAAACCACGATTTATGGGACTCCAGGCTCTTCAACTATTCGAACTATGAGACATTACGCTTTCTTTTGTCGAACCTCAAGTTCTTCATTGATGTTTATCAGTTTGACGGCTTCCGCTTCGATGGAGTCACTAGCATGTTGTACAAACACCACGGGTTGGGGTATGGCTTTAGCGGGAACTATCACGAGTACTTTGATCCCGAATTGGTGGACAACGATGCCATAACCTATCTTATGTTAGCCCACAAGTTGCTTGGGGAAATCAGCTCCAGAAATGACAACTACAAGTTCGTCTCCATAGCCGAAGACGTGAGCGGTATGCCAACTTTGTGCTTGCCTGTTGAACAAGGTGGGATTGGCTTTGATTACCGCTTGTCCATGGCCATTCCCGATATGTGGATCAAGATCTTGAAACACCTCTCTGATGAGCAGTGGGATTTGGGCAACATTGTGTTTACCTTGACAAACCGAAGACACGGCGAAAAATGCATCAGCTACTGCGAGTCGCATGATCAGGCTTTGGTGGGTGACAAGACGCTTGCGTTTTGGCTCATGGACAAGGAAATGTACACCAACATGTCTGTTCTCTCACCCTTGACAGAGGTTGTTTCAAGAGGTATTGCGTTGCACAAAATGATTCGGTTGCTCACATTCGGCTTGGGAGGAGAAGGTTATCTCAACTTTATGGGCAACGAGTTTGGGCATCCGGAGTGGTTGGATTTCCCTCGTGAAGGAAACAACGAATCCTACCACTATGCGCGGCGTCAGTACAATTTGATTCAGGATGACTTGTTGCGGTACAAGTTTTTGTTTGCATTTGATCGCGAGATGCTCCATTTGGACACGAAATACGGCATTTTGAACTCGTCTCAGGCGTATGTGTCGTTGAAACACGATGGTGACAAAGTGATTGTTTTCGAAAGAGCCGGTCTTTTGTTCATCTTCAACTTTCACCCCACGCAATCGTTCCCGGACTACAAAGTGGGCGTTGAAACCGCAGGTGAGTACCAGATTGTGCTCAACTCGGATTCGGAAGCCCTTGGAGGGTTCAACAGAGTCCAGGATGTGACTGAAATGGGCGAGAAAATGATGTTTCCGACTAAGCCAGAACGCTGGAACGACCGGAGCAATGCCTTGTTCATATACATTCCTTCGAGGACGGCTCTTGTGTTGCAGTTGAGAGAGAAAGTGTGAGAAGTGGGGGGTCAACGGAAGCTTAAAAGTGGCAAGAAGGCCTGAAATCTCTAAAGATTCTGTCGCTTTAACCAGGCACAGCGAGTAATCTCGTTTATAGCCAATTCTTCAAGCACAACATCACTAAAGTTCGGTGTCTTCCTTCAGCACATTGGAATTACAAGAGCTAGTAAATAGCTGGGAGGTCTAGAATTCATATTACCTTTTCGGAGCTTGCCCTGCGAGGCCCCGGCCTTCCTCTATGAGATCTATAATATTCAGCCGCGCTTGGCATACCAGAACGACTTTCGCCGTTAGGAGCTTGAGATTCTCAAAGCACGGCGATGAAGGGTCGATGAAACGAGTCGCTTGGCGTAAAGAGTGGATGCTTACCGGCCAAATCTTCATGTCGCAGTCGTAAGTTTGCATTATTCCAGCGACTTCCCGCGCCAAAGATTCACAAAAATCCAGGGGGTACTTTTCCATCTCTTTTCCCACAACATCATCATCGGCAACACGTAATCGGTCTTTGACAGTAGCACAAACGAGGATCTGGGCTAGTCGGTAGTTGATGGCGATCACGGCGGCCTTCTCGTCCTTGTAGAAAATGCGCGGAAACTGCTTTTCTTCCTTGGCAGGAATAAATATCAACGGCTTGAGCCAAATGGGCATTCTGCGGCCAAACTCCTCCACCTTCTGTTTCAAAAGAAGCCATTCGTCGAGCCGCCGGTTGGTGGAGTAGTCCTCAAAGGTGATCACGTCCGGGTGGTTGTAAAAATCGTTGACCGAAATGAGCACAAACAAGACTTTATGGAGCCACCACGTTGTTTTTTCCGCCGACACAACCACACTGGCATAGTTGTTCACTGACTCCAAAACGCCAGTTTTTTCCTCGTCAAACGCGTCGTACGTGTCATATTCGTCGTAATGAGGGTCCAACGCACGCCACATTTTCGGCACCGAAAACGTATTGGGACACTCGAGCTTCAATGATAACAAAAGATCACACACTACCGTGGCCCAGAAGCACAGGTAGTGCAAGGGCGAGCGCTTGAGGATCCACCTGGTTTCTGGCGTTTGGGCCATGATGGTGGCGAAAATTCCGCCCGCCCCCTTGACGTAAACCGAGTTAACCGCCACAAAAAACATCTCGTATATACAGAGAAGATTGGTGCTGATGAGACATCGGGCAAGAATCTTGCCGCCAGGATCCTCTGATTTCGGTAGCCCCACGTTTTTTCCGATTGCGTACACGCATTTCTGATAATAGTCGTACGGACACAACTCGTCTACCGACAGCGGGTCCATGCGCTGGGCAATGAGCGAGCTGAGACAGAAAATCGAGTCCAAGATCATCCGGGTATCGTCGTAAAGCGCAAGCTCCGAAACGACTATCTGGTACAATTCGTGGGCAAGGAATGTGTCGATGAAAATGGCCACCTTGTGAACAAAGAAATCGTAAAGGTACCGCTCCACCGGGTTCTTGAGCACGTGCTGGTACACTTTGGTGATGTCTGCTCGGGGCACATGAATACCTAGCGTGTCCTGGAATTTCGCATACGCTTCATCAAAGCTGTATTCCTCGGCCACGACTTTCTTCCGCTTAGCGTGGGTTGGCGGGGCCTCTTCTGGGTCACGTGCAAGCTTGTGGATCTTGGGGTGGGCATTTTTTTTCACCTCCGGCGGCCGGAAATTCACTTTTTCGTGCAAGGCTCCGTGTGAACGATCAGTCGATTTTGGATCGCTACCTTGGGCCAGCGAAAGCGGCAGATAAGGCAATTTCACCTGCATCTGGCCAGTGGCTAGTGACCACAGGGTGTTCCAGAACGATTCCTGCGCTTGTGCTGAGGGCGGAAGCGTCGCCGTTGCCGAAGTTAGGAGCTGTGTTTGAGCGTGTGCTTGAGGATATATTTGAGGATGTTTTTGAAACTGACTTGGAGCCAGATTCGTGGGCAAAACGTTGGGTTCGAAGATGCCCGCCATGGGTTCTCCAATAAATGTCATCGCATTTGCTCTGGTGAGTCCGGATGATTTCTCGTCGTTGTTTATGGAGGACTGTAGTGGCGGTTGTAGTGGTGGTTGTAGGAGGTGTGCTTGTGGATTATATGTGGAAGGGGATGTGGCTTGAAAACGTCCGCTTTGAGGGGCATTTCCCCTCACTCCAACGGACGTCTGGCCGTGAGATGCTGGCTTGGAGTTATCTGAATTATGCTGCGAGTATATTGAAGCTTGTGACGGTGGGAATGTGCTTGAAATCCCGGTGTTCTGGCCGTTGTACATTCCCATGTAAGGCCCATGGTGAGATCCCGTATTTGGGCCACCATACGATATGTTTTGCCCATGGAGATGCCCCAAATTTGACGGCTCCTGCTCCGGGACAGCCCGCCGGAACACTGGCCCAGGTAAATACAGCGCTAGTCCGGGCATCGGCGGCTGTTGGTTCTGATACAGACTCCCATACATCATATTAGGCGCAACTTGAGCATCTGGCTGCTGCAGTATAGTGGGCGCGTTTCCCACGACATTATAAGTTCCCGGGCTAAACCCTGGGGCCGGAAACACCTGGGATGACACAAAAGGAGGCTGTTTCCCCTGGTAACTCATTGGCGCTGAAGACATATTGATTGCCGGAGAAGTTTCTGCGATTCCCGATGCGAAAGTGTTCTCTCTGTGGGGCGCCCGAACCGGCGTGGCACCCTTATATAGTACCGGCTGGGGCACTTGTTCGCGTGGCAGATGCTGTAGCAGCGCCGAAGAGGCTGCAAACGACTCAGATGGCCAGTTGTTTTGGCCAGGGCCGGGACCTTGGATCTGCGTACTTAACCGACGCGCAGACCGGCTTTGCCGCGATAGATTTGGCGGGACTATGGGCCTATCTGGAAGCGCCGGCCCGTATTGTGGAAACGGCATGCTCCGTGGGTGTTTGACTCGTTTCTTCGGGGTGCTTAGATGGTGACAAAAACGGTCAGATCGGCCCCAGGTCGATTTATATTTTGCAAGCAGGCATGCAGACGCGCGCGCGCAGCGGGCTACCACCACTCATGTATGTAGAATGTGCATGGCCGTTTTTTGAGGTGACCGTGAGCCGATAAAATGAGATGACCACTTGGGGAGAGGGAACGGGAATGAGAAGGACGTGATCTTGTGGGGATTTTTAAGTCTTGTGTAATGGAAAGCTTCGAAGGCGCATATTTTTGTATATTGCTATGAGTATTGTTTTGAGGATTGCTTTGAGCAATGTTTTGCTTTGTTCTTTTAATGACTGTTTTATTAGTTTGTTTGTTTGTTTGTTTGTTTGTTTGTTCTTTGCCGCTCTACTTCAGCCCCTTTTTTCCTCGCAATCATCTCCGATTTGAGGGGTGCTTACAGTTTCTGGGAGCTTGATGCAGGCCCCGCATGGAAAGAGGCCACATTCCGCCTCGGCTGATGTGGGGCCCTTTTACTCAAACAAATCTTGCGTGCACACTTGGACTTAAAAGAAAGACATGTACGAGAGTCAAAAAATAGAAGCCGAACAAAAAAAAAAGAAAGAAAGAAAGAAAAAAAAAAAAAAACAGATATCTTGAGTTTGTGTTGGCGTGTGAGATCCTGGAAGCATTTTGTTCGTTTACGACGGGTTATGCCTTATCTCGATATCCTCAGTACAGAAACAGGCGCTTACCGTCATCTTTCTTGTATTTCCGGAAAACGCTCGCTTCCCCAATTCGTCCTTGATAAGCCCTCTCGTATAACTCTCTATGGTTTCTTGAATTCCCACAAAAGAGAGTGTTTAAGACTCACCCCGTATCGGCGGCAATCGCGACATTTCGTTGCTCGCCTCGATTCGCATTGACTAGACAATGTCGCGCGTCGCATGCGCTTACACGGCCTCGTGCCCCAACTCACTCCTTGAACACCATCAACAGACACCACACCAACACAAAAGTAGTGATGGCAGATAAGGAACATACAGTTTTTCTTCTTGATGCCGCTGTGCCCCATACGGCATATAAGTACGTGTTTGATACGCTTGCAGGCAAGCTTTTGAAGGGCCTCAAAACAGACTATGTTTCGTTAGCCTTGTTCCATTCCTCGGCTACCCAACACGAGTTTGCCGATAAGGGAAAGTACATTGGAATCGAGGTCTTGCTTGATTTTGAGGCGGTTTCCTTTTCAAGCTTGCGTCAGCTTTCTCTCAAATTGACCGGCCGCCCGGTGTTGAATGGCTCTCCACACCCGGATTCGGCCGATATGGTGCAAACAGTGCTCTTTGCATCGACGCTCTTTGCGCCCACGAAGAAAAAAGCCTTCACCAGGAACATTGTCTTGGTTTCTCGGGGCTTGAATGCTATCTCCGATTCTTCCTCGGACAAAATCGCTCTAATTCCGACGTTTTACGCTGAGTACCCTGTCAACTTCTATGCCATAACGTCAGACGACACCTCTCCGCCGGCAAATTCTGCATTGGTAAGAATGAAAGACGTGTTCCCCTCGGGACTCATATTTACCGCCACGCAAGCACACAAAATGGTGGATTTGCATCCGCCCATCCGCAAAACAAGGCCCATAGCCACGTATATGGGAGCCATGAGATTAGGGGCCGATTTCGACCGCGTTATCGAGGACGACTCGTACGATTTTCTTGAGGATGATCTTTGTGTATCGTTCCGTGTCGAGCTCTACTCGGCGGCTAAAAGCGACACGTCGATTCCGGATACACACGAGTATGTGGTGGATTCCAACAAAAATATCGTGAGGCTTGAGCGCAACACGTCGAATTTTGTGTGGGAGAAAAATTTCCAGGGGCATAGCGATTCGAACAAGGACATTCCCGAGCCAGCAGACCCCAGCATATCTGATCCGGAGAAGAAGTTCGATAAGAAAACAGTGGATCCCCATTCACTTACGCCTGCATTCAAGTTTTCTAACTTCGACTTGCTTGCCTTGGACGACGACTTGTTGCTGGCGACAAAATTGCGGCTTTTTTCGGCGTTCGATGTTTTTGGCTTCATCCCAGCGGCAAAACTCCCCTACGAGTATCTCACGGGAGAGGCTAGCTACGTTGTTCCCGAAAAGGCTTCGTCTCTACAAAACACCGTCAATTTCCAGGCCTTTGTTGAGGCGTTATATATACGAAAGCTCGCCGTTTTGTGCCGTTTTGTGAGAAAGGCAGAAAAAGAGGTGGAGATCGGGACAGCGTTTCCCGTTAAAGTCAAGTCAGACCAAGAATACGCCAACTGTCTTGTGTTTGTGAGACTTCCTTACAAAGAGGACGAGAAAATCGGACGATTTCCGCCACTTTCTGCTCCAAAGGATGAGATGGAAGACGGAGCGACTAACAATGAGGCAGGAAAACTGGTGTCGATTGCTCTGTTGATGGACGATTTCGTGAGACACAAAACATACGAAGATAAGAAAGAGAACGAAACAGATGAAGTTGTGCTGGCGCCAGAAAACAGCGTTATTGATAACTTCAAGGTAATAATGAGACAGTCGGACAGCTCAAAGTTGGCCCTCCCACGAAGACATGCTTCCAGAGATCCATTCCTATGTTCTTCTCCTTCCGTAAACCGGACACAGGCTTATTTGCGACGGATACTCTTGAAGTCTCTTTCTGCTGACGACTGGGTGGGCTATTTCGAGAACCCCGACTTTATTGCCGATAATTTACGCGAACTGGAGGAGTTCACCAACTTCTTCAACTTGGAAAATTGTTTATCCATCAACAGCAATGCTCCAGAAGCAAACTGGCTTTTGGAAATCAACAATCAGGCCATTGGCAAAAGCAAGAGACTTGCCCTGGCTTTGGGGTCAAAGTACGTGCACAAGGCCGAGACCAAAAAGTCGAAATCCAACAAGGAAACGGCGAATTTTTACCAAAAGGGAAATTATGGTGCTGACGAGGGCAATTATGATGAGGTTCCGGAATTTGGATTCTGAAGAGACTGAGCCATCATCAAATTTTAAACAATTGTAGTATTCTCTCCAATTCCATTCTTTCATTCGACTCTGGTTTCAGGCTTAGTAGTTCAGTCAAATGCTTATCAGAACCGGAATCATGTGTTTAAAGATACCGATACTTTGCAGGGGTTTTTCAGCAATGCCAGGTACGTCCAAGAGACGGAGCTTTCTGTCCACGCTTGTCAGGCTTCTTTGGGTTTTTGTATGAGCTCAAAATCAGGACAAATTCCAGAGTTCAAGTCCCCAAATCAACCTTGTTTAAATTCTGTGGTAGATTTATTTGTGACAAAAACACCTCTAACACCGGTGCTTCCAAAAGCCAAAATAAAAAACAATTTCTCGTGAATCACCATCGCTTATCACAACTTGAAAAGAGCGTTTCTCGTGTCAAACTCACGGTCCTTTGCGGTTCTGTTCCTCGACTTCGAACGACCGGTTCCGTCCTCACCTAAACTATTAACTATCCGCGTATGGACTTTCGAGTCTTTTAGCCTCGAGACCTCGTCTTCAAGCGCCAGTTTCATCTCTGTTGACGTGACCTCCTTGATCGCAGCAACATCAAAAAGCCCCCTGAACTTTTGCAGTTTGCCCTGTCTCCACAAATTGGTCCAGTGTTGGGCCATTCCTAGCTCATCATATGACCCGTCCGCAGAAAGCTGGCCCTTCTTTTTGGCCACATGGTAGAGAAGCTCCTGTATGTTGTTTGTCGGGTGATCCATGAACTCCGAATACCCTTGGCCCTTACTGTTTTGAAGGTTCAAAACATAGAGCAAGTAATCTGCCTGGATCACGGGGTCCACGAAAGATGCGTGGATGCATCCGACAAGCGCTAGAGCTAACATTGTTTCCGAATCTTTCACCGTGGGAAGAAAAACACCAGGAGTATCGTACACCAAGAGATCCGGGTCCCTGCTAAGTCTGATGATCTCGCTTGTGTTCCGGGTAACTCCTGGCTGGCCACCCGTTTGGGCCACTTTTTTCTTTTTCTTGGAGCTCACTCCCTCCGGTAGCTGTGACGAGTAGCCAACTGACCGTAGAGTGTTGACTAAGGTCAGCTTGCCTACATTGGGCATGCCTATGATCATGGCCCTAAGGCCCAAAGGGGGAGGAGGGGACATTTGGCGGTAATAGTCACCGACAGCATCAAGGATTTTCCGAGCATCTTTGGCGCTACGAGTATCCACAAAGAGAAACTTGTCTTTATCGTGCCATTTCTTCAAAAGATCTGGTTTCATGATCGAGAGGTCTTTTTTGCTGTAGAGGATGATCTTTTGCTTGCGGGCCAACACCCGATCAAAAAGAACATTGGTAGTCGAGACTGGGGCACGTGAATCCCTTACTTCGAGAATCAAGTCCACTTGTGGTGCCAAATGGCCGAATGTGGTGAGCGCCTTCTGGTGATGGCCCTTGAAACTTGCTAGCGTGAGCCTGTAGTCGGGAAACGACGTCCTAGGCTGAAAGCTCATGGGGCAAATATAAAAGAGTGTAGGTTGAACGGAGTTGGTGAGGATGGTTTGGAAGAGGTGATCAGGCGGAATGAAAACGGATAAGGTCTCAAGTTAAAGTATTCAAGTAAGACAAGATAGACGCGGCCACAAGAGCATAGAGCAGAATCTGGGGCAGTGTGATGCTGTATCACGTGATCAGCAGGTTTCGCCTACCTTACGAAAAAAGTCATGTAGTGATTCAGAGGAAAAGCGATAAAGCTTTATCTTAGGCAGTGATTTGCTACATCTCACACCAAGTATCATTACTTGAACAAGTAAGTTACTTTACTTAAAGATGGCCCAAATTGTGGACTCGGCACCGATTCCGTATCTCGCGGCCTCGCCCTGTCGGGCCTGCGAAAAAAGATCAGGGCCATCGCACCGGGACCATTAGCGGGCCACACAACCGGGCCATACAATACAGCCCTGTGACCTTTCCTCTCCATTACCAAAACATTCCTTCTCCGACAATTCGGCTCATTAAATGCCTTTGATCACATTCACAGGGTTACCCTGCAGCGGCAAAACACGCTGGGCCAAACAGCTCATGCAGCAGCTAGAAGAGAGAATCAACATGGCCCAAAAGGACTCTTCACCGGGCCACAACTATAAGATCGTTTACCATAATGACGAGACTTTGGGTATTTCCCATCTGGTATACCATGAATCAGCCACAGAAAAGCATGCACGTGGCACGCAATTATCAGCCGTGAAGAGAGATCTTTCCCGCACAACATTTGTCATTTTGGACTCGCTCTCTTACATCAAAGGGTTTCGATACCAGCTCTTCTGTGAGGCCAAAGGGGTGGTGACTCCACACTGTGTAATACAGGTGATGAACCCCTTAGAAAAATGCCTTGAGTGGAATGAAAAACAGGACAAAGAACATCGTTGGTCCAATGACGTCATCAAGCAACTAGCAATGAGATACGAGGAACCAAATGCGGACTCTCGCTGGGACTCACCGCTTTTCACCCTCGTCAGCGATTATGAGGGGGAAATACTCCCGATCGACCAAATCTGGGAAGCACTCGTGTTGAAAAGAGCACCTCCTCCAAACGCAGCCACTCTCGTAAAACCCACCTCAGGAAACAATTATTTGCAGGAATTGGACAAGCGGACACTGGATGTGATAGGGAAGATCGTGCAGCATCAGCAGTTGATGTCTTCTGGAGGCCTGGTTGTGATCGACCAGGCTCTGGATTTGCATGTGGAAATCCCAGGGGACGCCATCAGTATAGCACAATTGCAAAGGATCCGAAGAACATTTGTAACTTTGAACAGAATGAGGAGCATCGATGTTGACCGGATTGCAAGCGTGTTTGTTGATTATCTAAACAAAAGTTTGAACGAGTAGACGGTGGAAGGCTGGCGTTTTAAAGTGGATGCGGACATGAATCACATTATATTTGTAGCTTTTTTGTATGTGCTGTTGGGTAATTGATCCAACACGCGTGTGTAATGAAGGATTTGGATAAAACTTCATTGGAAACCCTTTGTTGTTGATGTACGTGCCATTTCTTCAACGAGTCAAAGAGCTTTTGCAGGTTTGTCACACCTAAAACTCACTTCTTCCTCTCATTCAGCCACTTGAAAACCACATTGCCATCTTCATCGATGAGTTTCCTCTTGCTTCCGTTCTTCATCAACTCGCGAGTAATCTCCAACTTCTGCTCCACCTCTCTCAATTCCTTCTCCCTCGTCATTCTTTCCTTCAACAACTTATACTTTCTCAACTTCTCCTTCTCTAATTCTGCACGTTCCTCCGCATCTAGATCTTGTTTAAGCACCTTTTGGTTGGTTTCAAGCTGGTCCAATCTCATTCTGTTTTCCCTCCGTTCTAGCATGGATTCATCGGTGTTGAAGTGCTTGGCCGGGCTGAATGTGTCGAGTTCTTTCTCCGAGTCAACAAATACAATGTGTTTCCCCTGAGCTTGAAACTCCAAGGATTTGCGGAGCCTCTCTGCTTTCTGGGTTTCGTTGAGCCTCATGGTACGCACGTAGTTGACATCCTGCGATTTCAATAATTTCACCTGATCCAGAGAGAGTGACTCAAAGCCTCGGTCACGAATGAGAATCCCGTCATCATCAGTACGCTTTTTTGTCATTGCATGATAGTATTCGTCGGGATTGTACTGAGCGGCCTTCTGCTTCAAAACCTTTAACGCTGCCTGCTTCTTGTGGTGGTCATTAGCTCTGAGCTTGTAGTCCTTCTTCTTTTCTAGGAGTCCGTACTTGGCCCTGTCCGAGGTCTGTGCACGCTCCTTGTGTTGTTTTTTCTGAACATTATGCACTAATTTTGCCATGATAACTGATATTTGTGTGTAATAAAGATATGTTCAGTGTTGTGTGATATACGATGAAGAGCAAAAAAATATGCCTCGCTAAGCTCATCGAAGTAGTGCATACCCCGCGAGGCCTTGAAGTGAGGGCCCCTCAATTTGCAGCATTGTCTTGTGCAAGGCTGCGAGCCCTTTTTCAGTTTCGCCTTTGTTGCAATTAACGAGAGCGAATCACTTTCCTTATATACTGTCAATAAAATTTCCATATGTATGTCGTGCATTGAAAACACCCAACAAATTTTGTTTTCTCCCCGCTTCTCATCTCGTGCATTTACGACCATCAAATGTCTCCTTAGAGTTTCTTTTTCGACTCTGATGCCTCCTCTCGCAGTGGTCGCACTCGCACTCAGCTTCCATTTTCAATAGGGTTACAAATCAGATACAACCCCTTGAAAAAACGAAGGATACTTCTTCTCTCTTGTTCTTCTTGATATGATACAGTTTTTGAGAGCGAGTAGATCGATAAGGTCTCTAGAATCTCAAAAATGGATATCTGCGTCTGCCCGCATTTTTCAAAAAGCGAGGGCAAGTGACAATGCTGTCGAAACTGGGTCAAAATCAAACTTACCGCCGACTCTAGGGGAAACTGCTACTGAAACTGCTACTGAAACTGCTGCTGAAACTGCTGCTGAAACTGCTACTGAAACTGCCGCAAACGAGACTCCTATTGAGACGCTGGCTCAAGCCCCCTCCGAATCGAATGACGACATTTCGATACCTTGGTACTTAAGAGACGACATAAAATCGACCTTGATTGAAGAAAAAGAAGTCAAATTGCCCCCTGTTCCGTCGTATGCGCCTCAACATGTACTGGAATTCCTCAAGCTACTAGCAACTGACTATGGAATGGAAAACTTGCTTCTTTTCGATATGACGACGCTAGACGAGTCGCATGAGTTCAAGGCAAACAACATGAACGTCGATTTCATTATAATTTCGACGGGCAAATCCGAAAGACACATTTTGAAGGCTTCCACGGAGTTCCGTACGTATATCAAGCACAAATACAACGTTTTACCTGCAACGGAAGGGATCGTGTCAACTGCCAAAACACCTGCGATGCGCAGAAAGCTCCTTCGAAGGGCCCGAAAGGGACCTTCTTCCACGGATAATGATTACGGCCGATCTGCCAATAGTTGGGTTTTGTTTCACCACGATAACGTCGATGTGCATATAATGACGGCCGAAAGAAGACAAGACTTGAACTTGGAATCTATTTGGTGTCGTCCAGAAGACTTGCATTTGTATGAGCATAAACCTGTTGCTCCAGTAGAGTCTGATTACATATTCTCTGGAATAAGGAGATTCCACACTCTTGCAGGTCGTCGGCAGTACTCTTCTATGGAAGACACTCGTCATCATCTAAAAACATTGCTTGCGCAACCCAAGAATATAAGCAAGAATACACTCGTCGAACTCAAGCTTGGTTTTGACAAAGACTTTCTGGCCTCGTCACCAAAAAACTTCGATTCAAAGTATAAGTTCTACAAAACTTTGCACATGATGGATCCAGAAGTGGTCGCCTTTGAGCAGGCCGAAGCTGCGCTTTTGGAAAAGTACGCCTCCTCTGAATACGCAAGTGAGGACTTTACCATGGCAAAGATCAATGACGTCACTGAATTCACCAAGCTTCTCCTTGACTCGCCCATTAAGCATGTTACTAGCCCAGATTCAGCCGACTCTGCATTGGACAGATTATCCCGGTTCATCGCTGTTTTGTATATGTTCTCTCCGGAGACGTTTTCCATGTCCAGGAATCCAGAATTCATACCATTGCTATGGAAATTGACTCATTGGGATAGTCTGAGGCCTGTGTCTCCAGCTGATGTTGACAATTTTGTTGAAACGCCTGCCTCTAAAAGGCCTTTTCAGAACGGGAATCTGCTGGTGAAAATGGCCTCTAATGACGCGAGAAACGTGCTCACGCTTATTGAATTTCACAACAAGACTGCCGGCCCCGATATTTCTGTGACATCTGCCTTCAAAGAGCTTGTTCTTTTCACCTACGGAAATGCCGGAAAATGGGACGAATTCTGGGTTCAATGGGACGCTTTATATTTTCCCGACGTTCCTCGACCGGAAGCAGCATTGGAGCAATGGGTTCGTCTAGTGGTGTTTCTACTGCTCGTGGGCAATCAATCGCAAATGCTTCGTTTTCTCGACCACTATTGGAAAAATGGGTCTTCGGTGAGTGGAACGTTTTTGTGCTGTCTCCAAGAGAATAACGGCCAGTTCAGCTCGGAGAATCAAAAACGGGCTTTTGTGGAAGCCATGCGCATCATGGTCGACTCTTTGGATCCCAACGGAGAAGTTTTTGATAAGGTGAGATTGCAGCTCTCAAAAATGGAAGGGAAATCGGGAGATGAATGATGGACAACTATAGAGGTTTTTGTGCTGGTGAAACCTATCGGTGGCGTTCGCTTCTCATTGGTATAAGGATCTCAGGAAGCAAGTGGTCTATTCTGAACTTTTGAAAGTGACCACCACCAATGAAACCTTAATCAATGGGGATCTGAACAACTAAAGACCATTTTTGGGCTTTTCACAAGGAAAATGTTGAAAAAGAGACTCTATGGACTGTTGAGACTGTGGGCTGTTGTATGTTGTTGGGACTCTGTGGGTTGTTGGACAACTAGCTAAGGTGTCTGAAGGTTACCTTACAAAACTCTACCATAACAGAAGACTTCTGTTGTGTCGTATGATACGATTGCATACCACTGAAGAATTTTCATCTCCTTCGCTTTCGACACGCGTCATTCATGTCATGCTCAACCTCAAAAAACTTTCTTCTTGTCAGCTCAAAGGAGTTCGACATCCTCTCAAATGTCCTCGAGTTCATTCTGTCCGCATATAGTTCGGCCCGCCGAAGCAATGCTTGACGTAAGCGTTTCATTTTCTCGTGATTCCGAGCTTGTCTTCGTGACAGATCCAAGTTATCTAGGGGTTCGTGTTCAAGTACTTCGGCGGGCAAATCTCCCTCAATTGTTTCCTCGTGAATTGTAATGTGGTCAGAGTAGGAATTTTCATCCCCTTGAGTCAATGATGTCTCGTCAACGTCATACTCAGTGGCTGGAGTATTTTCGCCTCTTTCAGCTTCAAAACGCATTTCATTTAAAAGTTCATCGTCGTCGACCCCATCGTAAACAACTCCAAGGAAATCAATGAGATCGCGGATTTGCTCCTCATTTTGCTGGAATGTTGAAAGTCTCTCACATATTGGTGTGAACCACATTTTCCATGCGAAAAATACATGTTTAAGCCATGACAAACTGTCTTCAAACGCCATACATATGCATCTCACATTTTTGCGACGGGTCCTATCAAGTTCAACAGAATAGCACACCGAAGCATCAGTGAATGAGTGTACTTTAATCTTTTCACCCGGTTGAAAGGTAACCATGCTTCTCATCATTTCATCTAAAACCTTAAGAGTTGTATCTTTAGCAGCTTGTTCGCTCTTGTTCTTGGTCCCCTGAGTTAGACCCATTGTCGCCATGGGTTCCTCTGCTCTGTAATTGATTTCAACATCACAAAATAACTTGAACACCAAGGAATCTGGTCGCTCACATATGAAACGCACCAAAAAACGGCGTTTCAAAACATTGCCAAGAGCCTCGATGAAGATGTTTCTATTAGCGTGTGCCAGAGAATTCTCAGTCATTTCCTTCACGACGGAATCCTTTTTAGAGTACCACTGCCTCAGTGTGTCCTCAATTCAATTACCTGGGGCAATTCAGCAAAAGCTTCCAAGAATGTGTACATTCTAGCTTCTCCGATTTCTCGTGTTTCGCTAGCAAGAACCCATTTGAAAGCTTTCAGGATCTCTTTCTTCTTTTCGGCAATGACACTTTTGTTTGCGTTCTCTTCCATATTCATCCTGACTTTGGAAGCAGCTTGGTTTGCAAAAGCCTTCAGGATATGCCAGCGACACCAAACAATTGAAACATCGATATTCCAGACTTCAACAAAGCATTTGCTTCCGCGTCATCACAGTCTATGAATACCTGTTTAGGTTGGAACCGAACAAAGTCCAAGGCGCTTGTTAAGAAATGTGTCATTACTTCGCTTTTCCCAGAATTGGCTAACATGAACGCAAAAGAGCACCTTTCTCTGTGGCTTGATTTCTGATGTAAAGAGTGAGTAACTGAAGATCTTCCAGGATAGAAAGTCCCGTGCAAGATTTATCGGTACAGTCAAGAAAGATCATCTCGCTATTCTTGTTCAACTTTTCTCCTTGCCATCGAGATTGCCATCGGGATATGAACCAAACCGACCAGATTCTACCCGCTTGCGGCACTTCCGCGTCATTCTCCGCCTCAAAATTATCGGCAAATCCACTCATGCCGCCCTGTTCCTTGATGTATTTGCCTCATTTGCGCAAGCTAGCTTCATTACACGAGTTTTTGACAGCCAAGGCACAAAGACGACTCCTGTTTTCATTTTAAGTTCTCGCTTAAACCACTGTTTTCTGTGATCCACAAATCGCCTCCAACAGAGATCATTTTCCAAAACCTCCCGGAAGACAAGCGGCAACTTTTCAATATTAACTCCATTTGATCATCGTGATGATATCGGGATCGTATTTGATCGTAAGCCTTGCGTGACATCCTGTTTTGGAACGGAGTCGCTTCCTGTGAACTGAACCCTTTCTCGCACGTGGCTTGTTGGCATGACCACATGTACAAATCTGCTAACCGGGAAGGCATCTGGTATTTTATGAAGCATGATATCAAACCCCAGCATTGGCCCGGTGTTCAGACCAGTTCCAGCAAAGATACTCATCCCGGGGACTGTATCGTTGGAGTCTTCCGCGACGACGCTACTATCTGCTCTTGCCGATCTTCAGGTTCTTCTGGATCTTCAGGTTCTTCTGGATCTTCAGATTCTTGCGATAAATTCTTCTTTGGGTACTTACTTCTCTTTATGATGTTCTACGATGGTAATTATTACTCCAAGTGTACTCGACAATATCACGCACTTGATAAAGCTACAATCTCCAAACGCATTTTCGGCGTTTGTTCTTGGCTTTTGGTTCTTTGAAAGAACCCCATACCTTTTAAGAATACTCGGATGCACCCTCCACTATTGCGGCGGAATTTGCATTTTCAAAGGAATTTGCCAACGGATTGAATTCTTAAAATGATTAGTATTTGCAGGGCGGTTTGTGTTGATCGAGGGGTTGCGAATGGTGCTGACTTTCCATCGGAAATCTTCCGGGAATGGTTGCAGTTTATTCGATTTATGCTTTATTGTAGTTTCAGAGAGACGCGACGGTCTCAAGTTCTCAGGCAAGCTTTTTTTTTTTTTTTTTCACGGCCCGTCGATGTCGTCGCGGTACCCCGGAATTTTACTTGACGCGTCGCGTTTAAGCAGTCTTATCTCCTACTCCAAACCATTTAAGTCACTGGATATGTCTGAAATTTTGGGGTACAAACTCCGTATTAAGGAGTGGGAAAAGAGCTTTGCGGCGAGAAATGGCAGAGTTCCTTCCAAAGCAGATGTGAAAGCGGACCCGGAGATCTGGAACGCGTACAAAGCGTACAATGCCATGAAGAAGTCTGAGAAGCCATTAAAGCGCAATGACGAAAGCAAGGAAAATGGTGAAAACCGGCGGAAAAGCTCTGCCCTGGATCTTTTGACGCCTCGGCTGAAAAGTGATACCATCTCGTCGAAAACACCGCACGATGGAGTGGAACCGGATCGAGAATCTCATCCAAGGAAAAAGAAAAAGAAAAATCATCTTGACCTCGCCTCCGCTTCGATTAGGTCGGTGGATGTGCATTTTTCGGAAGAAGAAGATAATGATGACGGCATCGAGCTATTGGTTCCGATGCAGCATGCGGAATTGGGACCAACGCCTCAGGCCAACGGAAAGGTGCTCTCGATCTTCGACTTGATTCTAAGTCCTCCCGAATCGTCTCCAATCAAGCAAACAACTGTGAAACTCTCGGGCCTGCTATTGCCGCCATCAGATATAAATAATGCCAGTCCGTTCAAGACGCCCACAAAGTCGGTGAGGCGGATAAATCTAGGCGACTTGACTCCTTCCAAAGGCCTAAGTGTGGCGGAGAAATTGCGCTTAGCTTCGTCCCCTACGAGACTGGCAAACACCCCGGCGTCTCTAGCCAAAAATGACGTCATTGAAACCCCTCGGTACCTTGGGCAAGTCAACAACAAATTTGCTTTCAATCAACACAACCGCTCGCCCCTTGAAACGTCGCCAAGCAAACAAAACACATTCGTAACCCCGACGAAACCACCGTCGCTCGAAAGTTTTCAAGTCTCGCCGTCTCCGCTAAAACTGCAGCGATTTCTACAAAAAAAGCTCTCCGATATTTTCCTTGCTCAGCAGAACCTAGCGACGGACGAAGTTTTCGAATCGCAGAGGAGAGAGTTTGAGAAAGAGTTTGAGGAGAATCAAGACACCGAGGACCAGGACCAGGACCAGCCTTCAGAGGAGCTAACACTCGAGAAAATGCGGGATATGAAGAGACGCAAGAAGGCAACCACCCAGAAACGGACCACAAGAAGGTGGAAGATCAAGCCCAGGGCCGACGGAGAGCAGCCAGATACCTTTGAAGGGAAGGATGTTCATGCGGAAATGCAGAAAATCGATTCTGAGAAACGCCTGGATTTGGCGAAGTACATTGAGGGAGAAGCTTCTGCCGAAGAGCCCTCGGATGAAGAGGAAGAGACGGGCCCAACTGTCCGCAAGGCTCCTCCCAGTACTAAAATCCATCCTGTGAGTAACAATTTCCAGAGGTTGAAAATCAACGACCCTCGTGCGAAAAAGTTCAAGCAAAGGATGAAGAGACGGTGATGGGAGGGTTACGGGTGGTCATTGAAAATGACGAAATGACGACAAAATAAAGAGGGAATAAGGCGGGAAATGTGGCAGGTCCCGCACCCAAAACAAAGAGAGGTATCGGAAAGTCAAGTTTGCAAAAGTGCCGATGGGTTGTTACCTTCTCTGTCTTTACTTTTTTCGGTGAACGAAGAAGACAGAAAGGAAGAAATGGCATATTCGAAAAGTTTGGAAAGTCGACTTTTGGGCGACTCTCGAGGGCCAACGGCTACTTTTCACATTCCCACTTATCCTGCGATCCATGTTGCACGGACTCTTTCACTTTTTCTCTGTTTTATGAATGCCTGCTGAAAACCTGGCGGTGGCTGAAATACGGCACCTCAGCTCAGTGGAAGAGGCTGCTCTACCTTTCAATGAGACGAGATAAATCGACATGCTACCGTATCAATCTTCAGTCTTATCAACTGTCATTATTTGTCTCCATCCAAACGTTTCACGGGTCCACTACATCAGTTTGTACTTGTATTGAAAAGCACGTTGTGAAGCGATATTGAATTCCGGACTCTTGAGGGGAAGTTCAAAAAAAGAAGACTGGCAATTTTCACACTTTAACTATGATGTCCGATTTTCATTTCCTCGGCATATTTTGATACGGTGAAAGCCACAGTTGTTGTAGCTTCGGCCAACTCTTGAATCCACAACAGAAAGATATACCAGGCTGCTTTCACTATAGTGATCTGGTTTTAGGCTTCATTCTCGTTATTCTTTTACAGGCCGATATCACTTAGAGGAGTTTCAAAACCATGACGAATCGATTGGACATTTGCAAAGGGCTGATGCTGATTATGGTCAGAAGTGAACTCAGAGTTAGAAGTAAGTTAGGTATGGCTACTCTCAGTGATTGTATGGAGAAACATCTCGGAAATAGCGCCATTTATACCAGTATTGTAATACCAATCCGAGATAAGCCTGAAGAAATTTGTGAGTACTCCTGGGTTCAAACACAGTCACCAAAAGAAAAAAGAATCAGAATCAAAATCAAAACCGACAAAACCGACAAAACCGACAAGAAAATGGAAATTGACGGTTTCACTGTCTTCCTCTCCTTCTGCTGTTATTCCTTCTGCCGCGTCTCCTTCGGCTTCGTTAGTCTCGACGTCCACATCGGTAAAGTTGAATTGATCAACTTGGTCAATACAAACCGCCAGTCACGAAACTGCGAAACTTATCCATTCTCTTGACTCCAAGTATAATATCAAGAACACGCCTTGACGAGTCAGAGAATTCTCTCGGGTGTATATTCTGAGAGTGGCTGTTTTAAAAGATCCGTCGAGAAAGCATTATTTGAAGATGTCCAGTAGAAAGCTTCCGAATTTGTACTGAAGTAATTCGTTCCCATCAAGCGTACATTGCCGCAATAAGCTCGGCGTCATCCACCTTGTTCTGTTGGACTCGTTCACGTGATACACCAACAACCTCCACTCCAGAATGCTGGCGCTCTGGATTCCCCAGAACATACACAGGCCTGGTCCACTTCTCTATCTCTTTTTGAGGGTCCCAAGTGTTCCTAGCAAGCGAGGCCTCGTGGCTGAGTTTCTCCTCCTTGATGATATGTTCAAGCCCGTCCATTTCGGCGTTTTCCTCGTGGTTTTCTCCAGCGTCTTCGTCTGCAACCACCTTCTCCACCATCTTGACCTTACCGTCCCGTATCACCATCTCAACCACTTTTTTTGTCCGGCCAGAACGGGCCTTTTCCTGGGTGTGCATCTTGCGGAGCTGTTTCTGCTGTTTTTTCAACTGCAACGCCCTCTCGACGGGCGACAACCACATACTCCCGCTAGACACCCCGGGCATTTCGAAATCGGCGGCATTATCGATGATTTTCGACCTTTCCGCGCCGGTTTCCTGGAAATGGAGCAACGTTTCCAACCGCTCCTGGGCCTTGAGGAGCTCTGGGTTGACGGCTTTCGACGCCGAGTAGTGCTCTAGTTCCCGCTGTTGTGCCACGACTTGTTGTGCCTGGCGGGCCTGTTCGGCCTCAAGTTCACGCTTTTTCTTGGCGGTTTCTTCAAGCTGTTTCAACGCAGCGTCCTGCGCTTTCCACAAGTTGCCCCCTGGGGTCGTGCCGTACTTGATTTTCTTGGGTGCTGCTTTCGCTTGTTGGTCTACGGTTGTTTTAAGTGTGTCTCCATTTGGCTTTGAATCCATGGCCTCGCGTTCCCGCCGAAGAACTTCGATGATTTCCCGTTTTTCCGCTTCACTTAGAAGCTCACGTCCACAAGACAGGCACGGTTGTAGGCCCTCCTTGGAGCAGATAATCTTGCCACAGTTA
This sequence comes from [Candida] golubevii, assembly GCA_030582695.1. Classification (NCBI taxonomy): domain Eukaryota; kingdom Fungi; phylum Ascomycota; class Pichiomycetes; order Serinales; family Metschnikowiaceae; genus Metschnikowia; species [Candida] golubevii. Next base: position 143,764 of record JAJMGV010000024.1, on the reverse strand, counting down.
AGGCAGTTAGGAGCCACCTCAAAAAGCGGGTGGCGGGTGGCCATACAATTGCACACTCTCCGGATCGAAGACCCGGTGTCCAGGCCATGCAACTCCCGTGTTTTGGCCACCTCCAAGTCGCTGATAGCCGCGTCAATATCCGCCAAGCTATCGAGGGTCTTCTTTTTGCTCTTTTTGGGCGTTTCAGCCGGCGCTTGCGCCGGTTGTTTGGGCTGTAAAAGCTGCAGCGTGGTCAACGAGTCGCTTTTCTTGACATGACGCGTTTTTGGAGGCACGCTGGCGGGACTTTTGTCCTCCACTGCCCACGCAACACCTCCTTTTCGAACCAGAGACATTCCTGATAATCCTGAGCCCCCTGGAGCCGCCGAAAGCCCCGGTTTTCCTTGTAATCCGGGAGAGAGCCTCGCCGGCGTCTTGGCGGCTCTTTTCTCGGCTTTTTTCTCGGTTTGCATCTTTTTGAGGTCGTCCTCATGTTTCTTGAGATCGAGAAAGGTGGAAATCAACTTAAAGCTCTCGTCACTGTGGCCTAGAAGACCTAGAAGGTGAGATTCGATGTCCCGATCAGGTAACGTCAACGTGTACGAAACCAACTCCTGGCACGTTTCGGGATCAAGCGGAATTATATTGCCGACATTTTCAATGGCATAGTTTCTTGCCTGCTCATAAGCCATTAGAGAGGAGAACGGAAAACCGAGGAAAAAGAAGAAAAAGAAGAAAAAAGAAGAAAAAAGAAGGAAGAAATAGTATACCGAGCCTAATCCGGGTGCTTTCGCGAATTGTTTTTGTGGAAAACCGGTTTGTGCAAGAGAAATCAAGAAATCAATTCAGGAGATCAATTCAGGAGATCAATTCAAAGACGAATTTCTTGTTCTCCGCAGTTAATAGTAATTGCTTCGTTTCCAACTTTCCACTGTCGAAGCGTGCCATGCGCTTATTCAGCCTGGTGCAGGAACCGCCGAACCGACTTGTGAATCGGTCCAGCGATAAAAAATGCGAATTAAATTGGTCGATTAAGATCGCTCTTTCCAGTGTTCACTATGGTCTAGAAAAACGTGACTGAGAGATTAGTGGTTGGTGATGGAATTATTGATCTTGCGCTGTCTTGGAATTGTGTACTCAAAAGAAACCCGCTCTTTTAATTCCGACTGTTTGAATGGTGGATTTATAATAGAGTGTCTCTTTCATGGTTCGCGCCACGCGTAGTTACAGTAACTACTTGTAGTTACAGTATAACACCCCCAAGTCGCGACACCCCCTGGTCGCTCACTTTTTGCGAAATTAATTATAACCTCGATTTTAAATCAATTTCTCTTAACACACAGAACTAAAATTAAATATAAAATCACTAGTCTTTTTTCGTACACGTTTCAATTCTATGGCCTGGCAATCTGCATTTTCCACAAAGCCGTTTCAGCTTTTTATGTACCAGTGAGCCATTGTTCACAATTTCGTCTGAATTGTTGAGATTGAATTCTAACGCTTCTGTAGGGGGTAACGAGATCTGCTCAACGTCCTCGACAGATAAATCACATTCCTTGAGGTACTTTCTTTTCGATCTTGACTTATTTTCTTTAAGTTCAGTCATTGCTTCTTTTGTTTGTGCAATTCTTGTTTGAAAATATTTGCTCTGGTGAACGCGCAATGTACCTGTTCTGAATATTTCGCCATGATGACCTTGAGCGGACTTCGAGGGCCATGACTCACATTTTGAATGAGTTTAGCAAATTCTCGATCTAAATCCATTATTTCATCATACTCTGAAGGAAAATAATGGTCTTCTGGTGACATTCTTCCTTCTCCATCAACCTCGTGCGCTGGTGTAAGAAAAGTTCGTGTAAGCTTATCGATATCACGATCTGGATCGAATGGAGCAATCCAGAGGTTCGTAAAGCACTACTGATCATTGAGGCGGAAAAATCACCTCTTCTAGCTTCGGGGTATGCAGAAAGGAACTCATGTTTGTCGACACTATGAAGAGCCTGCATCTTACTCTGCACGATCTTTCTGTACTCTCGTTTCAATACAGCAAAGCAGACAAGATCAAGAGGCTGGAGACGATGGGAAGTATGCGGGGGCATACACTGAATCAATATCTTATGTTTTTCACATTTGTCCTTGAACTCTTGGGTCAAATGACTTCCATGGCCATCGAAAAGCAAAAGACGATATTCACCCACTCTGCGAGCCTCCGATTGAGGACTTGAGTCCCAAACTGTCGTTTATCCATCCATTGTCACTTACGCCAATGCGCCATTTCCTTTCTAGGCCTTCAAACTAACCCTGTTGCAATCGTTTAGCCTTAAAGATAATGAAGGGTGCCAACGCGAAACCGCCAGCACTTATGCACTCAATTGCGGTGACCCACTCTCGATTTCCAGGTTGCAAAAGCGTCGGCTCATCATGTACCTCGGAACTCGTGATAACGCGAGTGCAACCAAGGATTCCCATGGCAAATCCTGTCTCATCAACGTTATAAACATCGCACTGGACAATACCGTAGTCATCCATCGTCTTTTTCACGCGTTGAAACCAATTTTCGAAATTTTTTGGCGTCTCAGACTTGGCACGAATTGTATCACGAGCTTTCATCAACTTGCTCTTGACTTCAGGGTTTCGTTTTAAGAAGCCTTGTAGCCAATTTTTGCCAATTGGTTCGAACGGCACTTTCCCGCGAGACGCATTTATGAAATTGGCCATATCCCGAGCCTGATAATGCTGGGGAGGCACTCAAATAGACTCAAGGTAAATAAACCACACTCATCTTGGACTTCTCAATCCTCTCTCGGTTTTTGACGGGAATTTGACATTGTTATCGATGATCAAAGAATTGTTGTTTTTAAAAAAAAAACGCGTCGCGTGTTCAGCGAGCGACCAGAGGGTGTCGCGACTTGGGGGTGTTATACTGTAGTACATTTTTGGCTGCAAAATGAGTAAATGACCGGTGAATTTTTGGCACAATTGCTCATGATTCGTTTCTCGAACAGGTAGATCCATCAAGACCCGGTCCCAAAATTGAGACATTTTTACCATTTTTTCCTCATGGTAATATACATACATTAATGGCGCCCTAGCCTTCGGCAAAAACAGATACACATGTGAGGGGCATGCTGTAGTGCTACAGTATCGCACCTTGTCCTCTCGCCAACGATAAAACTCACTATCTTGGCTTCGCTACACTTGAACTTACTTTGCTTGAACTTTCTTTGCCATATTCAATAACGAAAAATAACATGTGCTCATACTGGGACGGCAATTCAAAGAACTGAGTCTGCAAATGCTGTTTTTTGGTCAACTATTTCCGAATCGCTAATAACTTATACTGCAGCTTCTCGTGGATCGGCTCGGCCGCGGCACGAGTAAAATACTCGCCTCTCTCAGTGAGACCTTCAACTCTCGACTCTCGACTCTCAACCTCATCAATAGCCATCAATACGGCTTATAAAACCCCACCACAACCCCACAAAAAAAGGTACGCACTGTCGATCTTCACAGCTCTTCACTCTTCTTTCTCTATTCTCTCTATTTTATCTTTTCCTCCTTTTTTGCTTCTTTTCTTTCCCCATGCTGGCTCCGGGGCCCGAAAACCTGAAACTCTACGAAGTGCACACTGAAATCGCTCGTCTCAAACGGGAAATCGCCCTTAAACGGGCCCGCTTGAAGCTTGGCTTGGGCCCTGTGGCCAGGGAGTACACCAACAGTGGTAAGACGTGGGAGCCCCAGCGCAAAACAGCTGGATTTGCACGATCAACACCAGAAAATGTCTCCGAAATCTTGGACCCGGCCGAAACCTATGAAAATGGATATATTGTCCACCACCAACACCGCACGCTCATGACGCCCGAGGCCAAGGCTAGGTTCCAAGAAAAGACCCGGATCCGGCGGCAACTCCAGGCACAAAAACGTGCCCGCGCCAAGCAAGTGACGGAGCAATATCAATGGGAACAGTTTCTTCAGAAAAACGCGAGCGAGGCCGACGACTGCGACCGAATCCGCATAGGCACCGACGTTTTTGGCGTCAAGTCGGACGGTACACGGCTCCTACCGCTCAGCGGGCACAAACGCCCCGAAGGAGCCGTTGTCGTATGGAACCTGTGGCTGTATTTGGTTGGAAAAAGCGGGCTTTTGAGACGCTCCACGACTGACCCTTCAGGTGCGCCTCCTCGCCAGTATTGTCGGTACTTTCTGCGGACCGGCCGCTGTACGAGAGGCTCCAATTGCTACTTCGTCCACGACATGGCCCACATGGCTTTGTGCCGCCACTTTTTGGCGGGCCAGTGCCTGGGCAAAACTTGTCTTTCTTCGCATGAGCCCAACGAACACAACACGCCGTTGTGCCGCTACCATTTCGAAGACAAGTGCCTGAATCCCCAGTGCAACTACTCGCACAAGCTCCCGGGGTACTCGCACGACCAAAGCGTGTCGATAGCCACGTGCCGGCCTTTTGCTGTTAGTGGCTGGTGTGATCGTGGGTCCAAATGCCCTTTTGTTCATTTGTACAACTGTCCGGACTTTGAGGAGACGGCCAGGTGTGTGCGGGGTGCCACGTGTCCCTTATTGCATAACTTGACCAAACGGGTACAAAGGATGATGGCACAGGCGTCCGAAGTAGAGGGTGTATTTGTTGCTCCTGACGATTTGAAACAGGAAAACGACGTGACGATGATCAGCAGTTATACTGTTGACCCAAAGGTGTTGTTTGAACGGCCCGATCCGGGCGGCTTTGTCATTGATGTGAAGGGCGGGGATATGATTATTGACCTTGAGCTGAGTGATGATGAAAATGGGGAGGACGGTAAAAGCGAGGGAGGAATTGAGAACACTGGTGGTGGAGAAAACGGGGATAAACCGCGAGTTTTGGCATCTTCTATGGGGGAATCGTCAATACGGGAGACTTCCATGACGAAGTCTCTGATGATCGGTTTCACTGGACTTTGGACTGAAGTGGGTGATGGAAATGGGGAAAAAGAAAAAGAAAAAGAAAAAGAAAAAGAGCTGATTTCTTGGGCGGGCGGCTCTTCAAGCAGTGAAAAGAAGGGATATGGTTACGGATACACGCTGTCAACTCCCCCTTATGTTGACGTTGACTTCCTTGTCTGAATAGCATACGTACGCACCATTCAAGTTCGATGACGAAGACCTTCAGCGTTTGAACATCACACCCAAAGACTTTGTTTGCAACAAATTAAGGTATAAGCACATGCAAAGCGGCGAGGTTATGCCTGGCCATTATTGGGCTCCTACTGTGTGGTGATTTACTCGTGTTTTTGATGTCAGTTGTTGTCACTTGTTGTCACTTGTTGTCACTTGTTGTCAACTGTTGTCACTTGTTGTCAACTGTTGTCAAAACCTCATGCTGTTGCTCGTGCGTTTTGAATGTTTTTGTTTCCTGCCGATGCTTCATTTATTCTCTTCTGTTTTGCTTTTGCTGCTGTTCCCCAGTATCCATGGTGTCGGGCTTTTGCAACATTTACTGCAAATTCTCAGAACTTCGCCAATTATTGCCAATCTTTTTCATGGCTATCACTCCACCGGGTCAAGAAAGTCTGGTGTGGCCAGAAAAAGGCCTGGTCTGTAGATCACACCGCTCATTCTTAATACTACTATGCCGTGATATATCAAGAAATGGAAGATCTTTCTGACTTTGGGTTCAAGACCAAAACAGGACCTACCTCAGTCTTTAGTGTACTGACTCATTGCTTTCCACGTGCTGCTACTGTGATTCATATCGTGGTTCATACTGTTCACTTCGTGTCTATGAGGCTCCTATAACCTGGAATTTCCACAAGTCGGCGATATTGACAGAAATATGATTCAGGTGTCTTGATTTGGGCCTGGAAACTGGTGAGCGTGAGAATTCCGGTCTACAGTACTGTTGAAAGTGTACCGAAGAGGGCGCTTTGTTTGCTGTTTCCATCATGTCTCACCGTCAATACCAGTCTATTAAAATTTGGTGAAAAGAGAATGAGGGAATAAAGAATCTGACCCTGAACCTGACACAAGAGCCTGACACAAGATCCTGAGAAACTGAAAATTTGCGATTCAATCGCAGATCTGAGAACACAAGAGTAAGAATCACCAAACGCAATCTGGATTCTATTCTCCTCATTGATCGGCCCCAGGCGCATTCCCTCACTAATGGCAGATCAAGTCACCGTCACCAACCTGCCACGCGGTGTAGCTAATATTTACTACCCATGATACTGAGAGCAAGTTGCTACACCAAAATCGTGATACACCACCTCAAACAAACACACGAAAAAAAAAAAAAAAAAAAAAAAAAAAAGTACACTAAAAGTACACTAAACTTAAGAATGAACGCCAGTTCGCCATGGACATGACCGAACACACCAAAATAAAATCCACACCAAAATAAAATCCACACCGAAAGTACAACCACGCTAAATCAAACCCAATCCAAGGCCAACCCCAATCCAAAGTGATCGCCCGGCTCTGCCCAACAGTTATTTGGTCACCCCAATGCACACCTACAAGTCACAGTGTCGTGACCCTCTTTTAGAGCAGCTCTTCTCGTGACCTACGCTTCTTTTCACAATTGGGTCAGGCGGGTATTCAAAACAGACGAAAAAATCGGAATCAAAAAAAAATAAAAAAAATAAAAAAATCGAAATCGAAACACCCTGACTTGTTACCGGAGTACCCCACGAGATCCCAGTGGCAAATGTGCGAATGCCTCTTGAGGCCTCGACAGTCCCCATGACTGGAACGTGTTTCAGCCTTGGTGTGGCTGCAAATCGCCACTTTTGCCGCGCGGCTGGCTGCAATTTCCACTGCTCCACTTGTCGCTATTTTGGATGTCGAGTCATAATGTGGCACCTACCCACACCGCTTGATGGGGGTATAAAAAGTGGCACCTAATTTGCGGCACCTAATTGGCGGTTCATTGGCGGCGGTTTTTCTTTTTCTCAAGTGCAACCGCACGGGGAATGGCTGCAAAAGGTCGCGGGGCGAACAAAGAGACTAGTTAAAAAAAAAAAAGTCAGCCGTGCCACTCTGCGTCTTGCTTGAAAAAGGCTGGCGGTTTGTGGGGTGCGTGCATGTGTGCTTTTCTTTTGTCTAGTCTTCTGTCTTGTCTCTTGTCTTTTGTCTTTTGTTTGCACCGTTTATTTAAGTCAAGTTGGGCTCGACTTTTGTGAAAGCGTTTTTATTTTTTAAGTTTTTCCTCGACCTTCTGTCTACCAAAGCTTACTCGCCCCCATCACTTGGTTGAATTGTTGTCTCATTGAAGAACTGCCTTCTGTGACCAATTTCTACTGGAGAATTAAGAAAAAAGGGAAATCGAGGGAATTAGGAAATTAGAGAAATTCAAGGGTTCAGAAAATTGATTGGTTCGGCGAAATTGAGTTAATCGAATCCACTGAGCGAACAGTTCCATTGAGAAACTGTATCACTTTACAATCTCTTTGGCGTCTTTCCCTCTTGGAGAACTTTTTTCATCTCAAACTACCACCACCATGTCTGCGCTGGAGATCCTGCCCATTGAGTACGAGTCTTTTCTGAAAAGCTACTACATGATATCCCGGTTGGGATTTGGCAGTTTTGGTTGCGCCATTTTGGCCAAGTACCGCAAAAACATCGCCGCGTTGCTAGCGCCTAAACCACACAAAATGGGGACGCTTTTGGAGCCTTTGGACCACACCTCCTTCACCAGGCCGCATGCGGACGGCCTCGTCGCTATCAAGGTGATGAAAACGCAGTTGCGTAAGCCGAGCGACTATTTAAATGTCAACGAAATCAAATTCATCCTCGCGGTTCCCGCTCACGCGAATCTTTTACAGATTTTCGACCTTTTCATCGACACCACCAGCGGCAAGCTCAATATTGTCATGGAGCCCATGGATCAGAACTTGTACCAGTTCATCCAAAAGCACGAAGGTCGGCCCATTGCCTCGTGGGTCATAAAAAGCATGTTGGCCCAACTTTTGGGCGCCATTCGCCATATCCACTCGCAGGGCTTTTTCCATCGCGACGTGAAACCCGAAAACATCTTGGTGTCGTCGGCCAAGCATTATTATTACAAGGATGTGCCTGCCGGGAGAGAGTCTGACCCCTACGTGTTGAAGCTCTGTGATTACGGGCTTTCCAGGCATGTCACCAACACCAAAGATCTCACGCAGTATGTTTCTACAAGATGGTATCGAGCGCCCGAGATCCTTTTGCGCCGTAAGAGTTATTCTCGTCCCATCGATATCTGGGCCTTTGGCCTGGTGGCGGTGGAGTTGGTGAACTGCCGCCCGCTCTTTGCTGGTCTTAACGAGACCGACCAGATCTGGCAGATCTTGACCAAATTGGGCCACCCGTTGTTCCAGGGGCGGTGTGCGGATGACTTGGGTGGAACATGGCCCGAGGGCGTGCAGTTGGCGGATAAATTGGGGTTCATCATCCCGTATATTGCCGGGCAGAAGATTCAGGAGATCTTGAGGCCCGAGTTTCTGGAGTTGGCCTCCACCCTTCGTGATTGTTTCCGGTGGGATCCTGAAGAACGGCCCACCGCAGAAGAGTTGAGTCGTGACACTTACTTCAAGGGCACTATGTTGAATGACGGGGTGGTGAGTGAATGCACTGAGCCATCCTCTCCTTTGAGGGCGTCTGTCTCTGAGTATGTGGAGGGGCCTTCTTATGTCCACGGAGTGCACGGTGCCATTTCTTGTGCTCAGGTGAAAAGCCCCAGCCTAATGATCTCTCTTCTGCAGTCGGACCGGAACTCAAAACCTAGGAAAGCAGAGCTCTACAGCGACCCGCTCTACTTCTTCAAGACCTCCAGCGATTCGTCCGATGAGCTCAATGCGGCGCTCAGCTTGAAAAACCCTTTCTCTGGTCTCCACGCCACTGACACAAATTACGAAGAGCTTGATCCCTTTGGTTCGGGGAACATCAAACGGCCAGACTCCCGGTTTGAAGAGAACGCCTTACAGGCAGACACGTCTTTTGAAAGCCACGAGATTCTGTGCTAGAGTGTATTGTATGTAGAAATACAAAGAAAGAAGAGAAGGGGGAAAAGAGAAACCGAACGACGAGAAAGAAGAAAAGACAGAAGAACAGGAAGAAGAATGAAAGTAGCTTTTACGAGGGTTTGCAAAAACCCGATGTCTAGTTGATGACCCATTGTGACTTCTACAGTACTGAAAGACCCGCTTATTGGAAAAATCTGTCTTTCATCATTTCGAACACCTATAAATTCCCCTGCTTCTTCCATAACCATACACAGTGTCGTTTGTCCAGAAATTTCTTCTCTTCTATATAGAGTAATTTTATGGGAACCACTGAGACATGATCGGTCTTCGAGAATACTCTTTATTGGAATACTATGAAATGTAAAAATCAAAAAAAAGCCCATACATCAGTATCTTTCTTTGCAGGCCGATAATAATGCGGAGTTTCTTGGCCATCTAATCTAGGCAAAGGAATAATGGATGTGTCTATGTGGATTGATATTCGTAACATTCGCGAGTCGAAGAAAACACACGCACTTCCGACTGCAACTATGGTCGATTTCATGGATTAGCAATAGAGAGGATAATGAAGAAAAAAAGCACGGTTGCAGCCATTTTCAAAACTCAAAAAAGCCTAGGATGCTGTTCAAAAAGTGTTTGAGATACATACACCCAAACTAACACCTTCATGAATATACACGGTAAGCTTGATACGACGGTTGCAAAGTATGCGGACTTCACCGTCTCTATCTAATATAGAAATAACATGGATTTAGAATGAGTGGAGATTGGATCTCCAGTTTTATGGTACAGTGAGAGACGACACCGTTCGGTATTATTACAGCTGTTTTTCAACACGCACCAAGTAGCTAAGGCTTGCCTTGATGTACCTGGCGAAACTCGAAATTAATAAATACAGTGCACGCCATGTCAAGAGTGTTTTTTTTTTTCTTCTCTTTCGTTCCCTCTCTTTCGTTCCCTTTCTTTCGTTCCCTTTCTTTCGTTCCCTTTCTTTCGTTCCCCTCTTCATGATTCTTCTCCGTTGCACTCAAGATTGAGAAATCTCAGAAACCGTAAGCATTTTCCACTGCTGATCTCACCTGAGCAGAGCTTGGACGCAATTCTAACCCGTCAGTTGCATTTATATTTCCTCGCTTCTGACCTGAGCGTCAGAAAAGCAACGCTCCAAGCATTTTATTCTCTCTTTATGTGGATGAAACAATCATGAATTGGCTTTTTCGTTCGACAGTTTTTTTTGCCTTGCTACCAGGACAAGTGTATACGTATAATATCTCAAAGTGTGGACAGAAGAACAAACATCACAGAAGGTAAAGAACGAAAATTTTCAGAGTATATCAAGGTACGCCAGAGGAATCAAATGGCCTTTAATTGAAAACCTGGTCAATATGGGGGTTATGAGACCTCTTTTGGCTCAGCATCATTCAGAGTACTCAAAGGAATGATTCAATTCTCGGGCATTTGGTCGCATCTACCATGAGATCTCTGATTTCATGAGCTAAAGGCTCGAAGCTTTTAAGTAGATCAGATTGTGGAACTGAGATATAAGTCAAACTATGTCAAGCTATGTCAAACTGTGTCAAACTTTGTCAGAATATGTCACAATATGTCACAATATCTTGCTTTTATTGCTTTCTCTCGATACGCGGAAATACCCTAATTTTTCATTGCACCACTCAAGCAGTGTGTCTTTTGGAGTGTCCCCACATTGTGAAACCTGGGGTTGATGTGCAGTCCTCTGAGTCCGGGTGCACTACATGAAATGCCTAGTCATCTCGCCCCAACAAATTCAGAACCTGCCAAAAAAAATACATTTGGCCGCTTTCTTCAAAAAATCACCGCTCCTACAAAATCTCTGCCGTCCAAAAAATGTGTATTTTGATCACAACCACAGCGCATCCGGACTACCCGTTCATCGCCTTGTCCAATAGAGACGAGTTTTTTGCAAGGCCGACCCAGCCTGCTACAGTTCGCGAGTTGCGAAATGGAGTCCAGATTATTTCTCCACTTGATCTCGGCCGTGTGGAGCACGGAACATGGATCGGCGCCACTTCTGAAGGCCGGGTTGCCATGTTGCTCAATTACCGAGAAAAAAAGGAGGTCACGAGCAAGGTTTCACGGGGAATTTTGCCCATAGAGTACCTCTCATCAACTTTGGAAGACGACCAGTGGTACGATTCACTCCATGACAACTTAACCGCCAGTCGCAGCACCGGCGAGCCGGTCAATCTCGGCGATATCGGCGGCTTTAGTCTTGTTTACGGAAAATTGGCCACCGACGCCAAACTGGGCCGGTTGCACCCGTTGAATATCATGAGTAATCGTGGCGAAAGAGGCAAAATCCACTCGTGGGCCACCGGTGGCCCCGACGCTCAAGGCGATATTTCCGAAAAGCTGCATTTTTCCGTTTCAAACGCTCTTTACTATGAGCCGTGGCCCAAAACAGAAATTGCCACTTCGAGCCTCCAGGATTTGGTGGACACTGCCGTTGAAAAGGCTTATACCCAGTCTCAATTGGTGGAAGAGTGTTTCAAGCTTTTATCGGTCGATACATACGACAAAACGATACGAGACAAAAAAGACATGTTTTCGCAAGCCAAGCTTGTCGAGTTGCGCAACTCAATCTTCATTCCCCCGTTGGATACTGCTGATTATTCAGGGCCAAGCAAGGCTCAGACCAGTGCAAGGGGAAGATATTACGGAACACGAACCCAGACCCTCATTCTTTACGGCAAAACCGGCCGTCTCCATTACTACGAGAGGGACCTATACGATGGGGACACGGAAGTGCAGCACGTGAGAACCCAGCATTTTCAGGTTGACGTGGAGAGAAGTGTTTGAGCGAAAAGGTGTGTTTGGTGTGAGTAAATGGGTCTGTTTCACATGTGGTGTACGGATGTGCGGCCCCAGCCCCAGCCAACGGCCCCGGCCCCGGCCTTGACCCAACGACTTTATGGGCATCCTAACACGATAATCCAGCATAATCATGGCAATTAGCACGAACATAGACCATCTTTTGACGTCTGAATACCACTTAAGGTCCGCCTGCACCACCACAGACCGTCTTTTGGTGTTCATTCCCGGAAACCCGGGTCTTATTGATTATTACACGACCTACTTGGACTTGGTCAGTGCCAAGTACCCGGATTACGACATTTTGGCCATTAGCCATGCTGGGTTTCAAACCTCGGGTAACTATGTTGCGGACGCGGCCAAACATAACTTTGTATTTTACGATTTGGAGTACCAGATCAACCATAAATGCACCATCTTAAAGAAGCATATACTCGAAGGCCATACGCGGCTAAGTTTTCTCTGTCACTCTGTAGGGGGCTACATCACGCAGCGAGTGATTTCGAGACTCCTAAAAGACGAAGAAGTAGGCGGTATGCTTGAAATCGACTTCATTGGCTTGATTTGCCCAACGATTGTCGACATTGCCAAGTCGGAGTCCGGCATGCTATTCACCAAACTTTTCACGTACTTACCCATCATCCAGATGGCCGTTGGTCTTTTGGCTGTCCTCCGGGTATTGTTGACTGATGGGGTGGCCAAATGGTTGATTTCCAAATTTATAGTTGCCCGGCCTGTTCTCACCGACAACAAGCTGAGGGAATCATGGGAAAATGCTCTTGGCGCCACATTCAAGATTTACAAGTCTAAACAAATTGCACGCCAGGCTCTCACGTTGGCCAGACAGGAGCTACAGGTGATACACCGAGATGATGCAATGAACGACTGGTTTTTCCAAACCTTACCTAGCGCGCGTCACATCAAACTATGGTGCTTTTTCGCTGAAAGCGATTATTGGGTCCATGACAATACGAGAGACTATATCTTGGCACGGTACCACGATCTGGAAAACCAATATGTGCGTTTTGAAGTTGGGGAGCCCACCAATGACCACTCGCGCGCCATTACTCACTCCTTTTGTATAGACCAAACGGTTGAGTTTGCCGAGATTACATGCGAGGCTCTTGCACAGCAGCTAGACCGCCCAAGAAGAAAGAAGAAAGAGTAAACAAAGCCAACAAAAACAACCAACCCAAAAAAACGGCTCCCGCTGTATTTGAGCTGACGTATCTGATGTCATTGCCTCACATGGCACATGCAACCTTCATATCTACGCACACGGTGCGCACTGCGCAGGTGACCAATTTCCGTTAAATTCAGGTTGTTTGATGCATGGTGTCTTTGAAGTGGTTGAAGATGATGATTGAAGTATTCCGCAAATGGAGTCTTTGGCTCTTTGGCTCTTTGGCTCTTTGACCCTGCTATTTGCAGTGCACTACTTGTTCTTTCAGCATGGTTCCACCTTGGCTGCATCGGCTTCGCGGGGCATGCAAAGATGAAGAGTCAACTGAGATATCGAGTGGCTGCCCAGACTCTTCGGGAAACATGTTTTACCCATGTTTTAGCCGGACAGATCCAAGAAGGACCACACGTTCGCACCCATTTTTCTCCCAGTCAGGCAGATTGGGTCGCCCGGATGACTCCGAGTCATGCTTGTGTGCACGCCGCGCGGGCGACTCCGCTGACTCAAGCGCGCGAATCTCCATGCAAAAGAGCCAGAGCCAAAGCCAGTGAAAAATTATTGGGTTTCCCGTCCCGTTATCTTTTTGGGTTCAAGTTGGCGCAGCATAAATAAGGACGAATCCCTCGCTTTAAGTTAAACCGAGTTTTTTTATCCGAAAGCAAAATCTTATTACCATGTCTGTGGCGGAGGAAAAAACAAACGACCACAGCTCAATCTCCACCTCCCGTGTTGAAGAAGAGTCTCTCGGCAGCACTCAACAAGGGCCCACCAAAAAACAACTCGACCGCATCTACCGCAAATTGGACTATCGGATAATCCCGGCTCTCTGGTGCTTATACTTTCTTACGTCGTTTGGGTCTAGTGCTTATGGTGTGACGTTAACCATGAACCGAGCACAAGGCCACTCTTTACGCCAAACGCTCAACTTGACTCCAAAGGATACATCGACTGCCTCGGCGTTGTACTTTGTGGGATACATTATCTTTGATGTTCCAATGAACTTGATCATGACCAAAGTGAGCCCACAATCGTGGTTGGCACGTATTGTCATTAGTGTGGGTTTAGTATACGCATGTTATACGACCCTTAGCTCTGCTGGCGGCTTGATAGCTGTGCGTTTCGTATCTGGTGTTGTGGGTGCCGGCACGTGGCCTGGAATGTCGTATTATATCTCGTTGTGGTATCCGAACGACCGGCTGACCCGCAGAATCGGCTACTATTTCACTGCTGCCCAGATCTCCGCAGCTGTCAGTGGATTGGTGAGCGCTGGAGTCCAGAAAATGGACGGTGCTCGCGGGTACACGGGCTGGCAATGGATGTACTTGATTTATGGATGTGTCACTGTGGTTGTGGGCATTTCATTGCTCTGGTGGCTCCCCGACCGCCCATATCCGATTTCCAAGGCTTCTCCCGGCAAGCTTTTGACCTTTTACAACAAGTACTTCACGCCAACACACCCGCTCACGCCTGAGGAACAGGAGATCCACAGAAAAGATATCGAGAGTAGGTACGTGCTTGTCAAATGGACCTGGAAAGACGTTACGGCAATCTTCCTCGACTTGCGCTTGTGGCCCATCATCATGATGTACTTTGGAGTTGTGGGCACTGGTTTCGGCTTGGCGGTGTTTGGATCAACCATTATTGCCGCAAGCAACCCCTCGCTTTCGTCCATCAATGTGTCTCTCTTATACGCACCCATCTGGCTCTTTGATCTTGCTGGAATCTTAATCATCACGCCATTTGCCGACCGCTACAAGAAGTACCGCGCGTTCTTTTTCACGGGTGCATGTCTTATCATTATCTGTGGTATGTTTGTCACGACTTTTGCCAAGGGTTCTTGGAACAGGTACGGAGGGCTTTTGATTGCTGGTTTCGGGTTGGGCCCTACGGTTCCTATTTGCATGTCATGGTCGGCCGAGATCTTTGGTCCGGCTTATGGAGATAGTGGAATTGCCGTCAGCTCGGCTTTGGTGTCTGGATTAGGAAACTTGGGGTCGGTCACGGCCACTTACGCTTTATACAGTGGTTGGCCTTCTGATGCTGCGCGGTTATATCGCAACCTGAACATGGTGTTGGTGGCAATGTTGGGTATCAGTATCATTTTTTCGTTTGTCTGTCACGTCATCAAAGATAGAGTAGGACGGGTGTTTTGAGAAGCGGAGAATGAGCCAAGGCTTGGAGGCGAAAGAGTGATGAGCGTGCTTTTCGTGAAATAGAACTTAATAGACTATTTAGTTGATAATCTGGGGATTCTCTGGCGACTTTCTCCAATAATTCTCATGAAAAGAGGTTTTTTGGTGCGGCCCGGGGGACTGGGTGAACTACCTATAGCAGCTGTGTATCAAGCCAATGTAGTACATGAAAAATAGCAGAAAAACAGAGAAAAATCTTCTTCTTCTTTTGTCTCTTCTCAAAGAAATCGTCATGTTGCCTTCGCCGGAAGAACTTATGGTCGACGGCCTTGATGTGCTTCTTCGATATCAAGAATAAGCGCATGTTTTCTGATAGTCGGTGCAGTTTTCTGCATATACAAGCATCTGTCCAGTAGCACTGACAAATGGACAGTAAAAGTCACTCAAGCTCAGTTGCTTATCTACATATTCAAAGAAATCAATGCAAATTCGGAGTTGGGCTTTGTTGGGCTTGTTGGGCTTGTTGAGAATCAAAATAAACAAAGTGCGGACTCCCCGACGTGACAACAGCCAAGAACGTATAACGGGAGACAAGCGAAGAAAAAGAGTCAAGCACATTTTTTGTCATTAAGCTCCCTGCCTTTTTTACTGTGTAAGTAGGTGGAATTTCACCATGCTTTTGCTGTTCCAGCGTTTAATTAGGACCGGAAACTTCCTAATAGGGTCACTCGCAATCGTTAACTTGGAAGTGCGTGAGACCAAAAGTAAGCACTAACATAAAGACACTTAAAAGCTGCTCCCGAAATTGTTGAGCCAGCGACTTCTTGAAAATATAAAACACGCTTTATACTTTTTCTGATGTTTGTCTTTTGGCCAATTTCCGATAAGGCTAGATTCAGTTAAAGTCTATCAATTCTGCTCTGGTGTCCGTTCTCTTTCCTATGGTGTGTGCGAATGTTGCACCTTGGCTGCAAAATTGGGAAAAAAAAAAAAAAAAAAAAAAAAAAAAAAAGAGTGCCCATAAAAGTGCGGGCTGTCATTCTAGAGCTCAGCGGCTAACCCTCTGAAACACTCAAGATTGTGCAACAAAATGAAAACAGGGCTGCCAAAGTAAGAGTTAAATATAAGGAGGAGCCAGAAAAGGGAAAAGACATGAAAAAAAACAGGATCAAATGATCTCGCCACAGAATATGTCCACACCTTGTTTGGCTTTTTCTTTGACTTGTGCCAGAGTATACGGTACCCTCCAGGCAACACGGCTTTTTTTATTTTTTCTTTTTTTTTTTGTTTCATACTTTATATTGATAGTGCTGTACCGAAACTGGCTGCTTCGTCAGAAAAACACACCATGAATTCTGATGATGATGGCCTTTCGTACCTCTATGTCTTTGACTCTCTGACTCTCTGAGCCATCTTCAGACCATCATCAGTCAACGGCTGGACCAAGAAAATGCGCGGGAGGACAAAAAAAAAAAAAAAAAACAGACGCGATGGATCCTCAACTGTGCGGCATCTCTCCACACCTCATCTTCCATCATCGTCTTTGAAAAAAAAAAAAAAACTAGAGACGGACACAGATCATTCCAGCCACAAGTTGTTGCTTCTATTTCCCTTTTTTGCAAAATCACAAAAATTACAAAAATGTCCGCCACAGATAAAGACGCGTTGCCCCAAACCGAACAGCACTACTTTTCCTCGTACGACCACTTTGGTATCCACGAGGAAATGCTCAAAGATACCAGCAGAACATTGTCTTACCGCCTGGCCATGTACAAAAACAAGCACTTGCTCAAGGACAAGGTTGTGCTTGATGTCGGTTGCGGAACCGGCATTTTGTCCATGTTTGCCGTGAAAGCCGGTGCAAAGCACGTGTACTCTGTGGACATGTCGAACATCATCGACAAGGCCAAGGAGATTGTCTCGCTCAATGGGTTCCTGGACAAAATCACGTTGATCCAGGGGAAATTGGAAGATATCCAGTTGCCTGTGGACACTGTAGATGTGATTGTGTCTGAGTGGATGGGGTACTTTCTTTTGTACGAGTCGATGTTGGACACCGTCTTGTATGCCAGGGACAAGTACTTAGTGCCCGGTGGCTTGATCTTGCCTGACAAGTGCTCAATGTATATTGCCGGAATTGAGGACGGGAACTACAAGAACGAGAAAATTCACTATTGGGAGGACGTCTATGGGTTCGACTATACCCCATTCATCGAAATCGCCATGCAGGAGCCTTTGGTCGATACAGTGGAGAACCAGAGCTTGATCACTACCCCGCACAAGTTCTTTGAGTTCGACATCAACACCGTGAAAAAAGAGGATTTGGCGTTCCAACGTGATTTCTCCTTGAAGGCCATCGATTCTGACTTGTGCCATGCTTACATTGTGTGGTGGGACTGCGACTTCCCCGGCGACGACAAGGTCACTTTGCACACAGGGCCCATGAACAACTATACCCACTGGAAACAGACGGTGTTCTACATGGACCAGGTGCTTGATTTGAAGAAGGGAGATGAGATCGAAGGGTCCATTTCGTCAAGGCCAAATGGTAAGAACCCAAGGGATTTGGACATCAATCTTCTGTGGGGCGTGAAGACCACGAGCAACGACTCTTCTCGTGAGCTCAAGGGTAAGTACAGTTATATCATGCGATAAAAAGGGTCGGGTGGATGCTACAGCTTGGCTTGTGTGTATATTAGTAGCACTATATATCACTGAATTTGAAGTCACGACATCTAAAATCACTGCATTCAAAGCCACTGCATTTAACATGGATCGGAGAGTTGGGCCCGTTCAGGTGAGTGTATGGTTTCAACAAGGTGAAGTACATGGTATCGGGGTTTGTTCGATTGGTCTCAAAAAAGAAGCAAACTTTGGGGACGTATAGGTGGAGTGGATTGATATAAACGTCGTTGACCCAATAACGCTTTCAGAATTAATTTCGGTGTGTGGCCAGTCGGGAAGTCGTGAATTTTCAAGAAAAGATGGATATTTGGATATTGTGAGAGGTGATGAGATTTTGAAAGGCATTCCCTGGCCTCCGTGCCAGGTTTCTCATGAGGGAAATTTCATGTTCACTTTTAAATTTACTTATGCTTAGAATTGGAAATGACTTGCCCGAGCTGGCTCCGAAGTTTCGAATCTTTTGCACTATGAATGACGCACTAAGTATGATGAAATATGATCAAGTATGATCACTTTAACGAGAGTAACAAGTAAGTTAATAAAAAAGCACTCATGACAAAAAGTTTCATTGCACAAGCGAATGTGGTAACAATCAAGAGATTTGGGTTTGATTCAGTTCGTATCAGTGGAAAAGCTGTCCCTTTTTTTTTATGTTTGTCTTGCTGAGTCGTTTATCTGAAACTTCACACGCTTCCACTATGTATCTCGCCAACCAGTTGCGATGCGTAGATCAAACCAATTAAAGTAAAGTGGCATTCGCAAAGGTGAAGACAGGAATGGTTAATTATTTTTTTTCTTTTTTTCTTTTTTCCCTCTCGAGCTTTCTAGATGTTTGAATACGGCTCTTTTGCAACTTCTGGAAAACGATCTTTTTTCGAAGATCTCCCTATGCTCACCTTAATACAAAATGTTTGGGCTAGATTAGACTTTTCTAAAATTTGAAAAAAGCACGGCAAAAATCGGATTTCAGTCCTATAGCCTCTAAAAAACAACCACCATCTTTAAGTATACTCAGAAATACATAAAAAGGAAAAATAAATACAAATTCCGGCGAAGTTCCCAAATTCTTTGAAGAATTTGTTTTTGGTTCCTGACCCAAAGGCCAGCCAAGACTGCAGCTATCAACCAACAGTTGTGCCTCAGCCTTCGCCGTTGCCACCAAAAGGCTATATGCCAGAAACACAGCTCAGCAAAGAGGGCAAATTATATAGAGTAGAAGCCAACAGACAAGTAACGTTGTTTCAAACTGTCAGGGAATCAAATTCTAGAGTTACACCACGAGTGGGACAAAAGACCAAAAACACCAAAAACACCAAAAACACCAAAAATCGACATTCTGGCCAAGCGCTAGCTTATTCTCACTTGTAACGCGGTTTATGAACAGAATTCCGCCATCAGTGAGATCCAGGTTTCCCACTCTCCTCAACAGACAACGTTCAGCAATCGTAACCAAAGCTATCATCCCTTCAGCCAGATTTTACACCATGAAATCAGAAGAAGAATGGCGGGCTGTATTGAGCCCAGAACAGTTCCGGGTTTTGAGACAACTGGGCACGGAAGCTCCTTTCAGTGGGGAGTACGTAAAGACACCCGCAGGTCCGGGCGAATATCTTTGTGTTGGCTGTAACCAGCCGCTTTACAAGGCCAACACAAAATTCCCTGCCCACTGTGGATGGCCGGCCTTTTATGAAGCGATTCCAGGATCCATCAAAACAATCGAGGACCGTTCTTTGGGTATGACTCGTACTGAGATGCGGTGCTCCAAATGTGACGGCCACCTTGGTCATATTTTCAAGGGCGAGGGGTACAAGACGCCAACGGATGAAAGACACTGTGTGAACAGCATCTGTTTGAAGTTGAAGGAGTAGATGGACAATAGAATAAGATATGGGAAGGAAAAGAGAGGAAAAGAGAGGAAAAGAAAGAAAGGAGGTAGTGGTATCTTCACAGGGAGGTATTAATAGGGAGGTGTTTCCAGGGAGGTGATGATATGTAGAGAAATTGATCAATACATCGGTGTGATCACATATGTAGCTCCTTTGGGTGGGTGTTTTGGATTGGAAAGCACACGATATGCCATGAGCACCCATTCAAAGGGTCGATCACACGTGCACTGAAAGTGCCTGGATTAACCTACTCTTCCATAAGATCTTTTGCAATCCCCATATTAGCACTCTCAAGGAAATGACACCATCCACTCATATCTAAAACAAGAACGGAACGTACTTCGCTCTTCTCAACTTCTTATACTCGTCACCAAACGTCGTCAAGTACCGCTTGTTCTTTTTGAGCGCCCACACGTACATTTGCGAGCTGCTTACAACAAGGAACAACCACGCGCTCCAGTTTCCAACCAAAAGCGCATATGAGAGCCAAGATAATGACTCAAAGAAGTAGTTGGGACACACGACCCAATCAAATCCGTATCCGTATGGGATGGCATAGGCTTTCTTGTCCTTGGACCTGATACCGGCCAATTTCACGTGGGTAATGAAATTGGAAACCTCAGCAAATGCCCATACCAGCACTAACAAATAGTTCAACGACAGAGGCAAACCGTTGACATGGAAAAGAAACTTGGCCAAGGGCCCAGCGGCTTTCAAGCTGGCGGGACTGTACGAGTATACAAACACAGACAAGTTGACCCCCGACAAGATCCAGTAATGGCCCGAATTTTTGAACAAATTGAACAAGGGCATGGTGGAGTTCGAGAATCGGTGGACATAGAGTGTTTCGTACTCCCTTTTAACAAAATGCAACACCGCCAAGACAAGTGCCAACTTCTGGGTTTGGCTTTGGGCGACCCCGAAAACATATGCACACACAAAGTACACAAGAAGGTGGATCAAGATCGGACCCAAGTACTCAAGTAAGAATACTGTTTTCCATGCGATCTGAAGACCCAAGTCCTTCGCGTAAAGGACAACTTCTCCCAGCAAACTCTGGGCATCAAAGTACTCATTGAGCGTTCTGTCGGTGTCCACAGGTTTGTGTTTACCGTCTGGCCCTAAAATAGAAAGTTTCACTTGCGCACTGGGCAACTTGTTTTTAGATGCCACTTTGTCATGGATCCTAGCAATGGAGAATGACGTCAATTCCTCCGAGAACCCTTTGATTGAGGGCGATCTCGACTTAACTGTGACAGTAGACATACTTGGCTAGAAACGAACGTTCAATTGTCTTTACTGTTCAGCTGTCTTTAATGTTAAGCTTTCTTTAATGACGGTTGCGTGTTGGTTAAACGGGACGCAGCTGGTTTTAAATGTGATGCGCAATGCGGAGGCTTGCTCGATAAGGTATAACGTGCAAGGCAAGGCAAGGCCCAAAGTGGGCGCGAGGAGTTAACCCAAAACAGGGAAAAAATGCGACGACAGCATAAACTTCCGCAGGGTGCCTGATGCGTACCACACACTTCCGAGGGGACGACATTAGCCCGGCCCCCTTTTCAGGTAGGCTGACTCAGGTAGGCTGACTCAGGAAAGGGTTCCTGACCAGAACCAGACTTGTCAGGGTTCTTATTTCTGAACCATGTATTAGGTGAGCGTTTTAAGAAAACCAGCGTGGCTTTCCAAAACTTAGGGCGGGGGCAGGCGGTGGGAAAACCGGTCATTATATAGCTAGAGTTGACAATGGAGCCACGGGCCAGCTAACTACAATGGTAGTACATAATCAGCGCAATTCCAGGGTGTAATTCCAATTCCCGGCGCCCGCTCGTCACTACCGCAGGACCCAGGTCTCATTGTTAGACAATTAATTGCAACTTGCTTAAATGAGACCTTGAGGGAAAGTATAACTTCTATTTTTACATATTTTTTGACTCTCCGTCCATTCCATACGACTTTCACAAAAGATTCCAATTTGCTTATAGAGAATTCTTTCGTTATGTTGATGTCCACGCTTGATACTGCTTCCTATTGTTGCAAGCGGTGCGGTGAGGCGAGCAGGACCCAGGTAATATTAGAGACGCCTTTGTTAGGCTGCGCTTATTAGCCCCAGACTACAAAAAACTGATGTCCACAAGGAAGGAACAAGATGGGAGTGAAAAGCAAGATAAAAGAGTCTAAAATAGACAAAAGGCGGGAGTTACCCGGAATACAGTCTTCATAAAAAGAATCCCGAATAACTTTGGCGTTCTGTCGAGTGGCGTAAACAGTGGAGTTGAAAGCGGCGTTTCCGTACGGTGGGGGAACCATACATAGGTGAGTCAAGGGCTGCGAAAACGAGCAAGCAATCTGTCATGAACAAGCGAAAAAAGCCAACCTTCCCAAAACGGAAGAAGAGATTAAAAGTTCAACGCCCAAAACCAAAAAAGCCCGTCTATTTCTTGACACTGTTTTCTTTCCACTTCAATTCTCCCCAAACCTGTTTTCTCTTCACCTCTCTCCCATTGTCCATGGATAAATTTCAACTCACCTGGGTCTCCTTCATACAAGCGGCGGAAGCTTCCATCACCATCTTTTGTCACGTGCCTGGGCCGCCCGCGCCCTTATATCAGCCGGCGAGATCCCAATTACGTAACCTTTGCTCCTCCATCCATTTCACATTTCCACATCAGCATTGACTTTTGCCGCCAACACAAAAGCCATCTAATCTTTCAACCAACTCTAAAACCAAACCAATTTGCATAAACCTCCACCATGTCGGACTGGGACAGTGTTACCATTATTGGGCAAAAGGCTCGCGTAGGCGGCGGTGGTCCAAGGGAAAAAGTTGCTCGTACCCAGGCTGAATTGAACGCTGCTAGAAGAACCGGAGGTGTTTTGGGCACAGAAAAAAAGTACGGCTCCACAAACTCGAAGAGCAATCCCGAGGGCCAGAGGTTGACTAAATTGGACAATACCGACGACGTTGTGGCTGTAAAAAAGGTTGACGTGTCTGTAGGAAAAACGATCCAGCAGGCAAGACAGGAGAAGAAGCTCACACAGAAGGATTTGGCGACAAAGTGTAACGAGAAGCCTCAGGTGATCAACGATTATGAGGCTGGCCGGGCTGTTCCCAACCAGCAGGTTTTGGGGAAGATGGAGAGAGCCTTGGGGGTGAAGTTGAGGGGTAAGAACATTGGTGAGCCTTTGTTCCCCAAGAAGTCGTAAGCATAGAAGTTTATTTACTGTCTAAAAGAGCACAGCTTTATGATCCGTGACGACCGCAATGCCTCGAAACACAGCACATATATACGTAATCAATTTTTTTTGTTACTGCGGAAAATCTAACACTGATCTGTATTGCACAATTAATACTCCTTCACGGGAATACTTATCCTCTGGTACAGTATGTTTATTTCTATAGTGGTGGGTACTCAGTGAAGTTGTGACATAAGAGTACATAGATTTGGGACAAGTATCATGAAGGTTAGTAAAGCTGGTCAGAACCTCACTTTTAAGTGCATTTCAAGTGAGTCAGTGAAGTCACTCTCACTCACTCAAATGAGCTGACTAGGGAACAACCTTCTCAAACAGGTAGACCTTCGACATCTGTGCTACTATGGCACTCATAAAAGCGTACGAGAAGCTATTGATCCGGTTTCTCAAGCTTCAAATTCTTTAAGTCATTTCCCAAAATACTTTTAAAAAAGACTGTCGATGCACGAAATCTTATTTTTGATATCCGATTTTGGAGGTCACTGTCTTAGTGAATACGACGATTCAAGCCCGTCGTTTTCGCACGATTGTACATCGCTATTTGAGATGATATACAAAAGCGACACAACACTGCTGAAATTCAGGGCTCATACTGATACGCAAGGTCATGTTTGAGATGTAGACTGTTTAATCTGGAAAATACGTGGTTTCCAATTACTTCCAGACACAATCAAGCAGTTGCAACTGGATGCTTGCTGGAAATCATGTACCACATGTGGGATCAAAATAAAGGCACCTTAGTTTTGAAAACGGGTCCTGCAAACGGGTCGATATCAGTATAGTTAGCACCACGAGGCAAAGTCTAGCTTTAGGATGTGCCGATATGAGGGTTTGCCGATATGAGGGTTTGCCGATATGAGGGTTTGCCGATATGGAGGTTTGCCGATATGGAGGTTTGCCGAAATAAAGAATAGAGGCCAGCTGATGGTCTCACACAAGGATAAGGCCAGATGGGTTCTCATGATACTGCGATGTACTCCTCAAACGCGAGAGAACACTTTTCGTTGTCAACCTCACCCATCTCACCCATCTCACTAATCCCAATTCCGATCCCCAATTTCCACTTTCCAATTTCCACTTCCCAATTTCCACTTCCCAATTTCCAAGTTCTCTCCAATCAACAGCAGCTTTGCAGTTCGTGAGCTGGTTTTCTATTCAACTCAACCTTCCGCGCTTGGGCCCCCCTCTTATTCCCCACTTCTTCCACCGGCAAAGCTCTGGCAATCAGATCGAAAATCTCCAAAACACCGTCCCCCAGTTTCGCAGAGCATTCCTTGTGGATCACCTTTTTACTCGCCGCTTCGCCTATTTCACGAGTCTCGGCATCAAGA
This sequence comes from [Candida] golubevii, assembly GCA_030582695.1. Taxonomy (NCBI): domain Eukaryota; kingdom Fungi; phylum Ascomycota; class Pichiomycetes; order Serinales; family Metschnikowiaceae; genus Metschnikowia; species [Candida] golubevii. Next base: position 119,473 of record JAJMGV010000024.1, on the reverse strand, counting down.
CGACTCACGTATTCTTGAACCTCCGTCTCATCAACTTGTCTCTCGGATTCGAGGTCACACTTATTTCCTACCAATGCAATAACAATGCCCTCTGGCGCCTGTTTTCGTAACTCCTTGATCCAATCTTGCGCTTTGGTAAATGACGCACGTGACGTGATATCATATACACACAAGGCGGCGTTGGCATTTCTATAGTACATAGGCGCCAAACTTTTGTAGCGTTCCTGGCCTGCGGTGTCCCAAATCTCAAACTTGACAGTGGTATTTATCTCTGGCAAGTTAATGGACTGGGTAAGAAAAGCTGCTCCGATGGTAGACTCTCGCATATCGTCAAAAGTATTCTTGACGAATCTGTGAACTATCGACGATTTGCCAACGGCGGATTCGCCGAGCAAGACTAGCTTAAACGATGCAAATTTGCTCTCGGACATGATACGAGGTCACAATGGGATCAAATAGGAAAATAAGTTGGAAGAAATCCTGGTTTTGCGTGGGAATATCAAGGCAGAAAGCGACGATTCAAGAGGCAACTCAACTGATAAGATATGGCACTTAAAAATAGAAGAATCGGCGAAATTTTTGTGGTGAAGATAAAAATTCAAGGCTAGTTCTGCTTTTTCTTCTCTGGGCCGACAGGAGGGTTCTAATCAGGGCAAATGTGCTGCCTTTATGTTGATCAGGAGAGATGAAGGTAAGCGACCCGGGATCTGTTTTAATTAGCGGGGTCCCCCACCCATGCCCCAGTGGCACGAGATGTACGGGTGCTAGTTCCAGAAGGTGATCCTGGGCCCCGATAAACCGTTCAGAGCGATGATGATATTTGAACATGGGCAGAGTTTCTGAAGAGATCAGAGAGATCTTCTAAGGATGTGTAAGAGGTACTGAGATCCGTCGGAGATAAACAGTCTTATTGAGGAGTTTGGGGGTCGGATCAGTGTGGTCACGTGACCTCCCCACCGAAACCGAATTGCCACATTTCAAACGAAAAACGGGGGCCAGACCAGGAAGAGTCGTGTATTGTTTTAATTTCCAGCTACTTCTGCCAGCAGTAATACGAAATGGATTCAAAGGCCGTGGGACCGAAGAAAGTGGGTAGAAGGAGAGCCACTTCTTCAAGTCACGTGATGCCCCTCCTGCCCTCTCTACAAACTACGACACTTGTTCCATCGACAGACGTGGCAGAATCAGCAGTTCCTTATCTCAACTATATCCTGCAAATTCACATCCACAAGAACCCCACTACCCTCTTTTTTCTTCTACATCCACCTTTTTCATCTTTCTCCTACATGGCCACTTTCATCATGCGCATGCTTGTCTATTTACAGTAGCTTCATCTCCACATCACTAATTGTCGATCTTGGCCAAGATTTCCCTGTCGCTGAACAACAAGTACTCCTCTTCTCCAACCTTCACTGGCGACCCACCAAAATTAGGCAACAAAACCTTGTCTCCAGCTTGGACGGCAACAGGAATCAACTTTCCGGAGGCGACATCAGTGACACCAGGGCCCGCGGCGATAACGGTACCTTGGTTGAGCTTTTCCTGGTTTTTCTCAGGGATGTAAATGCCGCTGGAGGTCTTGGAAGCAGGCTTGATTCTCTGCACCAAGACCCTGTCGAACAAGGGCTTCAAGTTGTTGACGTTTTTCAAAAAAGACTGCGGGGGTTAGTACGAGCATAGAACAGGCAGAAACAGGAAAAACTTTGAGATGGTTTTCATCGTTTTTGGGGTGTTCGGGGCTTTTCAAAGGCACTTGGAAAAAGGCAATCACCGCTCATAGAAACTGCATCCATACATCTGGGAAATTATGATGGGACATGACGAGAGTTCTTCTAAGAGCGCACAGAATTCACTTTTCGCCAATCACAATTATTGAGAGTTCATCAAGAGCCGTGAATTGGGGTGTACATACCATTATAACTGAAGTAGTGTCACTTTGATGGGTCCCTACAAGTCCCACTGGGAAAAATGCTCGCTTATAATCGGAAGCACACACATACACCCGTACACCAGGCCACGGTTCGAGATTTTTCCACGGCTTCCGCGTTTAGGCCGGGGACCAGGTCGGGCTCCGAGCGTGGTTTGCCCCGTTCATACTTTTTGCAGCCGCCGCCTTTGACCACAACAAGGCCCCTCCGCAGGTCTAATGGTGATGATATTTTATAATATATCTGTAAGTGTTATTTTAAAGCCTCCCGCTTTGTGCCTCTAGCATGTACTAAGTAATCAACTCTTGGCGTACTGTCATGTATGGGCCCTTAGATGCCCCCTCTCTCTTTTTTATACGGCTGACTTCTCTTCATGTTGAACAGCCCTCTTGCAATCACACCCTCTCAATCACGCCCTCTGGGCCTTCTAGCTAAGATATCGATCCAAAGGCTCGCCGAGAATCGATTCAATGACACGCACCAAGCCCTTTCTCACCTCCATCTCCACCTCTTCATCATCATCCTCCAACAACTCGGCAATGTACGGAATGAAAGTAGGCAAAAACGAGAGCCATTGCTCGCCCATCTTCTGAAGCACGCTGCGCATGGCCCGGATCGTCCAGATCTTGGTTTGCAGGGTGTTTTCGTGCTCGTTCGAAACGTATCGGATAAGCGAATGAACCAACTTTTCGTTGTGTTCTTCCGACGACACATTCACCACGAAAAAGGAGATAGCCTTGACCAAGTGCTTGCCAATGGAGTCCTCGATGTTGGAAAGCTGGGCCAAGAGTGGCCCCACTACACTGTCGAACCTGGATTGGTGGGACCAGTAATCATCTTGGTCGTATTTGAAAGATGACGCCATGGAATGCAACACGATTCTCCTCAAGTTGGTGTTGACAATACGGCCTGCTTCAAAGTCGTTGAGGATCTCCACTGTTGGGTCGAGCAAATAGGAGAAGTACGACGTGATGATGCTGCGCAAGTTGTCCTGCAATTTGTTGAAGAATTTGAAGAAACTCAACAAACGCGTTTCCCTTGGGGTTTCCGAGGCCGTGGAGCTTTCGCCCGTCACTGCCCACCTGACCAAGCTGGCAAACAATGGACGGAAGTTTTTGTCGTTTAACTTCATGACAAACTTGAGTCCACACTCGTGGAATGACCCTTCAATACTATGGATGGTGTTATCGTTGAACTTGGCCTCGCCATACTCGCTGCGGAACTCAAACGACTTGATCATCCATTTCATGAAAAGCGACGAGTTTGAAGTGACGCCCTTCTTGTCGCAGCTTTCAATCAGGCTGCTCATGGCGTTCAAGTACAACCCTAGATTGACTGCGCTATCGAGCCCGTAGACGCCCTCAGTCAAAGCCATGTTGAACATAGCCTGCAACACCTGGGCACTGTCGATGTGTTCGATCATCAACCCCAAGACCCCGGATCGGATTCTGCTGTCGACAAAATCGCTCATCAAAACAGCACGAATCATGGGCACCAAGCTGGACACGACAAACGCAGGCAACCGTTTGGCGAGGCACGAAAAAAGCATCAACACCGAACCTTGCAACAACGAGTTGCGTTCTGTTTCCTCGGATCCGGGCCCCTCGGATCCGTGCCCCTCGGCATCGTCGCTGTCCTCGTCGTCGGAATCGGACACCCGATCCGTTGAGGCGAGAGTGGATTCCCAGATTTTCAAGGCTGGCGGCAAGATTTTCGGGAAAAATCCAATACACTTCACCCCCAAGCAGTTGACCACGCTTGTGATGGCGTTGAGAGACGAAACCACAATCTCCACGTGCTCGTTAAGTAGGCCTTGTGGCGACGTGATGACGCGAAGTGAGCCAACCAAGAATTTGGCATGCGCCGAGCTGGCAAACTCGGGAGTGACGGCGTTGAATTTGTTGACAACGATGGAAAACGTGTCCAAGTATGCCTGGACCAACTCTGTATTTTGGATCTTTTCTGCTCCTTCAATCAACACCGGCAACAACTCGTCTGCAACCACATTGTTGATATTCTCGTCCAAGGTTGCTTTGGAGATCTCGGACTCGAATCTTTGGCCGGCCAAAATGGCGGAATTCTTGGCCACTTTCACCGACATTGGGTCCGATACGTTCTTCAACGATTCCATGATCGACAGAATATAATAGCTAAGTGGGAGCAAGTTCAACAAGCTCTTGAGCAGATCATACAACTCCTCCACGATCTCGGGGGTGGATCCATCACCAGAACTGGTGAGGTTTTCCAACGTGGTCAAAATAAACGACGTGAGCTTGCTGGTCAGGTTCAAAATCACGTCTTTTTCCTCTTGATCGCCTTCGTCGTCGAAAAGCGTGAGCGCAACCTTCATTTTGAGCGACACCACATTGCTCGAGAAAGCGTTGTTTTCGTCAGCGGCCAACGTCTTGTTGAGGAATCTCAAGAGCCGGAATCTCAACGCTTGCAACTCTTTGGTTGGGGCACTAACTATGGAAGCACCATAGATTGAACGAGAGCTCAATTCGGAAAACTCGTCGCTCTCTTTTTCCAAGGCCTGCGAGGGAATCGCGTCCCATAGTTGGTAGAACCCTTGCAACCCGTGCAAACAATCCTCAGCAGAGAAGGTTTTGAGCAACGCAGTGACAAAATCCAACAAGGAGTTGCACTCGGGCACCTTGTGTTTGGCCATGTTGGAAGCATATTGCTGGCCTATCAAAAAGAGAATCGTGTGCAAAGACTGCTTGCATCCCAACGTCTTGACAAGAGAGACAAACAACTTGACCCGACGATGTCTTGGGATGTGCTGGAACGCGGTGATGAAACTGGTCAACAAAAACTCAATTTCCGAATCGGCAGACTGTGACGCGGAGGTAATAGCAGGCACCACTTTGGCAATGGTTTGTTGCAAAGCCGAGCTGGAAAACTCGTCGTCTTGTCTGATTGTGTGTGCTCCCATAAACGTGAAAATGGGCATGACCGAGTGGAGAATGATCTCGGGGGCGAGCGAAGCAAGCTCCGAAATAACAAGCAACAATCGGTTTTGCACCTGGGGAGACTGGGAAAGCCGGATGGAGTTGACGATCAAATCCGCCCTCACGGAGTTGGAGTCGAACTTGAATTTCTTCGAGGATCCGGGCGATTTCATCTCCACTATGGCTAGCAACATGCACGACGCCAAGGTTTCTTGCGCGTACAACACAGGCATCTTGCCGTCATTGCACAAGTAGTCCAAATCGGTCAATATCTTGAACATCTCCTGCAACAACTTGGGGTTGGCCAACTGGGATGCGTTTCTTCTCAATTGGCTCTCCAAAATGTCCAAGATAACCGAGAGCTTTCTCAAGTGATGAGCAGCCATCGAGCTGATGTCGTCGCGGGCCATGGTTTTTTGCGTGCTCGACGAGGATCTTCTTCTTCTTTTGGCCACCCCTTGTTCGGGCACTTGCTGGACTATATTGACGGTATTGAGCAAAGAAATCATGGCCTGGTTGGAGAAATCAAACGTCTGCAATGTTTCGAGGGGATCAAACACAAGCGGCGTGTCGTTGTCGTTGATGATCAACTCCACCATTTCACTGCAAATCTTCAATTTGTGGTCATCCGACGAGATCTTGGGGAACAATTCAATGAGTCTTCTGTTGGCTGCAAGTTGCAACGAGCCTTCGGAAGAAAGCGCTTTCAAGAACCACTTGATTTCTTTTTCGGCGTTTTCTTCGCTAGCTGTTTGTCCACCTACCAAGTCGGCGATAGCCTTTTCCACGTCGTCAAAAGGGATCTTGGCTGCCGAAGCCTGGGCTCTCCAAGTTTCCAGCTTCTCAAAGAAACTTTCCAAATCCTCAGCAAAAACAAACCGGTCATCAGTGCCGTCCTTGTCGACATTTCTGGCCGCCACCACTGCCCACGCTCTCCATTTCAATGACAACGGCAAGGTTTGAAGACACCATTGATTGAGCACAAAGGTTCTGAGCAAAACAGAGCCAAATTTTTTCTGGCCTGGTCTGGAAGCTTTGAAAATACCGTCGAAAACGAGAGTCTGGATTCGGGACGAGTCAACAAGAACACTACTGATGAGTTCTTTCTTCTCAAACAACACCTCAAGCATAGACTTTGCGTCTTGTGGAGAGATAATCGAGCGGTGGGCAGCGTCCACTTGGCCGTAAATCTGGTGTTCCATAAACAAGACACAATGTGGTTTTTTGCCTTGTTTCTCGAAAAGAGCAAACGTGAGGTCTCTGATCTGCTCGAGCAACTGAAGAGCAAACGCCTTGAGTGTTCGGTTGGACTCCGAAAGTGCTAGCAAGAGAAGAGGCACCAATAAGTAAAACGTATACTTATCATTCTCTTGAGACGCCTCCTTGATTATTGCCAGCAAGCATTTGAAGGAAACGAGTCTGAAGTTAGTTGGCACAGCTGGGGTCATGGCCATTCTCAAAAGAAACGAGCACTGGGCCTCTTTGTTGTCTTTGATGACAACTTTCAAAAAGATGAAAACGTGCTTGATTTGCTCGGCAACCTCGATTCCGTGCATTCCTTCTAACAAGACGGAGGTGAGACGAGCAAATTCCTCCGAACTCGAAGAAAAAAGAAACGACTCGAGTTTGCACTCGTGGCAGGCATATTTTGCCTCGAGATCTTCTTGGACAGACACTTCCTCGGCAAGTTGGGCATAGTCTGCATCATACAAAGAATCGTTGACGTCGCTTTCACTTAAGGTGCGGGAGAGAATCATTTCAAGATCAGATAAAGTCATTTTGCGAGCGGCCAAAATGTTAATGAGCTTCTCCTTATCGCCCTTGACCAAGCGCTCAAACGTCTCCACGGCACGCGGTTTGATTTCACTGGAAAATGGCGTTTCGAGTGTATGCAAAAGTTTTGTGGCAAGCGCTTCAAAAATAAAGGCGCTTTCCCCTGGGTTGATAAGGGGCAACACATCCGCTGTTTCTTTGTCCTCCTGGTTGATCTTATCGACAAGATAGAAAAACAAAAACTTCGAGATATGGTACTGATCGTCGCCAAGGCTGTACAACAACAGTTCGTTTTTCAAAAGAGCTTCTACTGGGAGACCAGCGAACACAGCAACGGTTTTGGGGAGGTCGTCCTCGTTGTAAAAATTCCACAACTGGCCCAAAAGAATAAATGTTTGTCTTTTGATGGCCGGCTTCAACGCCATTTCGCTCTGCAAGATCGACTTGGTCAAGGAAAATACTAGGTCATTCAGAAGAGGCACCACCGAGCACAAAACAGACAAAATCGCATAGATTGTCAAGCGCACATCCGCCGCTAAGGTCGAGGAAAACTTATAAGTTCGATCGTGGAAAAACTCCACCGCGGTTTCCAAGACAATGGGGATAAATTGCTCGTTTAGTTTACCCACGTCTCGTGAGTGAGATGCCAAGACTTGAGCGGTGTTTGAAAGGTAGAACACCAACTGTTCCTTATAAACAGTTTTGTTTTTCAATGCCTCCACAATATACTGAGAGTAAAGCTTGAACAAGGCCGGATCGCTATGGAAACATTTGAGGATGGAAGATGCCGGAGGCGGGGTCATGGATTGTTTATATCCAGTGATTGGAGCAAATATCGCGGGCCACGACTTTTTCGGAACGACATCCATAAACCTCGTGAACACAGGTTTATTGTGGTAGGGCAAGGCCGCAAGAATCAAGTTCTCGGCCATATGGATATTCACGTGGTACCTTCTGACGAGCCATTCCACGGCTTTAAGAGCCGGACTTAACGCGAAATATGGAGCAGCCATGTTTAAAAAGGCTTCTGCATTTTTCTCCGCCAGAGCCACTACTTCTTTCAGCAGCACGTTTCGGTCAAAAGACACAGAGGCGGGCGAGAAAAGCGTTTGTTGGAATTTGGCAAGACGCCCGTCGATTTCTATGAGTTCTTCCAAACCTTCACATGCAATTTGGTAAATGTACTCAAAGTCTTGAGCACCGGCGATTTTGGGCTCGAAAATGAGCGACTTCGAGTGGATAATACCCCTGCTTTTCCTGTCCAAGGCCACGGAAGCATTCTTGGCACTGATTGCCTGAAGCTGTTGCGATAAGCTACTCATGGGCGGCAGGTGGTATCGGTAGCAGATCGAATAGGAATGAAAAGACGAAGGTTGATGAAAAAACAGCTGCGTGATGAGAGGACTGCACGCACGATGCAGCGAGACTTGAACTTGAAGTGCGCGATGGAACGACTAGACAAAAGACGCTATGGCTGGGAATCCTAGGCACGTGACTGGCCAATTCGAATTTTCGGATTAACAAAGTTATCGAATGATCGATTTGCTGAAAGTAACAAAGGCAAGGGAAAAGACTTGGGGCTTTTCAAAAAGTACAGATGAGTTGGATGTGACTTTTTCTAAGTTTTGGTGGGTGGTGGTTTGGCTCCGATCAGGGCCCAGACGTTGAGCAAGGGCGTTAAAGCTGGGTGGAGGCAGAAAGAAGCTGAGTCAGTGGTAAGCTTATCAAATAAAAAAGAATAAAAGAGAATAAAAAATAAAAAGAATCCCAGTTTCCAGCAGGAGAGCGTGTTCTTTCTCTCTTATTATTATTTTATTTTTTTCTCTTTTCCGATCTTCTATTTTTTGACTGGTACATCTGTTTGAAGAGGTGTTCGCAGTCTGAGCCTGTCCATACACCGCAGGGCAGTGATGTTAGCGACGCAACTTTTCACTAAAAATTCGCTAATATCGATATTGATAATATTTTCTTGATATTATTATTATATTATAGCGATAGCGAGATATCGAATCGCTATCGAAATAGTGAATCACTAACGCAAATAGCCCGAGGATGCTTTGTGGGTGTGTATATTGTGCAAAAATTTATTCGAAGGAGAACGATGTGCGTATGGTGATCTTCACCCGTTTCTTCCGTGTGCTCTGATTTGATCGAGAACTTGATATGTATTATAGAAAATTCGTTTTCATGGATGTTGGTCAACAAGGTCAGTACACCAAGTCAAATTATTTTCGATAATATCGAATTATTCCCTGATATTATTATCGCTAATTGATTAGTGATCGATATTGCAACCGTTATTATTATTATTCTTTTAGCGATATTATTAATTAATATAATAATTTTATCGCTAACTCGCTAAATTCGCTAATCACTAACATCACTGCCGCAGGGTTGATTAAAATTGGCCGGTGGCGATTAATAGTTCAAGTTATTACGAGCTATATTCTCATATTTTACTGTTTACTCGATATCGCTTCTGGCTCCGGAAATCTCTTTCTAAAGTCTCCTTCCGGTCAAATTTATTCGTAAAGATCTAGGTAAAGATTGATGAATTCGGCTCTTGCTTCGAAAAAGATCAGTGTGCTTGATTGAGTCATTCGGAGCCTACTACGATCAGATTCAGGGCTATTCTCGATGCTAGAGGCCTCAGGGAGACCCCAGAGAGACCCCAGAGACGAAATGAGTATCAGAACTGAATCTTTTCAAGACTGGCATAAAGGTAGAGACACCAATCAAGATGTCTCAGTTGCTGATGATACCAGATCGGCGGAAGATAATTCTCTGGGGCAAGTCTGTAGAATCAAGCGACGCTGAGTGTCTTTGCAGCGAGCGGTGATGGGGCGTAAGCTAGTTTGTTTTGTACCTTGCGTATATTGCAATTCTTTTTGTTTATAAAATCTCACCCCAGAACTTAATGGTGTGTGAGCGTGCCACTTTGCCAGATATACTGTTCTTGTTCTTGTTCTTGTTCTTGTTCTTGTTCTTGTTCTTGTTC
>JAJMGV010000024.1:0-109723 GCA_030582695.1 [Candida] golubevii | reverse complement strand
TGTTCTTGATCATTTCTTTCCTATTCCTCGGAGTGCTGGCTGGTCCAAAAATGATTCATGCTCCCACAATCTACTAAAGCCGCGAGTCGACTTCGAAAATGATAGTGTGACAGTTCAAGGCTACTTCAAAGGCTTGGTGTGGTTCTTGATGTATTCATGATGAAACCGTGAAGAAATGTCACACTTTCCCATGCGAACTGATCTCGAGGAAACTATCACGCGTCTCGATTGATCTCCCTCTTTAGATTTCAGTGATTAGAGTTATAGGGTTCTTTAAAGAGGAATGAGCCGACATTTGAAGCGTAGTGAGCTTCTGAAGGCAACTCGCAATTACATAAATCGGGGTGTTCTTAAGAAATCTTCCATGACTGCAGCTGGAAACGGAATCCGCAAGGGTATCCAAAACATATTTGTTCAGTTGAAACGGAGTCGCGAGTTTCCAGAAAAGCAACTCTGAATACTACCCTTAAGTTTTCTCAAGTTTCAAGGAGCGAAAGCGATCGCCATGAAGCCAATATCTCCAAAACCTCCAATATCTCCAAAAGCTAATGGCAATATCCACTCCATTCGGGTAACAAGAAATCCGCTCAAATCAGCACCCATTTCACCCCATTTCACTCAATGCAACATCAGAAGTTCCAAAGCAACGGCTCCGTAACTATGGGGCTTAGCCACGGCAATTCTGTCGCGGTGCCGGGAGGGCCAGGAAAAAAACTGAGTGTGGCGTCTCAAATCTTCCAATCTCATTTAAGTGAGTCTCACGCACTGCTTAAAGCGTCCATGGGAACTCTTATTCCGTGCATGACTCATGCATGACGGAAGCCCTCATCTTTTTTTATTATCTTTTTCCTTCTTTGCTTCTTTCTCCTTTTTCGCCTTTTATGTTTGCGTTTTTTGTATTTTGCTTGTTACTTGTTGCTTTTCCATTCAAACAAGAAAGCCGACTCTTCAATATCGGCCGGTGCAGGCGACGCTTCCTTCAACTTTCGCCGACCGATTAAACGTCCTCGCTCATCTCACTTCGCCGGAAGCGGGTGCGGCGCAGACTGATAGCGAGCGTCTGTCAAGTAATCGCACGTGACCACTCCAGAAGATGCCCATTCCAAATACTTTATATATAGATAACCTTCTTCCACTCTCTCGTAGTTTTTGGCGGAGACTCACTCACATTTGCGAGCGCTTTGCAATCCGTTTGCAAGAGGTGTCCAAGGGAGAATTTCTGCCGACAAGTCACCACGAGATTCCGATAGTTACATCACCGAAAACTTCCCTTGTCTTAATATGTCCGACTCAAGTCTGCCGAAAACCCTACCAACCGGCGCCAAATTCCCCCAGCATGACGACCTGAACTGGAAGCTACGCAGCGGCGACGAAAAACACGACTTTGTGCTGGAAACAGACCTCGAGTCCTTGCTGTTCGGTGAGTTGAAGAAAGGCTTGAAGAACCGTCACGTGCAGTTGATTGCCTTGGGCGGAGCCATTGGAACAGGTCTTTTCGTAGGCTCGGGCTTGGCCCTCTACAAGTGTGGGCCAGCCGCGCTTTTCATCTCGTACGTCGTCTTGTCCATTGTGGTGTGGTTTGTCATGAACGTCTTGGCCGAAATGGCGACTTTTTTGCCTGTTCCAGGTGCGGGTGCGCCGCAATTCATCGATGATTACATGGACCCCTCGTTTGGGTTTGCCATCGGGTACAACTATTGGTACTGTTATGCTGTGCTGATAGCAGCGGAGGTTGTGGCGGCGGCATATATCATCCAATACTGGACCACCAGTGTGCACATAGCAGTGTGGATCACAATCTTGCTAGTGGCCATGCTTGCCTTGAACATGTGCTCGGTGCGTATCTACGGCGAAACCGAGTTTTATTTCGCGGGCATCAAGTTGATCGCCATTGTTGGCTTGATCATCTTGGGGGTTGTCTTGTTTTTTGGAGGCGGCCCGAATCACGACCGGTTGGGTTTTAGGTACTGGAAAAACGGCAATGCTTTCCATGAGTACTTGGTGGAGGGCTCGACAGGCCGTTTTTTGAGCTGCTGGAGTGCCATTATTATGGCCGGCTTTGCCTTTGTCACCGCCCCAGAAGTCGTTGTTGCGTGCACGGGTGAAACTGCAAACCCACGCAAGGCCTTGCCCAGATGTGCCAACCAATTCGTCTACCGCTTGACCTTTTTCTATATCCTCGGATCTTTGGTCATCAGCGTTATTGCCGACTCCAGAAGCCCACGATTGAACAGCGACTCGGAAGACGCGTCTGCTTCGCCCTTTGTGTTGGGGATCCAGAACGCCGGAATCCCTGTTTTGAACCACATCATCAACGCGGTGGTGTTGACCTCAGCAGCCACCGCAGGCAACGCCTACCTTTATGCCGCCTCCAGAACGTTGTTCTCGCTTGCAATCAAAGGGTCAGCGCCGCGAGTGTTTTGCAACACCAACCGATTTGGCGTTCCTTATAACTGCGTGGTCATTTCGTTTGCCGTGGGGTTGCTTTCGTATTTGAACGTGTCTACGTCATCTGCTCAGGTGTTCACGTGGTTTGCCAACCTCACAACCATCTCCGGCTTCATTGCGTGGATCTTCATTCCCATTGCCTACCTCCGATGGAAGAAGGGCATTGCCTTGCAGAAGCTAGAACACCGGGTGCCTTACAAGACGATTCTCCAGCCATATGGGTCGTATTTTGTCATAATCTTGAACACCATCATCACCATAACCAACGGATACAGTGTGTTTTTTGACTTCAATGCCCCCGACTTCATCGCCGCATACATCACGTTGCCCATTGTCTTCTTTCTTTATGCTGGCCACCGGACGTACTCATACTTCTATCTCGGGAGAAAACGCTGGTTGACGCCTCCGGAGGAATTTGATTTCAGCAAGTTGGACCAGGTGGAATTTGAGCAGAGCCAGATAAAAGAGCCCGAGCCAAAGCATAGGCTACGCAACCTCTTCAAGCGCTCCATGTAGCATATAAAAACAAAACGAAAAAAAAAAAAAAAAAAAAAAAAAAACCGAAAGAGCGGCATTTATCAGCTTCTCAACTAATCTTCTGGTGCATCATGTTGGTGTGGTCCTTCCAGACCAAACAGCTAAAATAGGAAGGTTCCTTAGAAAGCAAGTCCGCGGGCTACATAGCCTATAGTTGAAGACCATTACTCTCCATACCCCATACATTTCTCCCAACTGTACCTGGGAAAGAAGTGTCTTTCCCTAAGTGGAAAAATGAAATAAAGAAAAATGAAAACAAAACCGCAACGACTTTTTGGCCCGCTTGACTGCTACTCCCGAGGAGTACGAAAAAGACACGCCCAATAAATTGGAAAAAGACTGTACTGCTCTTTTTCCCGAACGGTACTCTTACCTTCTTCAGAATTTTTCGGATCGGTCGCAGTTTCATAAGTACTATTGCTCCCACTCGTTGATGGAATTCCGTGAATCGCTCATTGGGTCCGATGCACAGAAAGACGGGGTGTCGCTTTCCTTAAACTGGGAGTTTCCCACGGCTTTTCGCGCCGGGTTAGGTCCCCAGCTCCTTGAATGGTTTAAATATATGCAACTCACGCGGGAGGAGGTAGAAAGCGTGATTGTGGGTGAGTTGGCCGAGTCTGCTTCGTGGACAGATGTATTGGAGAGGCAAAACGCCTTGATTGTCATGGTGATTGGGCAATTCCATCCCCTATGTCCGTTTTCTTATGGCCTTTGATTACTCCGAAGACAATATTTGGATGATCCTCTCGGGAATACTCTTGAAGCGGTGCAAGACCAAGGCCCAGGTCAAGTTGTTGAGGACTCTTTCTGAGGAGCACTGTACTGGTCATTTTCCCGCTTATTTCCAGCATACAAGATCTTCTTCGAAGTGTCGAGGAAAAATCGTATAAACTTAGGAAAACGTGCTGCTCCCAACGGCGCCAACGCCTTGTCTGGGGAATCGCCTAGTGCCCGTTTGAGCAATAACCTAAAGGGCTCATTTAAAGCACTCACCCTAGAATACAAAACCAGGGAGCGGGATAAAAGAGCGGGATAAAAGAGCGGTATGAAAGAGAAGAGTGTTGGTACACTGCCTCTTCGCATATTCTACAAGAGGAACGAAAAAAGAAAAAGAAAAAGAAAAAGAACCCCCAGAAATACTTGCCCCGGACCCTTGCCGTTTTTACACATTTCACCCCGATTCAACGCAGCAATTGATGCCCAAAGTCGGACTGGAGAATGTGCAATAAATGCCAAAACCGTACACCACAGGCAGACACAATACAACACCCGGACCGTGTAAGTGGCACAGTCAAGACCAAAAGGGCAATTATAGTTATTGTTACCGCACCTAACACCGTTCCCCGGATTACGGGCTCACAATGTGCATGCAGCAGGGGCTGAATCACATCCCTGCCCTCTCACTGCCCTTTCAGTCACACTCGGTGTCACTCGGTGCACTCGGTCCACGCAGTACAGGCGCGAGACGTGGGGTAAAGCGACGGAATCGAACGAGAAAACAGGAAAGAAGGAAGAAAAATGCGAACAAGACAAAGATTCCGGAATGACCACACGTGACTCATCCTGGCCCTAAAGCCTTCTCCCGCTTTCCCCTGTTTTCGCTTTCCCCTGTTTTCATTCACCCCCAGTTTCAGACCAATATTGGCCATTCTTGTATTTTCTCGTCTTTCCTTCTCTTCTCTCTTGTCTCTGGCGGCACTGCACATACGCGCGTCCAAGGGTAATCACCTCTCCATTGTCTTCCGAAAGGCAACGGAGACAAAAGAAACAATACACGCGCCAGGAAATGATCGGGGATAGCCGCCAGTTGTTGACGCTTTCGTATATGCCATTTAGTGCCATCGCGTCGAGCCGCTCCCCGCCTCCCCTCTTTCTTTGTTAGCATGCAATGTCATTTAATGGGGCCAAGGGTCACATGGCGAAATCGGTAGGTGATGGCGAACACTAAATGCAAGGGGAGATCAGCAGTGGCGCAAACCCGCTCGCATAGATTGACCGTGAGCGTGGCAAAAGCCCTTTAGGCCTCGCCATTAACTACCCATGCGGCGATTTGCTCGCCAATTCCTTCCCGTCCTGCACACAGCGCGCGACAGCCCTCGCAAGGCCCAGAACGCCGTATCGCTTCCCGTTCTGGCGCGCCCAATCGGGCCAGGCGCAGCACTGTCCCGAGACGGTGCTTATCTCGTGGTGCAATTAGAAGCGCTGTTATCAGCGGCCTATCCAGATAGTTAGCCGTCCACTAACGGCTTTCGCTTTTTTAAGCTTCATTTCTTTTTTTCTTTTTCTTTGCTCTTGTTATCCTCCCTGCCTCCTTTTCGGGCTCGTTATCTTTGTAGTTATCGCTATCGTTATCTCGGCCAATCTACCGAGCTTCGTATTCAGTCTTCTTCTTGGGTGTGCCGGCATCTAACGACACACGTGCTCGTTCTCTCTCGGGGGTGCGCTTTTCTACGCAATTAGCTGCTCCATATCTGTCACCTTATCTCTGGGAAGAAAAAGGTAGAGGGAAAAAAGAAACAGAAAAAGAAAAAGAAAAAGAAAAGCATGGTGCCAGCTCCAACCCAAAAAAATCTCGCTTCCCCCTCTTGCGATGGGTCACGCCTTCTTTAAGTGGCGGCAATTTCCTGTTCAATGCACTAACGAAGCATACCCCACAAAATGGAAGTTTAGTTTCTGTTCTGAGTTTTCGGAGTTTCGGCACGGCAATTTTCGTGGTGCGCTGGAGCAAAAAACACATCAAGAAGCTCAAGAAAAAAACTGGCCCAAGCGAAGTCAGCGCCGCTTTGTGGGGATGCGATGCCCGGCACACCACCAACAGAAATTTTTTCACGCCTCGTTTTCACGGCGCTGAAGGTGCAGGCGCTGCCTCTGGTCATCTTTATCTGTGCATGAGACGCATGCACGCGCCGGTTTTATCATCAGTATATATAATCCCCGTATTTCTTGTTCTTGTTTCCGCCGGTTTTTTTTCTCTCACTTTCCTTCCTAGCATTTTTGTTGCCGTCGTTGACCCTTTCCCAAAAGACCAAACCGAATATATTCAATAAAGGGAGAGTTTTGCTGTTGTATTCGCCATTCGGACATTAAGGGAAAACAAACACGAAAAAGAAAGAAAAAAACCGGCACATCTCATTCTCATTAACATATTCAGAACTCTGGCATTATTATTCTTCTTCTTTATTTGAATTTTTCTTCTTTTTATCTCATTTTAAAAAATGGTGGATTTGAAGCCTCTGTCTTCGAGACCGTCCATTTACAGAAGTAACTCTGCATATGTGGATTTTGAAATCACCAACTCGAGAATTGTCAATGTCGACGAAAAAGGCCACATAGTGTCGGAAAATAACTCTATTGTTTCGTTTAGGGAGGAAGAGTTGAAGAAGGGGTTGAAAAACAGACATATCCAGTTGATTGCTTTGGGAGGAGCCATTGGAACGGGTCTCTTTGTTGGCTCTGGTTTAGCCTTGTACACGTCGGGACCTGCTGCGCTTTTCTTGTCTTATGTGATCTTGTCTGTTGTTGTCTGGTTCATCATGAACATGATGGCGGAGATGGCTGCGTTTTTGCCCGTGCCTGGAGCCGGAGCTCAGCAGTTTATCAACGATTACACCGACCCCTCGATTGGATTTGCCTTGGGCTACAATTACTGGTACGGGTTTTCGTTTTTGGTTGCGGCGGAAGTTGTGGCGTGTGCTTTGATTATTCAGTACTGGACCACCGACGTGCACATTGCCGTTTGGATCACGATTTTCATTGCTTTGTCGCTCTTTGTCAACTTGTGTCCAGTGAAAGCGTTTGGAGAAGTTGAGTTTTACCTTGCCAGTATCAAATTGATTGCCATCACCGGCTTGATTATTTTGGGTGTTGTGCTTTTCTTTGGAGGTGGCCCTTCTCACGATCGGTTGGGTTTTAGGTATTGGAAAAACGGCAATGCTTTCCACAAATACTTGGTTGGCGGCAGCACTGGTCGCTTTTTATCGGTGTGGACGGCTATCATCAAGGCTGGGTACTCGTTTATCATGAGTCCCGAGTTGATTGTGGCATGTTCTGGTGAATCCACCAACCCAAGAAAGACATTGCCCAAGTGTGCTAACCAGTTTGTATACCGGTTGGCGTTTTTCTACATTTTGGGGTCTTTGGTGATCAGTGTTATTGCCGACTCGAGAAACGAGAGATTGGGAGGCCAAACCAAGGATGCCTCCGCATCTCCTTTTGTGCTCGGAATCCAGAACGCCGGTATCTCCGTGTTAAACCATATCATCAATGCCGTTGTGTTGACATCGGCTGCATCAGCGGGTAACTCGTTTTTCTACGCCAGTACCAGAACCATGTACTCGCTTGCCAAGAAGGGCTTGGCGCCCAAAATGTTTACCATAGTTAACCGTTTTGGTGTGCCTTACTACTGTGTGGCGTTGACATTTGCCATTTCATGCTTGTCGTACTTGAACGTATCCTCGTCGTCCAAAAACGTTTTTACGTGGTTCTCCAACTTGACCACCGTTTCCGGGTTTATCTCTTGGGTTTTTGTTGGATTTGCCTACCTTAGATGGAGAAAGGCCATTGTTGTGCAAAACCTCGAGGACCGTGTTCCATACAGAACCAGATTCCAGCCATACGGTGCATACTTTGCCATTATCTTCATTAGTCTTCTCACAATCACCAACGGGTACCACGTGTTTTTCCACTTCAAGGTGGCTGACTTTATTGCTGCCTACATTACCTTGCCCATTGTCTTTTTCCTTTATGTTGGCCATAGATCATACTCTTACTTTGTTTTGGGCAGAAAGCGCTGGCTCACACCTTATGACGAGTTTGACTTTTCGAAGTTGGAGTTGGTTGAGTTTGAGCACAGCCAGATTGTTGAGCCTGAGAGCAAGCATCGCTTCAGAAAGTTCTTCAAGATGAAGATCAAGGATGAGGACGCGGCTGACGCTAAGGTCAATGTTTAGAGGGAGGATGTGTAGAGGTATTTGCCCTTTGGGGCCGCATTAGTCATGAATAGAATTACGTTTGAATCTATCTGTAAGAAAAGAAAAAGAAGAAAGGAACTCAAAAGACTGAGGATTCTTGTACCACTGGGGTGGTTGCAAATACAAAGTGCCTCCACTCCAAGAAATTTGTATATTGTAGACTTGGAAGTGCGGTGTCATGTGTAAAGAGGAGACTGGCGGCATTTGCTCCAATTGCAGCCTTTTCGTCTCCATCCACATGCGCATATACGACACCGTAAAGGAGATTGAAGTGTAAGCGATCTGGCCGTATGCAGCCTATTCAACCTCTTGCAAGCAGATGCCACGTGACCTACCACGCAGTGCTCTTGCCTATAATTAGTGGATATCCCCCCATTATTGCTAGGACCAGCTTTGTTCAGTCAAACAACACAACCAATACATTTAACGAGTATGCACTTCAGGTATCCTCAACCCAACAAATCCTTAGGTCCAAGCCTTCTCTTCATGAGATATAATTGCTTTAAGGCGTATGGACTGTCACGATTCAGGTAAACACCAAAGCAGTCGTCGATTCCAGGAACCACTCCACGTCCAATGCTTCGAATAAGAGAAAAGAGACAAGAGTTGGAATTTGTGCTGACTATTCTTTGCTGCTTTCTGCTAATTTCTGGATGCTGCCAGCTAAAATGGCTCAAGAACAAACGCAAGACAGTCTCTTGCACTGAAACCATACTCTCGGCCCCTTTCAAAGCCCAAAAGGCCTTGGAACAGAAGCAAGAAAAAGAGAGGGCATTCGCCTAGGTGTCAAAAACTTGGACGAGTCCGGATTTGAACCGGAGACCTTTCCCATGCTAAGGGAACGCGCTACCAACTGCGCCACACGCCCGAAGAAAAAACAAGAGATAACATGGTCCCTATCAGGATCGAACTGCTGATCTTGGCGTTATTAGCACCACGCCAAATCTTGTAACACTGGCTGCATGTCCGGGTCCTCGGACCGGAGAGTTCATGGTAGTGTATATAAGGTTCCCATGGAACCTCATGGAAGGAGTGTGTGCTATATGCACACCAATCTGGATTATATAAGGACGAGCATCCAGCGCCTGCGTTTGAACAAAAAGAAGAGGCGGTTCTTCTGGGTCGGGGACAACGCATTCAAGATCATGCTAGCAATAGCTGTATCATGAGAAAGGCCGCTCACAATATATGAGTGAGACGTAGGACGCGTGGTCCGATTCCTCGCGCCCGAACTCACTATAATAATTGTTGATCGAAGTGTAGAGCCTTGTATTAGTCTTCCCAAGACTCGTAAGAGTCCATGAGGGCCGGCTAAGACCTCGGCTGTACTAGCCTCCGGCCCCTTTTCATAACACTGCAAAAAAATGTATACTTTGTGTTCTAGTTGTGGCTGTGTGAAAACTGGTGTCTCTGGGACCGTTTCTCTCTAAATGGGTCTTTTATTGACTTTCTTGAACTTTTTCTCTACAAATATCCTTTCGGGATGCACAAAATCTAGGTCTACGTGAGAATCTCCCATGGTTGCTGGGAAAAAATGGTGTGAAAATGGTGTTGAAGTTGCCTTTATTAAGAGAAAGGCGTTTTGAAGCCTCGGAGCAGCACTTGTGTTGAAGCAGAGGTGATGCGAACCTGATAATAATAATTCGCGATCAGGATTGGCCCCCTAACTCTTTCAAATGTTCTTATCTGGTGGGCTGTTTCTCTCGTGGATATGCATTTCATATATGCTCGTGTTCTGGGCGATGAGAGGCCCGGAAAAGAATTGAACGCGTACTGTTCACAGTGACAGGCATATATGAGTTTCAATTTCATAATGGGAAATTATTAATACCACGAATGATCGGTGTGTGTGTTTCACACAGTAATATCTAGCAGCAGTAAGTTCATCAAAAGGTGAGCATTTATGGTACTTATTCTGAAGATTCTGAACATCCAGCACGATACCATTAATCTGTGAGTTGGTACAACTAAAATTAAGCAGAGTGTTGCAGACTAATTTTTGAAATGAATTCGCTTTCAATGGCATGACATACGCATAGATGTGGAACTACCGCAATACTCTCATCAATTGGCTTGTATTCGAGAGGAGGTGGCTCAAAAGAAAAGCCCATTGATTAGCACGTTTCTGAAAGTGATTAAAATTTATATGTTCTGAAAAGGAGCTCTTCGTTTAATGAAGATATTACGCCACAAGGGAGGACAAAAGCCGAAAAGGGCATTTCTCATATGCGAACTGCTTGTTTCTTAACAGGCCAGGTATATATGACAAGTGTTGTGAATTGAAAACTCGGCTTTCCAGAAATGAAAACCTTACAAGTGT
The DNA here is from genome assembly GCA_030582695.1 of [Candida] golubevii. Classification (NCBI taxonomy): domain Eukaryota; kingdom Fungi; phylum Ascomycota; class Pichiomycetes; order Serinales; family Metschnikowiaceae; genus Metschnikowia; species [Candida] golubevii. Next base: position 99,448 of record JAJMGV010000024.1, on the reverse strand, counting down.
AAGAGTATTTCGAGGACAAGCACACGAAACATAATATGCTTCTTGTGACCTTCTGTAGTCGTCAGCTATTTCAAAGCCAAATAGTTGTGCATTCAAAGCGATTTAAATTAACCTTTCCATATTGTGTCCATAGCCACGATGGATCAGAAATCTCTCCGGCTTATATGATAGTTGCTCTGGGATCTAAAAACATGATATCATCAAAACCTATTGGTTCTTCCAAATCTCATTGATGAATTTCATATGACTGTGAGGGCTATTTGCAGCTAAACTTTCCCGATTCTTGAACTCGTACCTCAAGCTGTTTCGAAGAAAGTTACGTTTTACTTACACGTTGACTTTTCCCAACAATTATCATAAGTACTAGGGTTCGAGGCTGTGCAAGGCCGCCGTCTCCTAGCATAAGGATGTGCAATGAACCCTTTCACTTTCGGGCTGTGTCGGAAGATTCGAAGGTGTGAGAACTATTAGAAGAAAGCGGATAGAATATCTAGGCTTTGAGAATTTCCATTCCTTCAGCAGGGCCAATTTCAGCTTTGGTGCCACGTGGCTCCGAATCTTCGCAAACCAGTAATTGGGTAATGTGCCGTAGGTGTGATTGACAAGAAAGCTGGAACTGTTTTGAGAGTTAAGCACAAACTCAGCAAAAATAAGCAAAGATTCAGCAAAAACTCACCTCTGTGTCGGAACAAGGATTAATACAATCAGTTGAATACCCTGGAATTCGTTCAAGTGGCTTAAGCAAGACAGCCTGAAATCTTTACAAAATAAACCAGCCAATTCGTAAATCAGCTCCGCTTGTAAGGTACCAGAACACCTGGTGCCACTATTCCAAAGTTATATAAATATGTGTAGCTTCCGCTATCGTGGACTTTGAAGTATCGATAGTTCACCCCAAGTTCACAGCTGTAGCCATGAAAAAGACGATTCACATCATTTGCTTCCTTTTGGGCTGTGTCACGGCACTTGAAAGCTTACTCTTGTCGTTCATTGAACCTAGTCTCGCTGAGCTACTTCAGCTGCAAACGAGATTCAATCATTCCCGCCCCCAAGATAAAGACATGACAGGCGGTCTCAACCCCCAGGAGAATAAGACGACCCCGGGAGAAATCTCTAACCTTGCTTTTGCCTCTTTGAACACTATGATGTACCCTGAACCAGAAAAAACCCACCCTTACCTAGGGGTGCACTATAAGCAGAGGACATTGGAAAGCGAGACCGAAAGATTAATCAAGTATCACAGCGACTTGGTGCACCTCTCTCAAACTTATGCTCTGAGAGAAGCACATGAATTCCAAACCCTGTACAACAACATGTGGGAGCCTAGAGATCAGAACCACATATGCAATTCCCGGTTCCGGAACGCCGTTGTCTTTAGGGACTTGTGCCTGGAGATCCTTGACTTGGAAGTCGAGCTTCACAGATTGGCCTGGGCACAGAATTAGTTAATGTGAAAAGGCCAGTGTTTCGGATAGGGGGAGATAGGTTCAGAAGGGCGTATTAGGAGGTTTGAAGACGTGAAAAGATGCCAAGTATCATTTGACGGCGCTACAGAAATCCATGAGCTTCCTCCCCTTGCTGTGTCGTCCACCTTTACGAAGGTAAGATATTTTGAGCTCTTATACTTTAATTTCAGGGGATTGCTCCGTTTTCGTACTTCATTGTAGTCTAATACAGTACCAAGAAGAGAGAAAAGATAAAACTAAAGAGAGAAACTAATGACAACGGGCAAAAGAAAAGGAGTCTTGTAGGTCGGGAACATGAAAGAAGGTGCGCGAGAAGAATAGGGGTGAGCTTCGCGGTAAAGCCCTAGGAGTTGGAGCCATCCATTTATCGAGTTTACGGCATGAAAATATAATATGGAAGATTTCGAGGATATGAATTGAAGCCAAAGCCCCTTTGGATTGTGTTCCAGGAAACCTCTGTCGTTTTCAGAGTATTTTCGATTTTTGCCACACGTTTTTAAACTTTTGAAAAAAGCTATTACGCAGGTTTCTATCTATGTTTTGGGAGGTCATACTGGCTCTCAGAAAAAAAAGCACACGCGTCAAATTCATATCGATCAATTAATTATTTGTATCACTAAACTGTTTATTTTATATTCATTCGCCCAAGCCCAGTAATGCCGATAAGGCAAAAGAATAACAAAATTAACTTTAAAACGACGGGATCAGGATTGTCAGAAACGGTATATCATGCCAAACGCGCCATAGTGGAGAGTGGGCTTTTTCACAAGTGGAGATATTATCCAAAGCCTCATCAACGTATCGTAGACCAAAAGATGACTAAAAACAAAGTTCGCCAAATACAAGGATCATCAAATACCCCTTTTAATCTGCTGCCCCCCAACTTCACAAGGCGCAATAGTTCACCAAACTTTGAACCCAACGCTTTGGGCGAGGGGGCTGTGGCCAGTCGCACCAAGCGCTGTGATGAGCCACTTTATCAAAGTCTAAATTCTCCAAGGCTCATAACGGTTAAACTTCTTCGCCCGTGTTCACGTAAAAGAGAGGTGAACTCCTCTTGATCCACCTGTTTATTCTTGTTTATTCTTTTCTTCTTTTTCCTCCTAAATACCCGAAGGAAATCTCGCCACATTAACGGCGCTTTCGTCGATTGTCACCAGCCATCTCCCTGCTGTATCAAGCCCTCTCACTAGCGCTCTAGACAACTATAAAACAGAGACGGACCCTGTATTATTGGTATCGCTTTCAAAAGGGCAGACTATGGCCACAGAAACTGCAGTTTCCTTGCAAGCCTTGGCCACGGAATCAGTCTTGAAAGCCACCCAAGTTTTGCATCAGCAACACCAAATGCGGGACTTTTACGGGTACGACTTGAGTCCCACCGGTAACGGGTGTTATCTTGCCGTGTTCACCCTCATGCTTCTCTTTTTCCTGGTGATGGCATGTCGCTCAAACTACCAGTGGTTTAATATTTGCTTCGTTTGCGGGTTTGGTGTCGAGGTCTTGAGCTATTTGGGCCGGACCTTGGCCATAAACAACCACTCGAGTATAGGGTATTTTGTTATGCAAAACATGCGCTTGGGATTGGCCCCGGCGTTCATCTACGCCGGTATTTGCTTTTTATTTGCCCAAAATGTCGTTGTTTATGGGCGCACGTACTCGGTGATGAAGCCCATGTGGTATCCTTACTTTTTCGTTGGAGTTAATGAGTTCACGCTTGTGCTTCAAGCGATTGGCGGTGGCTTGGCCCCCCAACTGGGAGCTGAAGGAAAAGCAGGCAAATTCTTGATGATTTTTGGTATCATTGCAGAGACCGTTTCCGTCGGCGTGTTCCTTCTCTTTTGTGCCCTGATCCCGTACAGAATCTACTTCCACGATCGGGATTTGGTGAAAAGTGACTCCAGGTACACCAAGAGGAGTGTGTTCAGCTTTATCAAGATGTTCTTGAATGTTCCTTCGGCTCAGAAATACAAGCAAAAGCACTTGGACCATTTCTATAACCCACGGTACCAAGGAATCCGCCTCCGGCCCTTGGCCAACTATTACCCGCTTGTGATTTTCGTATCCATGTGTATTTACCTCGTCCGCTCCATTCTGATGGTAGTAACGGTGAAACAGGGATGGAATGGGACTTTTGCGACAAACGAGGTCTATCTCTTCACGTTAGACTCGCTTCCAATAGCTCTTATTGGTGTCTTGTTTATGGCGTTTCACCCGGTATTTGTCTTTGGAAGGGATAACGTCTTGCGGGTAACCGACCTCAACTACTACCATGAACCTCGAGACAAGGAAGCGGCCAATTTTTCCAAACGCCCCAGAGAAAACGAGCTAGACCTGATATCGCTGGAAAACTACCAGCCAAGGAGATCTCAAAAGTGCAATGAAACACTCTATATGTAATAGATTAGTGGGGGTTTCAAGTGACTTGAAAGACGTGGACAGCAATTAAAAGTTTGCTCATCTTCACGAATTTCATGAAGACATGGATTCCTTGGTGCCTCGTTGCTGTGCCTAAGGCAGCGGAGGACAAAAAGAAAGAAAGCACAGTTAACAAACAGAGACTAGCTTATTCAAAGTGAGTTAGGCAGGGCTGGTAACTCAATGCAATTGAGAATCCCTTGATCAATCGATAGGAAAAGCTCGTGTGTATTTCAACGGCACTGGCCGCCATACGATGAACAGGCGTCAAAGACACAAAAGTTCAAGAAGTCGCTTTCTTTTCTTAGTTTCAGGTTTTTCTGAATACTCCATTGGTCCAGTTGTCCAAGCTTTGCCCCAATGAATATTGGCGATGTTCTCATTCAATCATCACAGTCAACTCCCGTTATAGAGTAGTAGCAGCAGGCCTGGGTGCCTTTCATTCAACAATTTCAGAACAGACTCAGAAACATGTAGAACTAGTTTTTCCATGACTTCCTTATTCAGACATCCCATTTACGGCGCCTTTAGAGACTATGAATACCTCAAAGAGCTTAGTGGACAGAAATCTTTCGGACGATATAATTCTTGGCGTTACGAGCCCCGATAAGATCACATGATCAGGGCGAGAACTCACTTCAGCCTGCAAAAGGGCCAAAAGGCCAACCCCACATAGGATGCAGTGGTTATCAGCGACCCACAATGCGCCATGTACCCGAGTGGCTCTGGTGGCATAAATAACCCAGAATCCCCACACAAACTTGAAGAAATATCTTGAGCCAGCTCGTGAAGAAAATTTCGTCACACCAAGAAACTTTCAGCACAAAAGAGCCCAAGAAACTTGCGAAGATGCCGCTTTCTATTGCCAACCTAGACCTGTGGTCCGAGGCGATTGCAAATGATTTGAACACCCAATTGGGGGCCTCTGTTCTTGCTAACTTCAACGCCGACCAGGCTTTGATTGATCGTGCAACTGCCATTAAGAACTCAACCAAAGTATTCAACACCAAGATTCCTGCCGAAGGTGCTCCAGTGACCAACCAAAAATCCAGTGGCAGATGTTGGCTTTTCGCTGCAGGAAACGTCTTGAGACTTTCTTTGATGGCGAAGTTGAACTTGAAAGAGTTCCAATTCTCACAGAGCTATTGGTTTTTCTATGATAAGTTGGAGAAATGCAACTTTTTTTTGGAGCAGTTTGCCGCCAACATCGATTCGACGCCCGAGGAGTCGTTGGACTCGCGCCTCAATCTGTTTCTCCTTACTGATCCCACATGCGACGGCGGACAGTTTGATATGTTCATCAATGTTGTCGAAAAATACGGCATGGTGCCTCACGACATCTACCCTGACGCGTACAGTGCCACAGCATCGAGAACATTGAATTTCATGCTCAAAACCAAGTTGAGAGAGTTTGCCGAAATCTTGCGTTCTGCCCGCAAAAGTGGACCTGGGCCTGGACCTGGACCTGAGGCCATCACCAAAAACTTGCCACAAATGCAGCAGGAGCTACACCGGTTGATGGTGATGTTTTTGGGACAGCCGCCGTCCATTGGCCTGGAATTGTCATGGGACTATAAGGACAAAGACGACAAGGCCCACGTTTTGAAATTCACACCAATGCTGTTGTACAAAGAAGTGCTCGGCGCTGACTTGACCGGATGGGTGTCTCTTTTGAACGATCCCAGGAACCCGTACGAGCGTGTCATTAAAATCGACAAGTTGGGCAACGTCGTGGGCAGGAAGGAGGTGTCCTACTTAAACGTGGACATCGATACTCTTGCTGAGTACGCCATCGAGAGACTCCAGGATAACCAGGCTGTGTTCTTCGGAACTCACACGCCGATCTATATGGACAAGACCCGTGGCATCATGGACGAGAAGTTGTTCAACTATAAGCTCATTGGATTTGAGGCCCGTCAAAACAAGGCAAGCCGGATAGAGTACCAGCAATCGCTCATGACACATGCCATGGTTTTGACTGCTGTGCATTTGGATGAACTGGGCAAGCCTGTGAGATGGAGGGTCGAAAACTCATGGGGCAAAGATTCAGGCCAAGATGGCTACTATGTGATGGATCACCAGTACTTCAAGGACTATGTCTATCAGATTGTCACGGAAAAGAAGGCGTTGAGTAGCAAGCACCAGGAAGACTTGAACTCGGACCCGGTCGTATTGCCTCCATGGGACCCAATGGGAGCATTAGCCACTTTCAGAAACGAGCCTGATTTCAGTTGTTGATTGGTAAAAAAGGCAAATCGCTACAGTGATTCTTGAGCTGCTTGGTCTCTCAACACTCCCTTTGAATGTGGATTTTCAAAGATACTATTCCGACAGTGAAGCGTCGAAGGTTCTAATGGTAACGCTTTAGTGAAGTTTTCACGATAAGATCGTTCTTCAGCACCCTTTAGCAATAACTCTTCAATGTCAGTTTCTAGTCTTGGCTGATTAGGGGTACATGGAAACACCCACAGTGCCTCCACACTTGTAACTTGCATGATTGTAGTGGTAGTGCTTTGTTATTTCATAGCACGTCATACTTTGGATCCGAACTTTGAACTTCGACTCAAAGGTTCCCAAATGTAACTCGGTATAAATAACTTGCCAGACCAGAATACAGCATAGAAAGTCAGACGAGTAACCATCTTGTATACCGACATTAGATGAGTATCCATAACAATTGAGTTTCAACTCGATGCAATGCCTAGCTGTCACAGTTCCAAGTTATGTTGGTTTCAGATCCATCGATCTTCTCGGGAAACCCCGTGCTTAATCAAAAGCGATTAGCAACTCGCATCAGCATGCTCGTTTGAACTTGCTCGCAAATAAAGAATGACGCTGTGACTTTCAAAAGATGACGTTCTGGAAGTTTCAAGGCATCTCCGATATGCGCTCAGCACAATTATCGTTCAAGTAATTCGATGTAAGAAACTTCGACAACGTGCTTTGTGCACTTCCTATCATCAGTCAAGATATGTACAAAGCACGTTGTCACCATAATGCTTTTGGCCTTTTAAGCCTATCTTGCTGATTATGTGGCAAGGGATTGTACGAAACCTTCTGGATCGCATTGCCAAAAGAGAATGGCAAATGGCGTGTGCTTCCATAGCCAATATCGAAGAACGAACCGATTGGATAATCTCTTATAATTGTATCAAAAGGGTTTCATTAATTATATGAGTCTTTTCAAAGCCAGCCACTAACAAAAATGCCAAAATTCGGCGGCATCATCAAATAATTTGATCCGAATGGTGTTAATAAAGAATGTGTCAGAACACGCGTGTGTGAAGTTTTTCCCATCAGGTTCATTTAAGATTCAATGAACTTGTTTTCAAATGGTCTCCCTTTGCTTGTTCTTGAAGAGGATTATATCCAGTTTCGTAGTTGTGGCAAATTATGTTCATAGTTGTATTCATGGTTGTATACATGGTTGTATTCATGTTTTTGTAGGGTGAGTTGCTGTTGAGTTTTCGGAAGAGGAAAACAACAACATGGTAGGAAAGTACCATTAGATGCAAGTTCAAAACAGTCCCTGTGAAGACGTAGTAGAACAAGAATTCACCTTCCTTTCAAACTTAACACTGGTAATAACGAAGCTGGCATTCTTGAAGTGAGCATTAAAGTCTATATTGTAGAGGATATGTGGTTGATAATTTATGCATGTTGAACATTCCCCTAATTATTTTCCGAGACAAGTGTTTGTATCATTGCATCTATCATTATGACCCATGTTCAACGAATCCTTTAATCTGCTCTTTGTGAGGAGGACAAACCGCAAAGTAAGATATATAGTTAAGACCAGTTTTGAGGTATTCATCATTAAATGAACTTGTGACTCTGTTTAAATCCTAAAATCCCATCTAGTACAAAAAATTGATGAGAACGAGATGCCTTGGAGGGATTAGGTGTTCATTCAGCGCCTTCAAAGGAATGTGTATTGCCCCAATAAACAGAAGCATGCCTAAGAAAGGTGAACGAGAGTCTACTTTGCCACGGAAAAGTTCAGGGAAAACAGCAGCCTAAAGAATAAAAGCAAAAGCTCCAGTTTCTTCTGTTCCAATTTGCTAAACCAAAGTGTAGTGTTTGTTCTTTTTTATTTTCAGTATTTTTTTGCAGCCACTCGAGGGCAGAGGGCAGAGTCCGTGAGCGCGCCATACCACCAGCACCTCAAGGTTACCCGCCCCACACTATATAAAGATCGTCAGATCCGGCGGATTTTCTCAGAAGCCCGAAAAAAAAAGATTGGGCAATATCAAGAACACGTGCCGGAGAAAGCATGGCGGTTCATATTCCACCTTTGATCTTTACTTGAACATTTTCTGTGGCGCAGTCACAAATACAAACCAGTATGTTTTCTTGCCGCTCATCTAAATGATGATAAAACTACACAGACCTGATCTGACGAGAGCCCCTGGGCTCCAATGCAGACAACCTATATTGCAAATTATGCTGACTAGATGAACATTTACGAGATTTCAGAATACTAACAAAGCAGAATCGAGCACATTTACGATTTTACACCATCTCTTGTAGTTTTCTGTTTCATTCCTGCCTTGCTTATCCCCTTTGCTTATTTCCTCTGCTTATTACATTACTGTTCACCTTGGCTGCTTCCTGTGATAATCAACATTTAGCGCCCCCCTGCTTATTTCCTCTGCTTATTTCATCATCAGTACTCCCAATGAAGGTGGGCAAGGAAGCGAACACCGTCCATCATCTCAAAAATCACTACAGATGCTCTTCCTTCCATCCAACTATTTTCTATACTCTGCCCACTAGTTGACAGCAATTCACCAAGAGGCTGTGACGCTAGTAAAAGCTACGAAACCCCGGAAAACACTTCACCGAAAAGACGCCAGGCCCAGCTTCCCCCCAATATTTCCCTACAGTGGATCAAACGTGAGATTATATTGCTATATGTTGTTTTCAGAAGGCGACAGCTTACTTCTTGGCTGTCAATCTCTTCAAGTAGAAGGCCAACTCCTCACCCTCCAAGATGTAACCGTCACATCTACCGGATTGTCCTGGTCTGGAAGAGACACAGGCGTACAACTTACCGGCAGTGAACTGGTGCTCGACAGCAGCCTCAATGTTGGAGGCAGCGGATCTCGAAGCCAACTTTCTCTCAACCTTCTTGGATCTCTTGACTGGCTCCTCACCGGTGCTCTTACCCAAAACCTTACCGTAGTGGGTCTCGAACCATTGTTTGAATGGAGTGGCATCGACTTGCACAATGGCAGACTTGGTCAACGTGTTAGTTCTCACCAACTCGTTGTTGGAAGGGTGGTAGACGACAGAAGCAATTCTGGTTTTTCTGGCAACACCTTCACTGGCCCAAGAGAAGTTACCGGTCTCAACTCTCAAGGCTCTGAACTTCTTGTTACCACCTCTAGTTCTGACAGTGTGGATTCTCTTAGCACCAATTTTGGTCATGGCTGGCTGTCTGCCCAACTCGAACTTTCTCTTCTTTCTGAACTGGGCTCTTTTGGCACCAGTGGCAGAACGCTTGTGGCGAGAGTCTCTAGAAATACCCATGGTCTGAGATATTGGTTAGTATATTGTGATGGAATGTGTTCTACACTCTCGAAGGATTCACAATGGACCAAACGGCGCATTTGGGAAGAGGGGGTTTGATTGCTTTTGTGATATTGGCAGGATGCCAAAAAAAAAAAATGAAAAATGAAAATGAAAATGAAAATACAATCCATCTCATAATTCATGACTTCTTCAGTACGAAAAGAGATGTATCCAAATCAGCCCAATCCATGACACATCACTCAGGCCATCACTCAGGCCATCGTTTAGACCATAGGATCGTTCGATATCAGAAACTGGACCCTGAAGTGAGTGGCTTCTGAGCCACATCTCACCAGATCTTGAAAAAAGAGACAAAAAAGGCGTCTTCGCCAACCCCTTGAGCAAAAGACTTTCCCATTGAAGAGGTCATATATCCACGGTTCGTTCCTTGATATCTTCGAGCATAAAGTGCAATATCGGTCGACACATACTTCTTTGGTTACTGTCTAGTAGGAAGAAAGAAGAAAGGATTTTTGTTAACTGTGCGACGAGCGTAAAAATTTTTGCAAGCTGAGAGGTTGTGCAGGAACCTGGGTGAGCACTAAGTGAGGCAACAACGGGTAGCGGGCTGGGAGGGGGGGTGCCCAAGGTGCAGATGTACGGGTGTACAGGCCGAATCAGTTGGTGGCTACAAGCGGTGGACGCGCCTGCCGGTGTGAGTGCACGTGACGAAAAGGCCGAAGGCCTCGCACAGCGAAAAACCGCCAAAACCGCCAAAACCGCCAAAGCGCGGGGTGTGGCCAACTCGGGGGTTTGCGCGCGCACGTGACGCGTTTAGGGCTCCAGCCCCAGCCGAGAACAGAAGATAAGAGAACAGACGCGCTCCAGTGAAGTGCGAATGTTGGTAATTGTTATCGTTACTTGTTCGTTGTTGATGCAACGAAAATCATGCTTGTTATTGTTGTTGTAAGTTATGTCTTTTTAATTAGTTTGTGGGGCTCTTACGTGTAAATCATATTTTCTCATACGTGCAGAATACCTAGCAGGGGTAATTCTTTTGAAAACACAGAGAATATCAAGAAGTCTCCACCTCAGGAACCGCACTAAAACTTCTCCGTCGTCTTGGACTTCTTCATGGGCCACCGCGTCAATCGCACCGTCCAAAATGCCACCAGACCAATCTTCGTTCGTGATTACAATCCGGGCATTGGCTGAAGACGATTTCTCTTCTAGGTGATTACGCTTCCGACACGAGAAAAGAGCGTTTCAGCGGCTGCTGACATCGGCGGTACAGCAAAGTAGTCTCTCGCTGTATAAACCGTAGGAAAACACGGTTTTCGACAACTGGAAGACGCCCGGACAGCGGGCTGTCGTTCTTCTCTGAACTGTCTTTCAATTTCGTGTCAAACTTGAGGAAGCATTAGTATTCAAACTATTGTCTTGATGAGATCAAATCAGTCATCTTCCCACTATGAATGTAAGTACTACTTATCAACGTCTCTGGATAATATTTTCAAGGCCAAGGTCCAACTGGGGCGTGACTACAGCACCTCCTTCATATTTGACAGATCAAATCTTAGCTCAGTATCTCGCTATCTCCGTATCTCGGTATCAGAAGGTCTCGGAAAGCACCCTCTCAGTTCATTTTTGTAATGTCTATACAGCTTGTACACCTCATAATGAAAGATTTAATGGCACAGAGTTTGGATTCTGAAAACTTAACATTTCAAGCACCTGAAGCTTAGAGCACAGATCAAGAATAAGCAACTTATCAGAGCTGAATTTCCCGCCATGAATTGGGTGATACTCCCCCTTTGAACCCCTTGTCTTAGACTTTTCAAGATGTTGAAAAACTTCGGAATTGCCGCTCAAATTATGCGATATGACGACACACTCACCCACATCGCAATAATACAGTGGTGGCGGAATCGAGTCAAGCACCAAACGCCCAAAACTTGTTTCCTCTATCTTCGCCTTTCCTCGATTCAACAAATGGTGCACTGATGTTTAGATGTATCACTACCAAAATTGATCTCAGAATAATGTAAACTTCTCCGTCTTTGGTGTAATCTTCATTTGCGAAGGAACTTCGCGATCGGAACCTGCCTGAATTTTTTTCTCGATTCTTTTAGATGTGCTCTTCGTACCTTGACATAAACTGATTTGATTCTGGGGTGCTGTTCTCTTGTGCTACCTCAAAACGGCCCCGTACTTGGTTTTCTAAATTGCATTGCAAAAAAGAAGAAATGCCAAAAGCTCGTCACCGGTTTCATCATCCACTGCCTGATTTTCTGGATCAAAGAAACCCTCAAAGTTGATATCCTCTCTTAAATAACCCAGATCTGAGAGTTGTATGAGATCATGACTAAAATATGAGACGATGACGGGAAAACAGTTTTGGTGGGGTGTATCTGTGAGACGCGTCTCGTCACACTGCTTGGGAACCATCAACTTGCAAATAAGGGTAGATAAATCACGCAACAACGTGCTCACGAACCTCCAACAAAGCTCATTCGAAACTTAAGCAAGAGCAGATACAGATTCTGCGTTTTTTCGTGTTTGATTCCCTCGAAAATAACTATTTTTGACCGCACATTTGAGGAGTCAAGATTTTTTCGATCATCTTTTTTCGCGAATTTTGCTCAATCCTACTTGACTCGATTCAGCCTTTACTGTATTCGGTGGTTGTATATTGGTCGCCCCCATTCATGGTTTCCCCCGATATTTTTCAAATTTTTTCAAATTTTTTAAAAAAATGAAAAAAAAAAAGGAAGAGAAAAGGACTCTCAACTGCCCGATCTCGTATATCTTTTGGCCGTTGAAGATTGCTATCTTCCTTGAAGAAACTCCCGCTCAAAATGGATCAGATCAGATCAGCCAAGAAAACCCAAAAAAGCGGGTGGGATTTCTTGGCCGATTTCCTAACCACTGTTGCGATTTTCATACACTCTTCACAGATGAAATCCCACATAGCCCGTTACGTTTAGGAGTTGTTGTTTGACTCGAAAACGAAAAGAAAAACAAACAAAAAAACAAACAAAAGAAACAGAAAACCACGGCAAACTGAGTTTGGACTGATCACGGGCCCTTTGTTTGGAGGCTACTTACAGATGCGCACATTCAAGGGGATTGAAGCAGATGAAGGAGGCTTGAAAACAAGATGCAGCCAACCGCGGCAGTTGGAATCATGTAGTGTTCTCGGGTGGACACTGCAGGCTGCAAAGAAGGAGGGTCGGGTGCACCAACCGGGTCGGGGCAATCCAGGCTTTGGACTGTAGACACCCCGGAGGCACGGGTGTTTTGCCCGAGAGGCGCGAAGCTCATCTCCTTACCGGGGTACGCATACCGAGATCGGGAGGAGTTCAAGGTGTCATCCGAAGGTCCAACGAAGCTCCTCGATATTTGAACTCGATAATCAGATCGATATTGAAAATCGCTTGATTTGAAGTTGAACTGTTTCATCAGGGTCTGACGTTGCTTGTGGGCCAAAGAAGCAAGCAAACCTAAATATACCACAGCTCGTGTGCGTGAGAAGTACCACTATCCAAACTAATAAAGATGGAAACAATCTACGACGAGATCGAGATCGAAGACTTCACTTTTGATCCGGTCACGCAATTATTCCAATATCCGTGTCCTTGTGGGGATCGGTTTGCCATATCTTTGGACGATCTTCGAGATGGAGAAGATATCGCCGTGTGCCCCAGCTGTTCTCTTATGGTGCGGGTGATATTTGAAAGCGAAGACCTCGACGAATTTGAGTGAAGAAAAAGTGGGAAACGAGGAAAAAAGCCAGTGGGGAAGCCAGTGGATAAACCAAGCGACGGAGTAAAAATCGGCTGGAGTTGGGTAAACAAGACGGCTACTCACAGCAAAGAGGGGAGAAAACAGATGCCCGACGTATGCAAGAGAACAAGAGATTGTCGCAGCAACCGAATCGGGAAACGTGAAAGAAAAGATGGCCAGCGTTGTTACAAACTTCGGTGACACGCCGAGGGGTCTCAACCAGATTGGAAATACTTACATTTTTTCATTTTCATTTTATGCTCGAGGCCTTCCTGGTGGAAGGTGCTGCGTGATAAGCTAAGTTCCAGAAAAAAGGTCTTTCGGAAGAAAAGAGCTAGGTGAGATTCTTCCTCGCATATGGTGTGAAAACAGCGCTGACTAAGTCAGACAATAGGACAAACGCCAAACGAGCCGGAGGTCAAGAAAAGTGCGCACAGAGGAGAACGAAAAACGGGCGGGGGACAGCACCGGTTTGTCTTGCTTTTGTCAGATTGGACGGATCCAATTTGGGGTTTGGGCTTGATTGATATCCGTTGCTGTCCTGTGTGCTGGTGATGGATATTGAAAGGTTGGTAAAGCACGTAGAAATTCTGGGGCGGATCGGCTAAACGCTGAACATGTCGCAAATAGCCCACCTGTGTCTCCAACGCCTACCAAAAAGCCGACATTAATGCATGCGGCACGGACGCTGGATGTAGGGGCGCTTAAAAGAGAAGTGCGTCGCGCTCCCGGTAGTATGTACGCACCCGCCTCGGGTATAGTTGCTGCACTTTTTTTTTACAAGCACAAGGTGGCCTGATCTTGAGCAGGAACTGCGATTTAGCACTTGCCCGCAAAAGCCCCGTCCGTGCCGACCGACCCTGACGCTGAGGGCTCTACCTGTAATGCATGATCCCTGTATAAAATCCTTCTGGCTGCTTTTCGAAATTGGTTTAGCAGCACCATTGCTTCTTCGTAGCGACAGTAGCTCCTTCAACACTTTTAAGCCATTGGTTAGCACCCGCATCCCTTTTTGCTTTTTCGGGCTTTTGCGGCGAGTAGCGCGACATACTTCAATTTGATCTAGTGCTGCCGCGCAATCTTTTCAGGCCCGATTTTTCCATGTCCAGAAGCAGGGCGGGTGCCGCGCATAAGAGCAAGCCAGTCAAGATCTTCCACTAACAAAGAGTTCCATCGCTTTGACAGCGAAGTTGGAGCCGCAGCTCGTGGAACACACCCCTGACTAGCCTGATCGCAGAAACGGACGCTTGCATCCTAGGCGAAAAGAAAAAAGAAAAATAAAGGAAGGAGGGGGAGATGGAGGCTGAAGCAGCCTTGCGTGCAGCATATTGGTGGCTCGTAGGAAGCCTCCTCCTTTAAGCTTTCTTTTTCTTTTTCTTTTCGTTCCATTTTTTTTTTCTGCCTGTTTTCGGCTGGCGCTGCATGACTGACTACAAGTCAAAGCATGCATGCGTTGTGAGGTGCATGAGCACTTCATTTTTCCAAACCGTTTGGCCCCGCCGAGCGAATGCGGCCTCGGCATACAGGAACAGGCTTAGGCGGACCGAATCTTCACCGTAAATAGCGTGCTAGGTTACCGGCGATTGTTAAAGGCACCCTGCAATCCTAGTATTTAGGGTGCCGGGTTGAATTTTCCGATCCGCAATCCTCTCCAAAATCCTCAAGCCTTGTGGTCTCTTCTTTTATCCCGGTGAAGGCGAGTTTTCGAAAATCCCATTCTTGGAGCTCTATCCACCTTAGCATTGAATGAACTTCTTGACCTGGTGCCTTTTCGATAACTTGGGAAGACATAGTCAGTGTAAGATAGTTGAACAAAAAAAGGAAAAGAAGGGAATTTTTGGCCAAGAGGTTTGCTCTGTGCTCAGTTTCGTCCAGCTTTCACCAAAAATAATAAAGTACAATTACCAAACGTTGTTTGTCGCCAGGCTTTAGTCGTCCGCTAAAACTATTTTTCTGCCAGTGCATTTTTGTCCGGCCTTGTTGGGAACCAAAACCTAAACTCAATAAAACGACAAAAGGGACGCCGCCCAGGACAATTGATCTTTTTCCGACCCTGACCCACGCCTTTCACAGCTGTTTTATCTGCTCAGCGGCTATCTGACAGTGGCGCCGAGGTTTTTCAGCTCGATCTAAAGCGACTGAAACACATCTGAAACACCCTCGATACACCCTTAACTAGGTGCCTTTGCATTTGTTCTGGATTCTGTCATCGATATCCACTCAAGACATATAAAAGGTCAAGCTTTGCCACCATGGACTCGCCCTCAAAGCCGGAATTTGGCGAAAAACACCAATTTGCAGCTCAAGCCGCGGAAACACCCGATACCAATAAACGAGACCGGGTCGGGCCCGAATCCACACGCCGGGGGCCCTGGAGCCCCGAAGAGGACCGCAAATTAATGGACATTATTGCCTTACACGGCCCGCTGAACTGGGTACGCATCTCGCTTTCGCTCAAAACCCGCTCGCCAAAGCAGTGTCGCGAGCGATACCACCAAAACCTCAAGCCGCTGTTAAACCGAAGCCCGATTTCGCAAAAAGAGGGCGCGTTGATCGAGGAGTTGGTGAGCAAATACGGGAAACGGTGGGCGGAGATTGCCCGCCACTTGCCGGGGCGGTCGGATAACGCCATCAAAAACTGGTGGAACGGAGGCGCCAACCGAAGACGCCGGGCGTCGTTTCCGCATGCCCGGCTCATGGCAAGAGCGCACGGCCCGCCAAGTCATGCCCAGCCAGCGCACGTTCTGCCGAGCCAGGGTGTCTCGAGCCAGGGTGTCTCGGTGCAAATGCTGCAAATGCCGCAAGTCACCCACATGCTTGCGGGTCCGGCCCCGCCTCCGGCACCGGCACCAGCACCAGCACCAGCACTGGGGCCCGTGGGCGGCGATGCCCAAAGATTTGCCCTGTTTCCACCGGCTGGGCATTACCCCCTGGGAGGTGAGCACAGAGAGTGTTATTTTCCCAGCTTGGGAAACAGCCCTGGCACACCAAGACACTTTTCGCGAGACCTGATCTACGTTTCCGGACTGGGCCACCCTTTTGCCCCTGGTGCAGCACACGGCTTCTCCCACATGGACCAGGCCAGTGCCCTGCACTTCAAGGCCATAGGCAGCAGTCCCAAAGTGTTGCCGCGTGTGGGTCCGGGTCCGGGGCCCAAACCTTCGGGTTCGCCGCGCCTGGCGTCATCAAAAGGAGCTCCGGTGAAGCTACCTAGCTTGCCGCAGGTTGCTTTCAATACGGGCATGTTCAGAGAAGCGTCGCCGCGGCCTTTTGGCACCTACAACCACAACACTTCAAGCGAGAGCCTCGGCCCAGACCATCCACGACCGGGCCTATTTGACCATGTTCCCTACAGAAAAAGCAGCGCAGCGCTGGTATCGTCGTCTGTGTTTACGCTGCCCGCCCATTATACGGGACGGATTCCCAGCATTCCCAGCATTCCCAGCATTCCCAGCATTGAAGCAAACGGAGCAAACGCGTATGGGACGTGGGGCCCAGGGTACTCTTTCGCCAGTGCCGGCTACAGTTCTACTGGCAATTCCTCGGGCAAGACTTCAGGCGGATCGTACGACTACAATCCAAACACGCAAGCCCCCCTTCTGCTGCTGCTGCTGCTACTGATGTGGTCGCCGTCGTATACCGTGGGAAGACCGTCAATACCAGATATTCATGAGGACGCCACCCGCGAAAAAGACCCTCATGCTCCGGAGAAGACTTCTGACAAAAAAGTGGAGGTGGTGTCCACATTCCAAGACACAACCGTACACCAGTCCGAACGGGCGGTGGTGCCCCCTTTCAAGCTGTTGATGAAAAGCATCCACTTGCCGCCATTAACTAGTGCCAGACATAGTGGGGAGGTGACGCTACACCCATGACTTGATGACGAAATCTTGACCGGGTGGTGCACCATACAGCAACTAGATCATTACCTCTCCCGTGGCCTTCGCCCGTGGCCTTCAGTGGGTGGGTTCCATATGCACAGACGGTTATATGCACCCGGCCAGCAGCGAAGGGTTCCGTGCGCGAACGAACGGCTCTAGACCGGCTGGTTGCGCACCGGACAAGAAAAAAACCAAAAAGCACACACACACACACACACACATACACACACACACACACATACACACACACACATACACACACACACACACACACACACACACACACACACACACACACACACAATGCATGACGTGGGGCGGCACCGCCTTTCCTTATCTGAGCAATGTAGGCTGCTGGGACATTCTATAGTTTACACTCTAATAATTAATCTTGTGACCTTTCTCTGTTTTCGTGGAACAATGTAGATCGCGAGATTCTGGTTCAACTTCCGACACACAAGGGGCAAAAAGTATGGGCCTGGTGCCTGGGCCCGGATTCTGCATGTATCGCCATCGGCAAATACCGACCCAACGTTTAGGTGGACTCCCCTGATTTCTGCGTCTGCCAAGCCCTTCGAAAGCCACCTTGCTGTCGAATTACCTTTTTGACTGAAGCCGTGGGTTTGTATCGCGCCGCAACCAAATCTGGATACCAAACGCATGGAAAGGGCAAACGCAGCCTGGATGCACGCCTCGCTATGTTCAGGCTATCTTTTAGGGTTTTGTGCATGCGCAAATCGCTTCATATCTGGATGCGGGGCGATGTACCTGCAGAGCCCGCAGCGCGAGACCCATAACAATGTCCGAATTTTGCGTCCTGATTCCCCTTTTCGTGAACCACGCCATCAAGTGGAGCCCGCCTTGGGTTTGATACCCAGACTGATGCTGCTGGTTGCAGTCTGAACGCCTCTCAAATTTTTATTTCTCCTTTCGCGTACCTGGCGCAGGTCCATTTCGGGCTTCAAAGGCTGCAGTGTCAAATCCGGATTTGCCCTGCCTAGGCCTCACAGAAAGCGGGGACTAAGAGCGTCTATTGCTGGAGCTCTAAAGTGGAGGTAGGCTGCATGGATCGAGCGGATTTGTCTTCTTTCATCTTGTGCTTCCAAGCGCTCGAAGGAGAGACGGCGCTTATTGCTTGCGACATTTCCATGCGGGCGCATTGAATCGAAGCGATTTATTGATCAGAGCCATGATAATTCAAACCCCTTTTCACCACTCGGTTCATTTACCAAGAACGGCCGTTTTGTTTTTGTTTTTCTCCCTTTTTTGTTTTTTTTTGCCCGCGGAATTTGGTCCGCTGATCGGTTGCTGTTGGATCAAGGCGAAGGTTACGAGCATTTTGCTCACAACCGTAGCTCTTCATTCGGTGAACTTAAGACTAGGCCTCCTTGAGCCCCCGTTACAAGAAAAATAAGCCACATTCTCTGTTTTGACTTCGGTCAAATGAAAACATAAAAACTACCGCTTATGGTTATTTGATCTCTTTGCCCCTGGAATGCTGCCAGCTACTCATAACGCAACCCCTGGAAGAAAATAACGTCTTGTCAGGGGAGACTATTGTTTTTACTTGAGACGATGGTTTGGCTCTTTTTTGGAACTCCGTCCGCGCTTAAAGAGAAAATGACTTTGGTGTAATTACCCGCGGCCTGAGGCTTTGGCTTTTGGCTAAAAAAAAACAAAATAAAAAAACCCAAAAACGCAAAAAAGGCAAAAAGAAACCCAACAAGAAAATGGCCTGATTTCTCAACATGTTGGTAGCTTTGGCTTCACGCGAGACCCGGTCGGTCCTAGGAATAGCCTACATCGTCAGGAAGCGAAGAACAGCTGGCGACATTGGAACGCAGGCTCCTTCCGGAAAGCTTACCTAAAAAGGCCGTAGGCGGCACTACAAGCAGCGAGAGCGAGGTACAGGTTTCGGAAACGAGCCGGGGTTTGGGCCTACATTAAGCTCATGATTGGTTCAGGAGTCGGTCTTGGCTACAATGAGCTTGGTGCTGAGCAGGAAAAAAGCCACCTTTAAGCCTTCAAAGCTTTCACAAACATTTACAGAACCACATTCCCCAAGAGCCCTTCAATATGCGTCCTTATTGACGACACTCGACGCGACGGGGCCCGGAACCACAGCAGATGCACGATGTACACCCGTGCACCTGGAAAAAGCATCGGATGAAGCCCTCCCACCTCGAGCGTCGAGCGTCGAGCCTCGACGCACCGCTCGGACTTAGCACGCATAAGCGACCGAGTTGCTATCGCCGCTTACCCTCCTCTTACGCTGATCCCATGCTTGAATGGTTCCACTTGTAGTCAACAGCAATAGTATCTGCGTGTTCGACGTGGATCACGTGCGCTACCTCAGGGAACACGGGGTGGTTGGTGTTCTCATTGGGTGCTTGCCCAAGGCTCCTCAGCAGAATGTGTTTCTTGGGCTTCCCCTCCAATTAAGCATATACGAGGCATTATGGCTGGTGCATAAGGGCCTTGCGGTTCTTGTTGATGGCTTGCAATATAGCACGTTTCTTGCCTACGAAAACCCGACGTTTTCCCCGTTTATGTCGCTTCTGAGTTCCGTACAGTATGCCATCACTTTGGACACCCACAAGCCGAGACAAGACGCCGATTTGAGCCCCTTCATCATCCCTCCAGCGTCTATGATCCAAAGGTACTGTGATACTGTCACTGGGATATCGGTTTTGCAAGATTTTTGGCACAAGTACTTTGCCTTCAAGTATCTTCGCGAGATGCAGTATTTTATGATGCCCGGGCTCCGGTTTGGCGGAGCTTTTGTAGCGTACCCAGGCGACCCGTTACAATACCACCTGCACTTGATTGTTAAGATCTTGAGGCCCCAGGAATCTGTGGATTTGTTGAAAATCGTCGCCAGCGGACGCTTGGCCACTGCGGTCAAGAAAGCCTGGCTTCTCATCTCCGAAAAAGAGCCTCGCGTCCGACACGAAAACGATGCTCTTGAAGAAAACCCACCAATGCAAGCGTTTTCCATAGAATGGGCAGGCTTTGGGTGAAGCCAAACAAAAGGAACACCACAAACAAAAACGTATTCATTCTCATTATCTTACTTCTGTATATCTAAGAGGACGCCCATCCCATCAAATGCCCTTTCTTCTTCTCTCCACACTTGTGCTTGGGCCTCGTTCCACCTTTGTCCTTCTCGTGCTCTTTAAACGAGCTTTCGTCGCTTGTCACCTCTCCATCACTGGCCTTCACGTGTCTCTTGTAAACGAAATTGCGCGTGGGCCCCGAAACAATCGACTTGAACTTGGTGTCCAAAGAACCTACTCCGTAGTTACCATTCTCACGCAAGTGGAAGGTGGATGTTCCGTTCTGGAAGTTGCTTTCATCCATCACCGTCTTGCCGTTGATAGCAAGCTTGGTCTTTTTCCCGTTCACCAACATCACGTCCAAATCCAGCCCGTTTTCCACGCGAACCTCAGACTCAATGAGCGTCAATGGGTAGGAGAAGGAAAGATCAGTCCGGTGGATCACCTCATGCTCCACGTTGTCCACCAAAGAAAAAGATTTCAGAGAGTGGCCCACATGGACAATCTTGGCCGATTCGCCCAGTCTGCGGTAAAACTGGACATTGGACACCTCGCCCTTAGTGTAGGAAGTCAAGGTGTTGTTCAAAACGTCACCGTTCTTCAACGTGTACACCAAATTAGCTGAGATCTCCGCCTCGAAAATCCCGTCCACAATTTGTTGCATCGTGGCCGTGTAAGGCACGGAAACACCAAACGAATGTGCCCTTTTCAGGTCATCAATCAGAATTACGTGTCCGCTCGACAGCTCAACTTCGGCATTCTCGTACGTCAACAAGTTTGCACTTATCACCCAATCAGAGCCAACTCCTGAACACGTTCCATCGACTTCATCCAATCCGTTGTCAACCAGAATCCTCAATTCATGCTCCTTCGAGTCCCAAAGAAGCGGCAACAAACCTGACACATCGACATCAATGCTGTGCAAGTCAAACGCATCCACAGGAACCACGGAATCCCACAACGCAGGAGAAATCCCCCCAGTGAAAACAAAGGGCTGTGGCGTTTGCGAGGCAATCTTTTTGCCGTCCACCCACACATTCACAAACCTTAGTGGCCCATGTCCCATGAAAGTCGTTCCCTCCTTCTCAAAACGGTCCGTGTATTTATCCAATACATTGCTGTACCAAAACTCTTCCTGGGAGAAGCCACTGGCAAACACAGCTAGCTTCAAGCGAGTGGTGTTGTATGACACCTTGGGGAGAATCACCGAAAACTTTTCGTGGGGAAGATACTTGAGTGGTGGAGAAAAAGTCCCGTTTTCTTTCACCAAGGGGTACACGTTGTCGGCTGCCTTACGAGTGTCGTAATACTTGTACTGTTCATCAAGATAAGACGAGTTGCTGCCCATCACATGTGGGTATCTCGCATCGGAATCGGATTCCGAATGAACACGCTCGCTCAAGTAAAAGTCGGCGTACAACTGTACGTGGAAAGCGCCAGTTAAATTGCCAGTCACCAAGTTATCCAACTGGAAAAGAACTTCGGTGTTTTTCTGGAACAAATGGACATATTGCGACACGTCCTTCTTGAACGAAGAGTACACATGTTTCTTGCCCGGCTCAACTGTTGATGTTCTCCAGATTTCGGCTCCTCCCACATAGAGGTGGGCCAAGCGATCGAACTGCACACCGCTCACCGAAGTATTAAGCGTCAAAACAACCTTGTTGTACTCAATGTCTTTTGGAGCAGTGAACTTCTTTGAACGGGGATGGCCGTATGAGTCAAAAGTGTCATTTATCAACACGTGCGAGTATACAGGCTTTCCATACGAAGCCTTGGGCACAAAAGGAAACGAGACCTCAATGATTTCCTTGGGCTCCCGTGAGGCGCCTTGCGATAATCCATCATTCAAATAACCCCCGTAACGTCTGAGTGCGGGCGCCCGGTTGCCAAACGAACCTTTTCCACAAGAAAGATCGAAATCAAGTCCTATGTGGTTAAGAACAAAGGTTGCCACTATAAGAGACCCCAAAACTTTCCAGAAACCCCAGCCCTTGCGTGGAACTTGAGCAACTTCAGGGGCTTGTAAAACTTGTGGCGGGACACGCGGTTCGTCCTTCTCGTAAACCCGCTTCTCGTCGAATTTATGATATTCTTCCTTCTCGTCTTGCATTTTCTCCATTGGCTGCCTTGATTTTCCAAACATCAATTTATTCCAGATTGCGGAGTCCTTCGCCAAGTGCCTGCTCATTTCTCCTCAACCTTGCCTTTAAAAAGACCGGGACGCCCGGTGCCTGGCCGGGGGCGAATAACGAGATCGCTCCTTCATGCACACCTGTGGCTCGGGGAGCCATCACCTGTAGCAAAATCCCACTCCCATATGCAGAACATAGCAACTGAAGGTCATACTTGTGGGGATTAAGAAATCAACCCCTTTCTGAACTCCGTCACCTGCTTCTTTTCCAAACCACAGCAACCCACCAAAAATTGGAAATAACGAATAAACTTCCATGCGTATACCACATCGCTTTATTTCCTGATTCAGACCATGATTCCACGTAAGTGTTCTCCCGACTGCTGCTGATGTTTCAAGTAGTCAAGCGTACGATTGAACAAGGCTTCGATGCGACGCAAAAGCTTCGTTTCCTGGTCATCTTCTGCTCCAGATACCCCGTTGTCCTCAAAATTAGCAAAGTTGGTGCGAATCAAGTCAATGAGACCACTAATGTATCGTGCATCCACCATCCAATTGTCGTAGATGTTGAAAATGAGACACCGGTTGAGAATCTCAACAAAAAGCTTCAACAGTAAGTGAGGGTCCATGCAAGAGTCAGCGACACGAAGAGCTTTTTGAAGACATTCGAGAACACGTTTGGGGTCCTGGTAGAGCACGGGAATATCGGTAATTTGTGGCTCAGTAGGGGTTTCGTCGTTTTTCTCGCCCGTTTCGTCACTTTTCTCGCTCTTGCCGCCAGCTTTCCCCTCTTCAACTTCACTCTCAACTGTCGGGGACTTTCCATCGATCAACAGATCACACCACCACCATAAATGGGCACAGTTGTAGATCGAGCGACACTGATCCTGTTTCTTGAGTAGTTTCGACCCATAGAGCGTCACTTTTGTAATGAGGGCTTCGTAGCTTGCCTTGCTGAAATATCTCAGGCTGGATAATCGGTTAGCAATCATTATAACCGATTGGTAAGAAATTGAGCCGCCCATTGAATCATGAGGGTTGATCGCTTGCCCTTGAGCAGATGAAAGATTCAAGCTTTCCTCATACACAACAAAGCACTGGCTGAACAATTCATAAGCAATGTTTTCCTGACGCAACTGATCGGCAACACTAGCAAGATCAAGATAAAGCTTCAATACAGTTTCGGCACTATCTTGCTGATGATGCTGGTAGAGCTCATCCACAATGACTGAAATATTTTTGAAGTTGCTGCTGATCAACAAATCCAGTTGATCTGAAGCCGCCTTACTCTTTCTGCTCAATAAACGATAACCTGCGATTCTCAAGATGTTTGTCATTTTGGTCACGAGTGTGGGGTAGAGATACACAATGTTCTGGGGACACTTGCTGAGGTACTTTTTCTTGACGTAAATGAGATTGGAGAGACATTTAAACTCATCCTTATGCTCGATCAAGTGGAGAACTTTGCAAACCATTTCCTGTATTTGCAAAAAACCTTCAGAGACAAGTCTCTCGCCACCTGCAACCTTAATTGTTTTCTCGACTCCCAAATCCTTTGAAGTACTCAAATCGGTCCCGGGCTCCTCCACAAGTGCAAGTAGGTACCTGAAAACATTGTCAATATCCTCCGCAGTTGTAAGCACCTGAGAGGATTCTTGCGCTGACAGCAAAAGCTTTTGTGCTATATCATAGGACAATTGTTTGCGTAAGTGAACGATGTTGATCTTCGAATACAACGTGTAGAAGGATGGGATTTTAAGTAAGCTTCTCACAGAAGCGAAGTGCTCAACAGGTGTCATCAAAAGATGCACCCAAAGCTTCTGCATGTCTTCTTCGCTTTCGCCCAAAGACTCGATACTCTTAAGGTCCTCGGAAGCAAACTTGTAGATTTTGTCCAAATTCAGCAGGTTACCTGAATCGAATGTGAGTAATAGCTTCACAAGCGCTTGAAGAATAGCAACAAGCTCGTCCAGCGGCAAACGCGGCTCCATGGAGCGCACATTGGAGTAAAAATCCCAAAATGCACTGAACATTGCATCCGTGGAAGCGGATTTGTCCACCTTCAGCTCTGATTTGTCATCGAGACTAATGTTCTCAGTCTTGGCAGCCAAGTCCTCATCATTTTTGTGGTACGTGACAAAACGGTCAACCAAAGACGCCACCAAATCTGATCTTTTGAGCATTGGATGCAACTGCATGAAAACCTCGTTAAGCAACTTGTTCAATGTGGCAAAGTGGAACTCATCAGGAAATACCTGGATCACCACATCAATCAAATAGCTTTGTGCCAAGTGGTCTTTGCACTGGATGATTTGTTCGGTGATGATTGGAAAGAGCTTGGTCTGATAATAACCCACCGCCGAGTAGCCGTCAGACTCCAAATCGTCTACAACCTGAGAAAGCCGCACCAAGTTTGATCCAACAAGAATCTTGAGCTCTTTTCTCTCCTGGTAACGCAATGTCCGCTCGCTGGAGTGGCCCTGGTGCTGTAGGCGAACCCAAAGCTTGTTCATTTCCACGAAATTAGTCACAAGAAAGTCCACCGTGTCGTTGAAATCAGACATGTTGGACATCGGGAAAAGATCCTTCAGCCGTTGGCACAAGTAGTGGCGCAAGAACAAGCCCCGGATCGGGTGCTGCACTCCGCGGCACATCTCCATCATATCCTTCATGATGTTCTTGGTGGAGTCGTTTTTTATCGCCATACAAGTCGTGCCCACCACAATCATTAAGTATAGACGAGGCACAATGTTGCCCAGATACTGTACGAGCTCGTACAAATCCGTGAGAAACGTGGCCTTTTTGTTTTTGGCCTGTTTTGATTTGTTTGACTGCACCAAGTATCCCGAAAACGCCTCCAAAGCATCGAAAACGGCCATGTACAACTCGTAATACTCCTTTGGCGAATACGACAGCGACCGCATTTCGTTTAAAAAAAGCAGGCAGTTTTTAAGCGCCGGCATGAGCCTGCCTTCAGCCAAATTGTCCTTCATGAGCTTCTCCTGGTGGCGAATATTGTTGAGGCTGGCGGTAAGATTGGCATTTTCTGGCATTTTTGAAATTTCAGAAAGCTTCTTAAAAAATCCTGATCAACTTGCACAATTGGCGATAATTTGAGACAAGTCTGGGCAGTCTTTGGCGGGAAATACTGGATAAATCAGGGCGACACTGGTGATTGGGCGGGATTCAGACAAAAAAATGTCACGAAACGACAAGACGATACGGTAAACCACACCTGAATCTTTGCTAATACCTCAAACACGAGTGAAGATACAAAACCTGTTGATTGAAACAAGAAACGTCTGATAAGGGTTTTGTTTGATTCGATGACAAAATGAAGAAGTTATATTCTAAGGCTTTCTTTTGCTGAGTGCGGGTTGGAAGTCTGGGGTGCCTGGGGCCG
Source organism: [Candida] golubevii (assembly GCA_030582695.1). Classification (NCBI taxonomy): domain Eukaryota; kingdom Fungi; phylum Ascomycota; class Pichiomycetes; order Serinales; family Metschnikowiaceae; genus Metschnikowia; species [Candida] golubevii. Next base: position 73,790 of record JAJMGV010000024.1, on the reverse strand, counting down.
ACCTGCATACTGGCCAGGGCTCTAGGGTTTAAAGAGGTCGAAAGTGGGGAGAGCACAGGAATTTTGTCTGCTAATTCTTTGGGAAGGAAGTAGGTTAGAAGGTCCATCGTAGTGCTTGTAGATCTCGCCGAAACATACTAGTTTTGTGCTATGGTCTTTTTATATTGTGGTTTGTTTAACAGTGCTCGTAACCTGGCTTGTATGTGTTGATACTGGGATGGGAAAAGGCTAATATTAGGACGTACTTGGGAACTGAAAGTGGGAGTCAGGAAATTGTTCTTTTTTTCGAATTTCAATTTTGAAGCATTTATCGGTATTCTGCTAGTGACGTCCTTATGTAGTTCGACACGGGATTAAGCTTGCAGTGGGAGCTAGTTTCACCCAATTTTCGTCGACAAGTGAGTATGTATATTGAAGGAATTTTGGGCTGCTAGAATGTTCTTACCACCTTGAAGTGATCAGAGAATTTCAAAGTCATATTCAAAATATTACCGATTCTTGGATACAACACTTGTGGTAGACCGGCAAAATAAGAGCCAAGATCGTGTTAGCATCTGTCTTCACAAGGACAGGAAACATAACTTCAAACAATACAACATTTGATCGGCGACATGGTTGAGCCAGTGATACTGGTTTGAAGGGTCCATGACTGCCTAATATTGGTTTCCTTGGACCTAGTACAAGGAAATTAAAAACCACCAATCCGTCACTGGATTTTCTTTACTTTCCATTAGGAAAAGAGCCATTGAAGTACAACTTAAGAATTATAGAACATAAGAGGGGTGCTCGCTTTGAAGGCCATACAGTTAAACCCCGTTAATTCGATATCGCCGGATATTGAAATTGAAAAAGGTTGAGTTTTGGGTATCGAATGAGCGCAATTTCAACGTACGTATTAGACAGCAAGCCATCTCTTTTTTGAACCTTCTCGAAAGTAACGTCTACATTTGATCATGACACTACTGAAATCTATGTCTCTTCTATATTTGAGAAGATGAAGTCTGAGAAAAACAGCAAAAAGGCACACCCTAGAAAAGCTTGGGCCTGATTTTAAACTATCACCACATGAAATGATGGTTTATCTGGGAGCAAGAGCAGTTATATAACCAGAAAAAAAAAAAAAAAAAAAAAAAAAAAAAACACTCGATAAGAAGTAAAAGGCCAGGGAAATATAAGAAGATCCACGCCCAACAAAACCCATTCCGTCTTGATCAACAGAAAGAAAAGCCTGTGCCTTATGGATAATCTTGTCTTGCTCTTATATAGTATATAGCCAAAAGGTTGCTTACGTATCTATTGATGACGGAATCTCGGACTCGTGTGGCGTCTTTCCGCGCGGACGCAGGGCTCGACAGACCGACAGACTCGGAGCTGCCTCCGAAAACGTCAGCCACGCGGAAGAGAGCGGAAGAGGCCCACAGCCGCCAGTTCGAAAAACAAAGATCCCCACCAAAAGCACGAAAGAGGAGAGGGTTTCTAAATAAAATGAGAAATCAGCTTCTATTTTTCTAGCTGCTTAAAATTAGCCACGCACACCAACATACAACCCCTGCTTCCTCACACACACCAGTGTCCAACACAGAAGTCTGGCTTATCGATCCGATCCGATCGCGTCAACAGGTGCGGCTCCGTGGCTTGTGAGCGGGCGCCGTGCGTGCGCTGTCTTATCTAATGCACCAGGCACATTCCATAACCTGCAAGCCCTCCCATCAAAACCATAACAACAATGCTCCAGTAGACCGTTTATTTCTTGTGTGCCACGATTAAATTAAGGCCCCGAACAACCACCGAACAAACTGCCTTCATTGCTTATCATTTCTTTAGATATCTCATCGTGCCTTATCTTGCCTTATCGTCTCTAGTCCCTGTTATCACATCTTGTTATCACATCTCTTTCTTCTCTTTTCCCTCATTGTTTCCCCCGGACAATGTCGCCGATATCACAGGCCGAGCTCCCACACGACGAAAACACCAGTCTAGCCCATGCGGCCTGCGAATCGTACTCGGCAATTGTCGAAAGCGATAGTGAGCATCTTGACGAGGAGGCTACTTGGCTCCGGGACCAGAGGGCTCTGCATAAGTCTGTGCACTGGTTCTACCGGCCATCGGTGGTGATGGTAGGGGTCATGATCTTTTTGATTGCCTTTGGCACGTCATCTGCCGAGGCCACACGTCAAATGATTCTGTTGAAGCTCGCTTGCAATACAGTTCTGGCCACCGGCCACTGTGACCCAGCAGAGACCCAGGTGTTGGTGCTGGGACTCCAGCAGGCGTTTTCCGTGGCCCGAGGAATAGCAACCATGGTGGCCCTGGGAAAAGTCGGCCCGCTCTCGGATAAGCATGGCCGCAAGGCATTTTTGATTGCGGTGGTGGTGTTCGGCATGGGAGGCAACTTTGCCCGCTACGCGCTCACCTCCACTTATGCCACGCTCCAGTTTTGGCCCATGGTGGCAACGGAGTTTTTTGCCAACTGCTCTGGAGGCGGGCTTGCGGCCTTGACCCTTGCCAACTGTTATGTGTCTGATATCGCCGACGCTAGCCAGCGTTCGTACTACTTCGGCATCAACATCGCCAGTTTGTTTGTGGGCATGTCCACGGGCCCGCTTGTGGGAAACTTCATTCTTTCCTACTGCAAAAAGAGGGCGCTAGGGGCTCCACAAACGGTGCTTCCGGGTGTCCGGTACGGGCCCTACTTGACCAGTGCTGATTTTGCCCCGTTGCGGTTCGAGCTTTTGGTTTATTTCATGGTGTTGATGTTCATTGTGTTTGTGTTGCCCGAGTCAAGGGGCGAGACAGCTCGTCGTATGTCCCGGTCGCTTTCATCCACCCCTCTGGTTGTCTCCTCACAAGCCCCGGCTAGACCAGGGAAAATCGATGGATTTTGTCGCTCTATCAACTTTCTTCGCCCCGTCCGCTTGCTCTCGTACCCAAAGGACAGTGTACACCGACTGCGGCACAAGAATATAGGCCGAATCCGCATGGCTGTGATGCTTTTGGTGGCAGTGGACTGCCTTGTGTCGAGTCTTGCCGCGTCCATCGGCGAGGTGTACGTATTATACGGGGTTTTCCGGTTCCAGTGGACCGCCATCGATCTCGGCCACCTCATGGCCGCCACGTGCTCGACAAGAGCGGTGTTTTTGGTTGTGGTGTCGCCGTTTTTGACCCACAACTTGTTCCATAAGAGACTAGGCCTTGTATCCGACAAAAGAAGGTTTGACCGCATCGACTATGGCGTGGTGATGATTGCTTTTGCCTTTGAGTGTACGGGCCAGCTTATGCTTAGCCGTGCCCAAAGTGGGCCGCTTTTTCTAGCTTGCTTGATGTTGAGTTCGGTCGCTTGTATTGCCATGCCTGCTGTACATTCGTCCATCATCAAGTTCTATCCCGAGTCGAAAATCGGGGAGCTTTTGGGCGGCATGGCCATAGTGAAAAACGTGTGTTCTGTGGTGTTGCCCGTGGCGTTTCTTGCCTTATACAAAACAGCACTATCCCGTTGGAACTATCCCCAGGTGATGTTCTTGGTTTTGGCCGGTTTGTTTGCTGTTTTGGCAGCCATGGTAACTACAGCGATGGTGGTTCTCGAGCGGGTTGATTCGGACGCCCAGGAGGCGGAATCAGGCGGGCCATAAACGGGGGATTTCTCGTCATGTTAGTGCTCTGAGGCTCATATGGTTTAGTCCGTCAATCACGACTCACAAAGCTAACGGTACAAGGAACAAGGACACGCGGAGCTTATTTGACTGGTCACTAAAATCAAGGCTTCACATGGTTACGACTTTTGCCAGGTTTATGGCAGTTGTTCGCTATTTTTTAAGGGTATTATAACCGCCTGTTTTCACTGGCTTTATCTTTTAAACGTTCTTCCGGATCGTTTTTAGACTTCCTTTGATACACTCCAAGGGTAATCTTCATCGCTTGTTTGGGTCACTGTTTCGACAAAGACCGTGGTGATGATCACGGGGTGATTTCAGGTAAACGTTGTCGGCCATTAGTTTGATCGAAGAGAGTTAACCAGAAGCAAAGAAGAAGACAAAGTGTGCTTCCAACAACGACCAGAATATCTCATCGATCTTCTAAGACATGATTGGTCAATTGCAGGTAGGAAACGTTACGATTTATCCTGATTCACAGGAATTTCTAGCCAAGATACTGCCTTTTTTTCAAGTCAGCAAGACTCGTGGAATCCAATTTTACAATGACAAGCATTCCACCGTGGTTTGCTTTCTTTCTTTCTTTCTTTCGTCTAGCCTCTATTGTCTAGTGTTCACTGTTGCGGGGCAAGGAAAAAAAAAAAAAGACTTTTCTGGGCAATCCGTTACTTCGCCACATTACTGAAGATTGAAGGAATCAAACTCCTGATTCAGCGACGAATTCCATTAAATTCCACTACATTGTCTTGGCAGACCGAAAGTTCGCTGTTCCTGCACGGCATAAACCACGCAATGGCAAACCGCGAACCTTCTCGTAAGCGAAGAAGGCTCCGAAATACAAGGGGGGAAACAACAAGCAACCAGACAGGGAAAAGGACGGAAAAAAATCTGCGGCTGAATCTGCTTCCAGCACGCATTTGAAGAAAGCCCATAAAATTCCGCCAAATCGCAACACATGGCTCAGAATGTGCGTGATGATATTCGAGCCTCTTCGGATTGTTCCTTGGTAGATGCAGTCTGATCATCAGCGTTCTGCACACAAGCAGTTTTCCAACAGTTTTTCCAACCGCACAATGCGCTCACCAGCACCCGGTCACGTGCGCGGCACAATTGCCTCAAGCATTATATAAAGACGTCGATTTCCTCTGCAATCGCTGATTTCGGGCCACAATTATCAACATTATAACATTATAAACCCCAGAAAAATGTGCTCCTGTTCCGCTTCTACCAAACCCGTTTGCCAGTGCACCAAGGGTGCTGCCTGTGACTGCCAGACTTGCAAGTGTTCTTCTTGCAAATGCGAATCTTGCCTGTGCTCTGAGTGCAAGTGTTGATATGTTGAGGCGAGACGATGAATTGACAACAGTGTATATTTAGACAATACAGATAATTCTATGGATGTCGAAGTGTAGAGAACGAAAGGCATGTGACCTCGTTCGTGATGATGATCGTTCAAATAAGAAAAAGAAAAGGAAAGAAGCCTCACCCTTGTCTTCAAGGTGTGGACAATTACACGACCTTGTAATTTTCCAAGGGAACTTTCAGGAGCCGGGGGTTTTTCTTGGGTCGTGTCCCACTCAGAAGAAGGGATATTCTTGTCTCGTTAGGGTTAGTGGGAGAAGATTTGTAGCTGAGACTCTAAACGGGATCAAACACAACTGAAACCAACGTAATGCCATCAGCATCAATGTTATCTAAGGAAATCTTCCCAAAGTTCACGATGTCTTCTACAACCTCTTCATCCCCCGGTTCACGACATTCAAATGTAAATTGCTGTTACTTTAAAAACGGCCTTTATTTCACGCCTGAGCTTTTGGTGAATGTGAAAGGTTTTGGCGGTTGGCTCTTTCATTTGATACAAGAAATTGTTTTACCACTGTTTATTAGAAGTTCGTTGCAAAAGGGTTAGTTGCTTCACAACTGATTCAGGTAGCTCTCAAAGTACGTCCCGAGAAGTGTACTCATAGGTCGGGAATTTTTCTAAAAGACGAAAATTTACGTTTTCTTTATTGAGCTTTTCATTGAATATCTGATCCGAAAGGTCTTCATACCCCAAAAACTCATACACAAGCTATGAAACAATGCACAGAAAAGCCCGTCTCACATCAGGTGCCTTTTCACCACCTTAGCCTTAATGCTAATATAACGACTGCTGTGTAATGGCCAATATACTTTGTTTTTTCTTGTCTGAAGTTTATTTTGGTTCTTCTGGTCCTACTCAAGTTCCCAATTGTCTCTCACTAATACAGCTCACCGCTTCCAACTGAAACTCACTCTGCCCAATCGAGCTGACCATATGAACACCCAATAAGTTAAGAGAACGGTAAAATGTTAAAATACGCTTGATGGCGCTTGTTTCTTTCTATTTCATTAAGGGTGGGAGTTGCCGAACTGAATGGCTGCAAAAGAGGTAGAACCATCTGACCTGATGGTGCAGAAATCTGTTGTGAGCGACCATCAAAAGAATTGTTAGAAGCTGGATCTTAATGTGACACAAAAAAATGACAAGCTAGGAAAAGAAGAGAGAGCCTAATACCTCACAGCCTCCAAGAAAGCAAATATATATATGTATACATCGCACTCGGAAGCTGTTGGAGGGGGGTTTCCATAGAGTTTTACAGCTTTTGGTGGGAGTAGACTGAGCAAGCTCAGACTATGTCACATCCTCTTCAATCAGATGTCCCAATCTAAAATCAAAAGAGAGAAGAAAAATAAAAAAAACAAACAATTTCAAAGAAACAACATACAAAAGGAACATTCAACTTGAGGATTGTCACTTCAACAGGTTTAACCCAGCGCCTTTCCCTGTTTTTCTCCTAGCCTCTCGTACATTGTACAACTTTAAATGAGAAGTGCTTCAAATTACCAGGAGCCAGGATAAATGAGTCAATAAAAGCCCTAGAATCCGAACAGATTCTCTGATTCACAAGACTGGTCAAAAATCCAGTTCTTAACCTCGACCGAAGATGATTCATCCGAACTCTCAAACCAACAGTTTCCATGTCAAATAGCACACCACTCTCAGCGCATGCAACATTTCTAAAACACCCTTTCACGCCTTATTTATTCCCACCGAAGCATTGGTGAAACTCTGCTGCACAACGGTATACCAAAACACGTAGTCCTTCAAATTGCCCAAAAGCGTTCTAAGGCTCTCGTGCTCTGCATTATAGGAGGCGTAGTTGTTCAAACCGTTGGTTGCTGCTCCATGACAATTGAGCTCCAAATCTACAAATTGACTTTTTACCAGCAAAAGCCGCTGCACAGGATCACTGTTTCGCATATTAAGGGTGAGGCAGCCGTCAAAGTCCACAAAGCCAAGAAGCGAGATCTTGAAGTCAAGCTGCTTCATCATCATGATGGCAAATGGAGTGGTGTTGCTTCGAATCGAGCCCCGGATACCCTCCAGAAGTAAGCAATTATAGAGCCGCATGAGCTGAAAATAGTACGATGACAACTGGAAAAGCGGGAATACTTCTAGGGGGCAGGCACAGCTGGAGAGCGAACCTTTAAGAAACGAGTGCTCTGTCTCAAGAGCTGGATATTGGTTCGAAAACAGGATGCTGTCGAACCTTTCCTTGATCACGAAACCCCGGAGTTTGCGAAAGAAGCCAATATAGCTGGAAGGTACTCGAATGAGGCCACTGGGGCCGGTCAAAATCAGGAAAAGGATAGAAGGTGGTTGTGGAATGCGGATTTTGGCAAACGCTTGGTCTATGGCCATATTGGTGTTTGACTTCTTACCTCCCAGAGCTTCTTTGACGTCGTGGACTGGTAAAGGTAGGAAGGAAGAACCAGGCATAATTCCAGTTTGGGTTGAAAGCCGTGAATTAGCAGCAACACGGTGTATGACTGTGAGAATTGTCATGAGAGAAGCACACAAAAGAGGGAAAGGGGGGTCTCATGGAAGGCACGTCGTAGGGAAGAGAGGAGGCTTGTGGAATTCGACGAAAACTATACACGTTTTGGGGCATCCTTATTTGCTCACAGTTCATTTCCGGCCCATGCCGCTGTTTCAGCCTGGTCCTAAATGGAACGTCACTGGCTATTTAGGAGTCCTAGCTCAACCAAGTTGTTGGTGATACGAGCTTGGCTTAAGGGCATTGAAGGGCCCACAATCGGAATAATCGAAACATCTTCTGTGCAAAACAAAGAGGCCATACTTCATAAATAACATGTATTGGGGCCAACGACACCAGGCCGCGGCCAGATCACCTAGAATGTCAATCAACAAGAGAAAAGAAAACATATCAAAGCGCAAAATCAACCACGGAGACCGCTCAGTTCTTTACTCCGGTCCCTGGAGAATGTCTTGGATGTCTCCTTCGAGCTGCACCCGGTCCTTATACGCCTCCTCCAACTCACCCAATCTGGCGAGATTTTGCCCCAAGCTAGCATACAACTTATCTGCCTCCGGCATGCCAAGCTTGCCCCATCTAACAGCATGAACCTCTCTTTCCTCGAACTCAGAGACGATTGCATCAATCTCGCTACGGAGCTGCTCGAGATCCATGGTCAAGGCTTGACCAAGCACATTTTCGAGGTGAGAGGAGAACTCCTTGATGCTCTCGTAATTGTGGGAAAGAGCAGCTATAGTTTGAGACAGTGAGACTTCATTATCTTCTTCGTCGGTAAGGGATCTGGCCTCCACCACGGGTGCAGCTGTCGTTTCATCAATTTTAGCAGGAGCCGTTTCATCCAAAGTGCCAGCAGCTTCAGGATTAGCAGCTTCAGGAGTAGCAGCTTCGGGAGTAGCAGCAGCTTCAGAAGTAGCAGCAGCTTCAGGATTAGCAGCAGCTTCAGCACCGGAAGGGCTTGTAGTCCCAGATACCGGATTCACAGGGGCATTGACAAACGCATCGACTTTGCCCAAAAGAGTCTTGAGCTTTGAAAACTCCCGCATGGCAAACTCAAACACTTGGCTCCGCTCAAAGAAGAGCGTACCAAGATGAAGCTCCAAGGCCCTTTCTTTCTCCTTGACTGCCTGTAACTTCTCTTGGCCCCCTTCTCTGAGACGGAACAAACCATCAAACTCCAAAAACCCAAGAAAAGAGATCTCAAACTCGAGCTGCTCCATAAACAACTGAACACACTTGGTGTCATGCTTATAAAACTCTTGCTCGTGTTCCTTCTTCACCAAAGCCTGATGGTACCGCATCAATTGGTAGTAGTAAGTGGTGGTGTTGAACATCTCCACTACTCCAGGTTGCACAGGCTCGGTTGCATTCACCACCATGCGCTTTAAAAGCAGATGCTCTGTCTTGAGCTCGTCCGCTTTGGCCACAAACGCATCGTCATCAAAGCCTGTTGTTGTGACAAACGAGCGGAGAGTTTCGAAAAGCGTCACGAACTTCTGCCCCACGCTATAGTCACGCGCCTGCTTGGAAAAGTTGAAAAGCTCAACTGGAGGCCGGGGCACAGCAACAAGAGTCACGTTTGTCCAACCAGTGGCCAAGTCCAGCTCACTCAAGATGTCCTCGAGGTCAGCTTTCGGCACCGAGAGTTCGATCGGCTCTGTGGGGTCGACGTTTCCAGAAGCGACGTTTTCGACGATGTTTCCTAGAGTAGCGTTTCCGCCAGTGTCTGACAAAACATCAATGCCAACGGGCGCGGCTGAAGCCACTAAGATAAGGCTTGCAAAGTAGCAAAGAATGGCAAGCGGATTCATTTTGGGGTTGTGTAGGGATATGGCCCATAACCGCCTTAGGGTCCACTTTTCGGCCTTAAATACTCAAAGGAAAAGAAAGTAGCACGATCCACTGAGAGGGCTCTTCGACCGGCTTCCTCTGAGGGGTATCCAGCGCATTCGTAGACGGGCAAAGCGCCGAAGAAAAAAGTCATTTTAATCGCTCACTGGAATCGGCCAACTTTTCGCTTGCCTCAAGAATGACTTGAAATCTGAGATAGAGCTCAAACGTCGTACAAGACTTAAAGTCACGTCGCGTCACCAGGATGCTTAGTCAAAGGGGATTCCAAAGTTGAGCTTGAAATTAATCTCAGCGTCTTGCAACGTGCAAAGGCTTCCAATACTTTCTCTACCCAATGCTTGATCGGGTACCGAATTTAAGGATCTTTGAAGCTTGCTCCGATGCAGACGCAAACTCACCCGAACCCATGAAAAGAAATATGCCACCACAGAGCAAATATCGGTCTCAACATTCTGGCGGGTTCATGCAAACCAACCCACCGGCTGGCCAGACCATGAATTGGCCGACAATTTGCCAAAACTGTGTTATATGCTCAAACACCCGCCCGTACGTGGTATCAAAGAAGAAACATTGCGGAGAAATGTACTCACACCAGAAATCATCATGTAATGCTTTCAGAAACCAGACTTTTCTTTTCCTAAGTGTCTGCCGTTCTTTTCAAAAATCTAGTTTGCTCCGGGGTATACCGGCAAATGAGGGGCTACCCGAGAGTGAGATTGATCTAATGGGATCATTACACTTCGTGTATATCGACCACCGGTTCAATTATAAGCGTGGTCAGTACATTAAGTGTCGTTGATTCTGGATCTACACATGCTTATGTTGACCCACGGTTATATACAAGAAACTGTGCTCGCTTCAAAAAGAAGACTCGTTGATCACCATGCCCGACACCGCCGCGGACATCATAGTAGCAATAAAGCCACAGAAAAGTGCAGACGTGATGTTCTTGGCAATGTCTCCTGCCCTCTTGCCTTTACTCAAGGCGTTCAAAACACCCAAGGTGATACCCATAGACCCAAAGTTAGCAAAGCCACAAAGAGCATACGTTGCAATCAAAGTACCTCTGTCCGACATGGCGTTGTAAGGTGCGTTATTGATCAACATCGTGTAAGCAACGTACTCATTCTGGATGAACTTGTGGGCAATCAAGTTCGAAATCATCAAGATCTCGTCTCTTGGTACACCTAAGAAGAACGTAGCCGGGTAGAAAATGTACTTGAAGATCAACTCCAAAGTCAACTTCTCGATGTTCCAGAACTTTCCAAACCATGTCAAGATTCCATTCACCAACGCCACAAGAGCAATGATACACATACACTGGATCAACATGGTAGCCGCAGTAAGAAGACCCATGTTGGCACCGTCCGAGAACGCTTGCAACACGTTTCTGGGCTTCTTACTGTCATCAAGCTCTTCCGTGAAACGAACACTACCTTTTGTAGTCGAGACCTCGGTTTCTGGGCATCGGAGTTTCGACACAGCAATCGAGGCTGGAATAGACATCACGCACGACGAGACAAGCACTTGGGCACTCAATCCTAACCCGATATACCCAACAAGCACGGCACCAGAAATGGTGGCAAAGCCAGAGGTCATGATCTGATGCAATTCAGCAATGGTCAAGTAAGGGATGAAGTCCTTAATCAAAATGGCCGACTCTCCAATACCAAGGAACGGAGAAGCAGAAGCAGTGATCGACTCGGCACCTGAGATTCTCATACTCCAGAAAAAGAATTTGGCAAACTTGGCCACAAACCACTGCACCACCCCTAGGTAGTAGAAAATATGGACAAAAGCCACAAAAAAGGCGGCTCCTGGCAATACCGTAAAAAAGAACATGCCGATTTGAGACACCTCTGCGTTGGTCAAGAAAGCAACACCGTTTTTCGCAAAGCCCAATAACTCCCGCGCCAAGGTGGAGATGAAGTTGAAAATGTCGTAGCCACACTTGGTTCTCAACACGAAAAGCGAGATGATAAATTGCATCAAAACACCGGCAATCACTGCATTCCAATTGACTTTGGACCTGTTCCGAGAGGTGAGGAACAAGCCCGAAAGAGCCACAACGAGACCAAAGAAAGAAATGACTCGATCCTTTCTTTTGGAGTGAGCAGACTCTGGGGTAACGAAAGTACCAAGTAGAATGACACCAAGCGTTATAGTGGCGCCAACAAGCAACCTGTGGACTCTCTTGGGGAGCAACTTATTGTATACGATGTCACAAGCGTAATTCCAGCCGATTTGCGCCACTCCAAGGCCTCTTTTCAATATCCGAGAATGCCACGAAATCAAGCGCACCATAATCATTCCCCAGAGCACCGTTGGAATCAACCACTGGTGCCGGTGCTTCTTCTGAATAATGATGGAGAGCCACCACGCAGTGAAAAAACATCCCACCAAGATGTGAATCGCTATTCCGTACCATGGAAAACGGAGCTTCAACCTTTGAGTTTTGCTGAGAGACTCAGCAGTGGAAGCCTCGTGCTCAGAGGCATGGACATCGTATAAAAAGTCCTTTGAATTTTTCTCCACATTGCCATTTTCCTCCAACTGACGCGGGCTTTTGGTGACATCGATTTGATCTGACATCCTGTGAGGAGCTTGCTCTGGTTGTGACATGGCCTTGAAGTTCCAAGTTCCAAAGACACAACGATAGATCAGAGAAGGGCTTTGCTCCGGCTTCAGGAAGAAAGATAAACTTTCCAAAATTTCTGAAGCAACCCTTCGCAATATACTCAGGCACGAGCAGAGGAAGCTCAAGCCAGAAAAAAAAAAAAAAAAAAAAAAAAAAAAAAAAAAAAAAAAAAAAAAAAAAAAAAAAAAAAAAAAAAAAAAAAAAGAAATTCACGCATACTGCCGCACTGGCTTCCCTGGTTTGGACCCACGAGTCACGCCAATCATCACCGTGACTGGAAATAGCTCGCACGGCATCGAAGATTATGGGAGCGCGCGTCACGGCACGCCCACGTCTATGTCCAGGTCAGATCTCCTAACTCCGGACTCTTTCTAAAGCAAAGAAGATGAAAATCCAGAGCCAGGAATTGGCCAAATGGCCAAATGGCCGGATTTAGTGCCTTGAGCAGTTTCCAACATTTCAGCTATAGTTCAAAAATACCTGTTCGAAAGTGTTTTCCTCAAATTCGGGAAAAGATACTGCGCGCATTTTCCGGCCACGGCGTCGTCTCTTTTCGCCCACCTCCCGCCTTATCAGTTGGCATGAAGAAGTTCGAGGTGCCAAGGCAAGATCGCGCATTTTGCCAAGAATTGCAATCAGCAGATTCCAAGATAGCATTCAGGGTCAAGCGCTGATAAGACCAATCTAAGGATTCATCCAAAATCATCCCCCACAAACTCTCTTTCCCAATATTCTTTCACAATATTCGAGGCAACTTTCTTCACTTTAACTTTCAGCCACTGTCGGTCCTGTACTTATCCCTGCTCTCCTGCAAACGCCTTGAGTCAATGCCGTTGCTGATGCCTATAAGGGTTTTCATCAACGCCTCGGTTCCGCCGATCATGGGCCGTATCACAATCACAGGCGAGCTTTTGGCAACCGACACAATTTGATCCTTGAAGGTGTCCGCAGACTTTAATTCTCGCTTTAACTCGCTGAATTTTCTCCTAGACCCCTTGAGATTGTTTCCCATGGCCCTGTATGCTGATTTCAACCCATCCTTCGCATTTGCAGGCTGATTGGAGTATAAGCTAATCAGTTTGTGCTCTTCCTCGTCCGAAGACATTACGCTTTCATCCTCGTGCTCACTGAAGTCACCAAGCACTAGCATTGATGACTGTAGCTGTTCCAACTCTGTGTCCAGATCTTCTTCATCGATTGTAGAGTGATTGTACTGCACTGGCTTCACGAATTGATCAGGCTCAACCATGACTGAACTTCGAAGGATTTGAGAAGACTCAAGGAGATCTTTCGGCTTAGCCTTGGTACTTCCCAATTTCTGGGTCTTTTTCGGTTTAGGCCTGCGAGCCAGAGCCCCTTCACCACCCAAATACTCCTCCAGATTCTCCAAAACAACCTGTGCACCGGAGGCAAGTTTCACACCAAGTCTCAAGATTTCACTCGTCGTAGACTTTGCAAATGAGACCGATCCTTTCTGCAAGCCATACAATACCCTGCCATCTTTTTTGTATTGCTGAACAGGAAGCTTGACGAGATCTTTGACCCCACTTCCCACATTAAGAATAGCTTTGAACGGCGAGAGACCCGAGAGAAGCCCTGCAATCTGATGCTTCTGGATGTAGGGCCCATATATTTGCCCTAGCATTTTGCCCAACTTTGGGAAACCATGAGCTCCGTACACAACTGCTTTTTTCAAGTGTAAGTCCGATCCGTCGAGAATGAAGAGATTAGCAAGCTCCGCATTGTTTCCCGACCGAATACCAGCGTAGTCTATTGCCTTAGGTTTGTAGTCAAATCTTACACGCAAGGGCTCGATTGCAAGCTTTTGCACGTAAAGAAGCTCATCAATTGGAAGCGCAAAGCGTGAGTCACGGAATCCAATGAAGCGGCACAAAAATGCCAAAGTATCCTGGTCGATGAACAACCGTAGCGGAAGAACCTTCAACAGTATAACTGCTTCTGTATAAGCCATCTGAGGATCCGGGCGCACATTTGTAACATCAAGCGAGAACATATTGGAACCAGCTTCTCGCTCTCCAATCGCATTCATATAAGTCAACAAGCGGTTCCATGTAGAGGACTGGACATTATCTTCGACGTCAACCGTGTCCAAACTGAAATTTACTCGATTCACAACTTGATAATCCAGCTTTCGCAATTCATCCCCCGGTACAGATACCTCATCGGGAAAGATTTCAACATTGACGACAATACCATCGCACACAATCAGAACCTTGTGTGAACGAGATCTTCGAAGTTTGAGACCTTTGTAAGCTTTGTCAACTTTAACATTCAAGTGAGCTTCATCGACCACATCTTCGCATACGTTCGCACCACCAACTTGGGCGTTGATAATTTCGACAAGATTAGATGCCTCTATATCTTGGTCAGTTTGTATGTGAATCGACTGAAATAGGGTTTGAACGGTTTTGACCCTGTCTTCGAGTATAGCCGTGTCTTCGAGTATATCCGTGTCTTCGAGAGCATCAATGTCTGGGCTGTGTATATCAGTGGTGAAATGATCTTTGGACGGTGTGACATCACTACTTCGTCTCTCTTGTGGTTTGGCCGCACCGTGTTCTAGAGATTTGACTGCTTTCTTTATCGCCTTTCTCGTGGATTTCCAATCATAACCATCATGTAGGTAAATCTCTACCCGCTTTATATTCATTTTCAAGAGAAATGAAAGTCCGGTTATTGAGTGGATGGTTTGATTATCGACAAAGTGATTGTCCACAATTTTGATACTCTGTTCATTTGTTGTTGAGTTTGAGGATGCATCAAGACCAACGTTGTTCAAATCAATGCTTTTAACCTCTTCCGGGCTTCTCTCCTCACCGTAAAACCCATCAATAAAATCAATCGTTTGCAAAATATTTTCCGCTTTCTGATCATTCGCATTCTCGTGAAGTCCCGTAAAATCCGATTTTGCAGTTTTACACTCTTCACGCAGATCTATTTCTCGGACGATTTCTTCAGGATGCGTGAAGGCTTTGTCAACTCGAACCCTAAACTTCTCCTCGTCTTTGAAAATCAAGGGCTGTTTGAGATCGCTGATTGTCTGAAGCAAAGTGTGGGCAGAGTCAGAACATATATCGACACTTAAATTGTCAACATTCAATTTCAAGCATGCTTTTGTAGTGCTCTCCTCTGTTGCAGCTTTTAGCAGCTCAGATGACCCCGAGCTTAAACCTAAAATTAGCCCCGCATGTGCAAGACTGATATTCCCAACAGACACGTATCCAGCCTCGACGAATCTAGTGAAAGGAGATGATTTAGACCCACTCGGTACAGTTCGAATGCTTCTCAAGTCGTCAATGAGAAGAATCTTTAGATCCCTGATGGTACTCTTAATCGAGAGCGTTTTGGTATCCAAGTCCAAATCCAGGTTTCCACTTAACCCAGCAATAATCATCTTGCTTTGGAGCCGACCGGGAAGCATTCCAATTGCAAGATCATGATATAAAACCCGAACATGAGCCATTAAGCCTCCAGGAGAGCTATCATGAGGTGCCTGGTACCTCGAAGCCGACTCCCGAGTTTTGCGGCCACTGAGAAGGTCAAGCCATTTCGTATGATAATCAATCATTAGACCTCGACAAGCCACCTCGAAATCGAGACTTGACTTTCTCTTTTGGAGAAACTGAAAAACTGGTATTCCCGTGATTGATCCAGGAATGCGAGTAAGTAGCAGCTCCGTTGGCTCACAGTCACGACATATGACTAGCGAAGAGACGCACCCGCTTAAGTCATTATCTGTTCTAATAGCTTCAAATCCCAGAATAACCATTTCCAAACCTCCAAAGTCATTAGTAATTTCTGCGAGGGCAACTTTCATCAGCTTGACTCCAAAAAGTGAGGCCAAAGATGTACTCTGATTTTCACCAAACGCAATCTTCGGTGGGGTGCGCTTGACTCGGCTCTGGCTGGTATAGACCGAAGCCATGAGGTTTGATATCGGATTAAAAGTAGCCTTTTGTGGGTCCAGGGTCGGACTAAGGGCGATGTCAGCAGAATTGATGTCATCTGCAAGCTTGAACATCTCCTTGAAACCTTTCATATCATCCAAATACAGAAGAAGCTCGAGATATGACAAGCGACAATCTACTTCTCCGGCAGTAACGGCTATTGAAGATCGTATTGTAGTTTTGCGTGGCGACTGATTAGAGTTGCTGTAAAGAAAGGTCTGAGCCTTTGATCTTGTATGATCAACCTTAATCTCGTCAATAGTTGCAAGGTGCTTGAAGACGCCTGCAGTGCTAACCCCTAACTTGATTTTCGGTATCGTGAGGCAACCTTGAGCTTCATCGTAAGAAAGGGGGAGAATGTGTACCCTCAAATTCCGCGTAGAAGTGATTTGTAGCTCGGCCTCGAAAGATGCACTTTCAAATATAACACGATGTGAATGGCCTCCTTTGTCAGAGTTGGACAAGGATAAATTCTTGTATGGACTCGAGATCTCGTTGAATTGAGCGGCACTAGATAGTAGAAGTGTGAAACTGTCTTTGACCGTCGATAACCAACGGAAGAAATTGATGAAATACTTTAAGGAGGAGGCATCAAGCTTTATATATCCCGGTTTTGAAATAAGTACTGTTAGTTTGGAAACAGTTTCTGCATTCCTGGATGACACCTCACAGAGTTCAAATCTAACATCTGCCCTTTTAGAGGATGAAGAACCTGGGACGCTTGAGCTTTCGTCTTTGGAGTTCACACTTTCGCCATGGTGTGGACCACGAGAACTAAACTCAAAAATGGAGCTTTGGATGCTCTTGATGTACCGTAAGATTTGGAAGCTTTCCAAGCCTCCGTATGTCAATGCAGCTTCTTTGAGTTTCATACTGAAGTTGCGAAACAATAGACTGACCTCATTCTCGGCAGAGACAAACTCACCAGAGCTATCTAGAGCGGAAGTGAGGCTGATTTCAAGTTCACTGACATGAAACCTTTCAAGAACAGAGGTATTCTGTAGCTCATTTTCAGAAGCGGTTCTCACAGCATTCAAAGCCTCTTCTTTTGATGGTTGTTTTCGTAGTGAGTTTCGTTTGCGCAATTGGTGAGTGGCCAGCTTGAAAAGCTTGGAAAAGCTGTTGAGAAGTACCGATAATGCCGGCAAAAGAGGTACTGCGGCAACTTTGATGGTGGAGATGTCGACACTTAAGTGTGAAAGCGGCGATACATTCTGAAACAGAAGGTCAATGGTGTCAACGTAAAGCAATGGTGCAGCTCTTGCATAGTCGTTAGTCGCGGACAGATCTTTTTCGTCGCTGTGAGCAAAAGAGTCAGCGTTTGCGCTCATGTAGATGGAACTTGCTTCTTCATGGGTAAACACCATACTGTCCATGAGAGATGCGGCCCCAGGTTCTTCCGGGTCAAGATCGTCGTCGCTTTGGCTGCTATTTTCATCGTCGCTAGCTCCTGAATCCGAAGTTGCAGCTTTTTCCAGAGTAAAGCCATTCGCTTGGCGACCAGTAGCACCAGCTATTGGTTTTCCCGTTGAGACTCGTACACCCTTAATACGAAGAAGCTTGAGCCCAGATTTATAGGAGAAAACCAACTCATCGATCTCTAGAAAAAGATCCACCGGGTCGATGACAATTTTTACCGTGACGTTGGTCACGCGCACCTGAAGCTTCAGAAGCGCTAGATCAATTGCCCTTGACATCACACCATCTGAAAACGAGGGTCTTTTTACTGAGGTGGTAGACTTTGGCACAGAAGACTCCGTGGGCGTAACATGGTGACTTTCGGAGGACTTTATCCGCTCGTTTACTTCTTCAGAATGCAAAGTAGATGCCCTATCAATACCGACACTAGCGGCGGCACTTTCCAGCTGATTTTCGTGCCCAGACGCCATGGAATCGTCCAGTGCAGTGGGTGAATCTAGTAGAATTGTCAGTGTCAAGTCTGCAGAGCTCTGTGCTAACAGCGCCTGGGCATTTTCGAGGTCCTGCTTCAAGTTATCTATACTAGGCGCAAGGACTAAGTCGAGGCCGGCAACATCAAGCCTGGCACCTTCCTTGACGCTCCCCGTGAAGGTCAAATCGCTAATGAGTCCGTGGCGGAGCTTGAAGCCCGGGATGTTGGTGATTTTATCCGGATCAAGTGAAACATCGCGGAGGTGAATGTTGTTGAAAGATACCTGTTCCAAGTTCGGAAGCTCTATCCCGGAAAAGAGGGAAAGTTGGTGAAGAATGTAAAGAAACACGCGTTTCTGTATGTTCTGCGGCATCCAGCTCAGATACATTTTGCAAGAAGTTCGTGATATTAGTGCTCAAAGAGGGTTGGTGGATTGAGTAGTGAGACAGCTATATCACCTCACCTGTAACCAGCAGGTAAATCAGCGGAATCCAGAAAAAAAGAATAGTATGTTGAGCTTTCTCGACGCGATGAAATACACGAGGCCCTTTTTTGCACCAAAACGTGCACTCTGAACGCAGACAAATGAAGCAAAGTAAATTGTGATGGAAATTCCGCTCTACTTCGCTGCTATTGTTGTACAAGGAAGTGACACATGACGAGAGATACAGTATACTAAGTGGAGTTTAGTGCGGGCCGCGCAACTCGACGGGTGTCACAGTTCAGGGGCATGACATAATTAGAATCAGCCAAAGAAAAGGACACACAGAGGACAAAAGTGGGCTTTTGCCCTTTTAGTTCTGTCGATAGAGAAGTTTTTGATTTTGCTGAGATTTGTATCAAATGAATTATCTATTCTAGTATCTGGTAGATTGCTGGACTTGAACTGATCATCTAGGTGTGGCGTGCACGCGTTTGCCTCTAGCGCAGTGCCACTTTCGATAAGATAAGGCCGTGTTACCTGCAGGGCGATATGAATTAAGCAAATGAACCAGACGAGTGGTTTTAAAACTTGTTTGGCCGGGGTTGAGGATGCTACACTCTAAAAAATGTAAATCGGCTCTTATGAAAAACTCACTCGTTTGAAGACTTTTGGCCTAAGAGTTGAAACAGTGTGCGAGCCGGAGGTATCAGTATCACTATGTACTGCTGAGTCCTGACTTAGTGATGCGAGAATATGGGAAAGAGCCGGAGCCAGATCTACCATCTACCATGAGTGAACTCGCTTTTAACAAACACTCTCCTCTAAAAGAACGCCGTGGACTGGCTGTTTCAAAAGAGCTTGATTTCCATAAAAAATTAGACGTCGAAATCACGGAATAGTACACATAGCTACTAATGACTGACTTCCCGCAACTTGCTAATTTCGTTCGCACCAAAAACTACAAAAGATCAGTAGCTACAACCCTCACGGAAACCCATCACTTTCTTCTTTCTGCCCAACTTCAGCTTTCATTAATCGGCGCTTTTCTCTCTTTTGACTTTCGAAAGCTCCGAAACCAACACCACTAATGTTTCTTCACTCGTCGGACTCTTGGCTTTTGTCATCACCCTCAGGGGCTTTGTCTTTGTCTTGTTCCTTATTTTCCTCCTCCTTTGACTGAGCCTTTTGGAACTCCGAGTAGGCAGCCGTCGCTTTTTCCTGATATGAGCCTCCCGTACTATTAAATGTCTTGTAAGCGTCTTCTGCTCCTTTCTGGAGACTAGCAGTATCTTTGTCCCCTAAGGCTTCCTTGCCTTTGTTCATCAAGTCGCCAAAATTCATGTTCAAGAGTTCAAGAGTTCAAGGAATGTGACGGAAAAAAGGTGGTGTTTCAAGAGAGCATTGGTTTTTGTACTTATGTAAAAGGAAGAACTTTTCAATGCTTTCCAGTATTGGAGAGGTGAATCTAGACTCAAGGCGGGTAAGAAAATATGAACAGGGATATTCGGGGCCAGACGCTTTCCCCGCCCCTTCCAAACATGAACAACATTGAGAAATTGCAGGAGCATGTGGCCATTTTCTTGGCCCGAGCAACTAGTGCAGAGGAGAGAAGTAAATAAATAAACAAAACAAACAAAATAAATATAATAAACCAAGAAATATAAATAAATAAATAATCTCCGACAAAAAAATAAATCGAAGGCTGCTAAGATTGTTTCCCCAGCTTTCCAATCTGCTTATCCTGGAGTTGCCCTTCCAAAGACGAGAAGAAACTGGTGATTCTCGTTAGCTGGGCTTTCCTCTTATCGGTCAAGGATGTTCCAACTGCATCCGACTCGACTAAAATCTGCAGGTAGAATTTCCGAAGTTTGAAAAGCCTTTCGGAGTCTTGAGGGCTCCATTCCTTCTTCTTCAGCGACGTCATCAACTCACCTTCTATCTCCTGAAGCTGTAGATCAATCGGGTGGTTAGGTGATGTGAGCATGTGGTACTCCGGTGCCGTTGGAATCTGGTTTGACTTGCCACGTTGCAACGTATGTGCTCCCTGAACCCGAGTTTCATTCAAGAGGTTGTCGACAAACATCCGTAAGTTCTCAATCTTGCGAGCCACCTCCTCAACATTGCTTCGGTACTCTTGCATTTGGGGCGAGTCCACAGACTCGTTGGTCAAGTCATGCTGGATTGTCTGAAAACGTGTGGTTTGCACTTCAAGGGCTGAATTGAGAACCGAAACATCAAATCCAAGGGTATAATCCTTGACACTCATGACGTGATTGAAAAGATTCCCCACTTGCAGACCGATCTCTTTGATCTGGATCATACGGGCCTCCATCGAGAAATCTTTGCACAGTTGGGGCTGTACTTTACTGGAACACTTAGTGACGGCACACGCCCCCTCACGTTCCGGGTCATTAGAGGCCTTTAAGTTTGATGCGATGTGTGGACTTTCTGTTTCATGAAGCTGAAGCATTAAGTAGTCGACAGATGCTTGGACTGATTTGTAGCAGTTGGCACTAGAATTCTTTATTTCCGAGCACAGAGCATCATTTGGGATTTTGGTCCAAAAGTCTACAAGACTCTCATACTTGAGCTTCCTGTCATTATTTTCAGGCTGATTTCGAGCTGGAAGAGGGGGAGCCGAGGTTTGCAGCTCAATAACATGAGAACTGGTAGTAGTCGTCGCCACCATCGGTGGTGCTTGCAAGCAATTTACTGCCCGGTTTAGTCCACGCAAGGTGTCCTTCAAGCGAGTCATTTCTGCTTCGAATAACGCAAAAAACATGCTTTCGACCGCCAGAATCAGATTGAAGGTTTTGGTCAAGGCGTCGTATCGAGAGTTTGCTGCAAGAACGTTTGCCTTGAATTCTTGGGTACCCGTAGCCAACGTCGCATCGTGCTGAAACATGCTGAATAACGATATCTCAAATTCGACAAGGCTCAAGGCAAAAGGCCCACTTTGATGACCCGCTTGGCTTTCGGTGGGTAACTGCCGGTGCCCCTCAAACCTTACCGACAACCCTAAACGATACTGCAAGAGATGAAATAATGACCTTGCGACGTGGAAGGGGCGTGCCACGGAACATTTGAAAATGTTTCCCAGGAAGTTCATGTTAACAAAGTCCTGGCTCAAGGCTGCCAAATCTGACTCAAGCTGGAGTCTGTTTGAAATGAAGCCTTTCTTGTCACTGCCATCGTGATCAACAAAGGCCAAAAGTTGGGAAAAAAGATGGTTCAAGCGGGTAGAAAATCCAAAAACCACACCTCGGTCGTGTTCATATTGGATGGATTCATCAGATAACACTTCAGGGATGTTCTTGGGATCTGAAGGGCCTTCTTGTACAGATTCAGAGTTTCGTTCATCTTGCTTAGGGTTTCCTCCCGGAGCTTTTGCTCTCCTTGGGGCCGTTTTGGGACGCGCCGATATATCCTTATGCTCCATAGGACTCTCTTCATCACTTGAGACACGCTTGAAAAAAAACTTGGACTTTAATTGAGTCAGCGAAGTGTCTAAAACTGGTGGGATGGACCACTTTTTAACAATATCCTTTTGTTGACTGTGAATCCTTTGAACAGGTAGCGACACAACACTACAGGCAAAAAGTGCAATATGTAAGATTTTCATTGCCTCAAGAGTTCAAAGTTGAATATTATGATGACAAGAAAAAGAAAAGAGTTTAAGCAACAAGCGGCTTGGTGCGCTGCTTTTATATGGAAAGCTCAATGGGAACATATCCACAAGCTTCATCGAGGTCAACAATGATGTGGATGATGTACAGGGCATTATGTATATCATCAATGTGTATATCATCAATGTAGGTGTAGCCTGAGAACAAAGAAATATCCGGAGTCGAAAGTATTTTCATTCTGGGACACTTCCTAATGAGCATGTTGAAACGATGAACTTAGGATGTTTGTTTTTCTAGAGATTCAGGTGGAAGGGGGAGTAATGAAGTTCAAGAGACGTTGCGCCTTGAATTCGGTTTAACAGAACGGTATATTGGATAGTCACATAAAGTCCATTTTGAAGAAGTTGGTACGTTACCCCATTTGGTATCAGCATCTTATTAGACTGAAACTAATTGGTACATATCAAAAAATGGACGTTTCACTCATTGTTTCGCAAGTAGCCAATCACGTTTGATCTATATAGGTATTGGCTGTAAGCAAATGTACTCTTGAGCCTCGCATGCTTCAGAAAATAAGTTACGAATATAGAAGTGTATGAAACCGGTATATTGTCCAACATCCAGGTTTCTATCATAAAAGGCTCCTTGGTTTTTGTTTTCGCTTTCGAGCACAATAACGAGGAGTTCTTGTTTTCTCTTTAAATAAAGAGGGTTGTGTGAAATACAGGCACATACACAAATGATATGGATCCAGCGTTCATGCATCTTTGGAGTATCAAAGAGGCCATAAATGGAACTTCGCGAAGTGAACAAAGATGAGACTTTCATTTTGACCAATTGCAATTGTTCCATTTATTTCCTTCATTTATTTGCCGTGGTGATAGAAAAGAGAGAAATAAGTGAACGAACCACGAAAAGGAGATCTATCGGTTTGAATCAACCTTTAAACTTCATGACAGGGTACTACGAAATATCCTTTCTATAAACTACCATGTGCAAAGGCTGGCGATTTCCTTCTACGTAAACCTTTTCGGGTCATTCTGAAAACCAATCAATCTCAAAATATCTATCATCACTGATCATGCTTAGTTAGTATAAATACAGCTTTTGTGGAACGAAGGTATCCTTTTCTCGTACCATCTTCCTGACAAGAACATTTTGCCCAATTTCCCGACAAGCAGATTATTAGGAATTCAAAACGTGAAAAGCAAAACAACAAAACAAAGCAACTCATAAACTAACGCCATCCCCTTTCTTTACCACAGCACTGAAAATCACCCCAAAATCCGGCCTTCCATTATCCGCACCGCCCGGTCGACTTCCGATATCTGGGACAGAATCACACACCGAGTGACAAGTGGCAACTGAGGTAAACTCTGTACCTCTTTCTCGAAAGCCATGACTCGATTGCGAAAATGGGCTACTTTTTCCCGATAACCTGGTATTTTTGGGTCTGGGTCGCCCGTAGAATTTTGAACACCGAAAAAACTGATCACGAGCTGCGTAAGGCTATGAACCAAACTATCTCCAGGAAAGCTGGCGACAGCACAGACTCTCTGATAACAGCTGACGGTCATCATGGCCCGGAATTTATCTTTGGCAAAGTCGAGTTTTTTGCTGAGGGTAATGTCCGGGCAGGGCACGTTTGCTGCTGCTGTTCGAATAAGCGCAAGATTGCGTTCGAGTATCCGTTGTCTTGCGTTGAAGGCTGCGACTGAAAACTCCGTGTCAGTAACAAATCCCCGTAGTTCTGAAGTAAAAGTATCAAGAAGTCCAGAGACGTTGTCCGCATCGAGGGCACGTGAAGACAAATGAAGCCTAGTGTACAACGATGTTGCAAAAATACAGGGTTCAAGAAGAAAGGTTGGAGCCAAAAGGCACTTGAATGATTTCATGGTAAACGCGGAGGAAGGCAGTTTTAAGTCTGGATGTCGGCATCTAAAATGGGGGTCCAGGGGGCTTTAAGGATAAATACTGGTGGATGGAAGGTGGGCTGAAAGGTAGTTCATTTCCGTCTTTTTCTGCGATTCGCATGGAATAACATCAAGTGTGGTTCGAAGGTGTTGACTAGGGGGGCTTCTGGAGACAATGGGACATGTTTGCGATATTGGCGCTGAACACGGTGCATTTATTTTCAGCGGCAGTTTGAGCGAACATGAACTTAGTTTCTCCCTGTTAAGATAAACAATCTTCAGCTTTTGAAGATGATATTCAGAGTGTTTGTAATATCTGGCTATCGTGGAAACCCATCCAAGATTGAAGGTTCACAAGTACATTCAAACTTGTGTTTGTAGACATTTAGAAAAGGAGCAGTAAAAGCGGAAATGTCCGGGCTACCGGATACCCTTTCGTTTTCTAGGACATACCCACGTTTGGGGCGGCGTTGGATATGTTCACATCTTTTATTGAGTGTTGTGTGGACGATTTACTCAGAGCAATTAACCTATTGTTCCCATGATAGTGCGTATTTCACCTCAATACGTGGAACAAAGGATTGTTTTGTTCGGGGAAGGCCTTTCACGTAAAAAAAAAAGGTCTGTCATGAATGAAAACGTCTTCACTCAACTATGAACTAAGAGTCCCTTATGAAGTGACCATGTGAACATGGAACTCGTCAGTTTCAAAAGAATAAAGAAAACAAAGAAGGAAAAAGGCAAACAAACCGGAAGATTCATTTTCGCTTTTGAGATGCTTATTGGCTGTTTCTAAATAGTCAACAAATTCAGTTCAGAGCGCTGTAAGGCCATGTAGCTCTTGCCTTTTATTACAACGGGAATTTTTGCAGTGGTAGCACGATGCCATAACTTCAATTATCAGTATCTCATTGTAAGTACTTTAGCCCCGAAACCATTATGTTCTCTTTGAACTAGAATTAGCACATAGAAGTGAGAAGGCTACAAAAAGTGTCTGATGGTATATAGTACTAGTCACAGAAAGTGTAGTATCTGAAAAGCAGGAGATAGTGCTGAATACACATTTCCATTCCAATTGCAAACTTACAAACTTTAAATATTTTCACTAAACGTTTGAACCACGTCAAATGAAAATTAAACAAGTATTACGATCCTGCAACACTAAACTAAAAGAATTATGTCAACTACTCTCAACCTTTCAAACAACAATCTTCGTTTGCATATCTGCTACCACCTTTTCAACCTTTTCAATCATCTCTGTGAATACCGACTCCGACCGCGGTGGAAGGCTAAGTAAACCACGTAATTCTTGTTTAAAAATCTCCACTTTATGGCTCATCCTCGTGACGATTTCCAGATATCGGCCCACACCAGGGTCTGGATTGCCTTTGGAATCTTGCAAAATCAAGAGCAGAACATCTAAACTTACAATTTCCAGTGCTAACAGGTTGGAAGGGGTTTCTGAATCTGGCTGTACCCGAAGGTAGCTTGCAATGGACATCACTCGTAACCTATCCTTGGCAAATGCTAATTGTGAAGCAACCTCTGGATTAATGGGCTTGATCTTAGCAGCGGCGGCACCGTACTTTCTGAGTTTTTTCTCAAGATACTTCTTGCGTGTTTCAAAAGCGGCCGCATCAAATGTTTCCTCAGTAACGAAAACACGCAATTTGGAGACAAACTTGTCCAAAGAAGCAGAGACGGTCTCTGCACTAAGAGCACGTTTAGACTTTAAGCCCATCAAAGTAGGTTCAGTGGTAACACAAGAAAAGATTGAGGCAGTAATCATGAAAAGGTACGAAAGCTTCATGGTGGCTGAAGTAAGAGATATTCGGTAGCAGGGACTACAGAAAAAAGCGTGGTTATGTGCGTGATAAGTATCACATTGAATTTGAACCAAGCGAAAGGTAGGGCTCTCCGAACGCTGAAGGGAATTTGCGAAGCTCAACAACGCTTGTGAGTAGATCAATGAAGGCGGAAACTCAATATGTAAAAGCATTGTTCTTTCGTTACCGCTGCCAAAAAAGCGAGCGGAATCAAATTTCAAAAGCCACGGGGATTTTGTTGGCTAGCCCCTTTTTATTCTTCGGAATGGTTGGGAAATCTAATGATAAAGGGATACGAGCTCAGAAAGTGTCCTTGAAGCGTTAGGAGGTTCGAATGACTAATTGAGATGAACGTCAGTTGTATATGTTTGAGTAAAATGTTTCCCGCAAACAAGACATATCACAGTTGAGGCAGCTTGACTTGAGAAGATCAGAAATGGCTGTTCACTGTATCCGCAAACAATAAATGGAGTTAATTTTGTGTTTGCTTTGTCTGGAACGACTACTAAGGAATGATATTTTGCGAAAGGAGGATATGGACAATACTTTATTTGTTTTGCCATACCTACACCTTAACCCAACAGAAAGGTAACTTTTGATCTCAGATGCATAATACGATACATTACAAAAGGCAAGGTTACATTAGTCGTGATCCGCTTGAACAAAGTCAATCTTAGGAAGACAGAAAGCGTGTCGTTGCTGTACGTTTAAATAGCGTAAATTCAACATAAAAGTTTCACTAACTTGTTCGAATTGATCAATTAACACATTGAGACTCAAAGCCTACTGATTTCTGCTAGCGCAGTCTTATCGCTCTGGAAAACTACCCAAAAAACTACTACCAAATCGACGATATCGTTACACAACCGTCCCTATGGCTATCACATCAATTTCTCTTCTAATTCTTGTACTGCACGCATAACAGAATCGAGTTTCGTGTGGATACGAAAGGCGGCAAACAGCGGCGTTTCTCGTGTACCCAGAAACTTCTCCAGGATTTCTTTAATCCGGTCCCGGAATTGGGCCACAATTTCAGCGTATCGTTCCACGCTCGGGTCAGGATTTCCGTGGCAATCCTGCACCTTGAGAAGGAAAATGGAAAGATCATTGACCTGTTGACTGATGCTTTTGCCCATCGATTGCCCGTCTGCGGGAAGTTTTCGGTGTGTGCTTGCCGTCAACATTGCTCCGTATTTTTCGCTGGCAAACTCAAATTGCTTGGCCACTTCCAAATTGGGAAAAGGCACATTCGCCACCTCGGCACGGATTTCATCAATGACCTTCTGGAACTTGGCCTGCTGCAAGTCAAAGGCCCGGTCGTAAAACTCCGACTCCGAAACGTAAAGTTTGAGCTGACATACGAAGAATTCCAACGGTTTCATGATATTCTCTGGTCTAGGCCCACGCTTGGAGACTTCTGTCATATGCTGGCTAGGCGCGCTCGCCACGGCTGCAAAAAAGGCTGCAGTAGTGAATATGGGAACCCAAAACATCAAGTACTTTGAAAGCAGTAGCACCAAGTGTGGAATATATCGTCATCTAGAAAGTTTCGGGTGGTTTTTTTGGCATTTATAAGTCAAATACAATTCTGTGGGTAAGTGTTTGAAGTGGGCCGGCGGGGATGCCGCGAATCGAATGCCCTAAATCATTGTGTCTCCCGTCTCATTGTTATGAGTGCATGCATGCTTGGGGAAGAGGGGAAATTATTTAAGAATAGGTACGTTTCCTACTTCATCTTTTTGAAAAATGCTCAATTGATCTGTTTCAATTGAGAGATGCTCGATATATGCCAGATGTAAAAGAATCGGCAAGTGAAATGTTGTTTCATTAGTGTTTCAAGGCCCATCTTGATCGAGACTCTAAAATTGTAGCAAAAAGGGTTAGAGAACCCAATTCTGCCGGCTCTACTCTAGATAGTGTAATAGTAAGAATATAGAGCCCATAACGGGGTTTGCATCGTAGAACTTTATTTATCTATAGGTGCAAAAGTCGATTTTTCTGATAAGTAGACCGCAAACAAAAGTGTCACTTCGCTGATTAGAAAGGTACTGTGTCGAAGTAGAAGAGCTCGTCTCGGTTGAACCCTTGCTACAACCTCTTTAAATCACTAAGCCTGCTTCAGTAGTTATGTTATTCATAGCTGCCGAAAATTCAAACTGGTACGTCTCTGTACTCGGGTAGACTACAAGTTTCAAAGCTTCTTGTAACTTTATAATACCGCAAACAACATCTACTCGCGGGATTATTTCAGCCCCCATTCAACGAAGCTTTTCAAATTATTTGTAACGAACTTTCATATCTAAGCAAAACTCCAGTCTTAAACATAAGCGAGCTTGGAACATCACACATTCAAAGCATACTGTCACCGAAGCTCCGTCAGAAAATCATTGTATTCGTCGTACACGAACTCTTACTTCATTCAAGCCACAAGGTTGGAAACGTAGAAAGGTAAGACGAAGATGTCGGATCTGCTTCGGGTGGAGGGTAGAACTCTTCCATTTCTTCAATAACTTTCTCGACCTGCTCGAGTTTTGCTTTTGCCAAGTTTAACGTTAATTGAGGCTCCGAAGGAAGTAAATCGGAAGCCCTTTGAAACATATCAACCTTATCACGAAATCCCGCCACAATCTCGCGATATCGATTAACCGTGGGGTCCGGATCACCAACGAAATTCTGAACAAGAAGAAAGTTGATTGAAAGTTCGTCGATACACTTGATCAAGGATTTGCTAGGGTACTTTTCTGGTCTGGCAAACAACCTGTCACTGGTTGCTTTCATGTTAGAGAAGGTATTGTAGGCAAAACGGGCCAGCCTCGAAAAGTCGTCATGGGGAAGTTTAACGGTACGGACTAATGCCTGTATCTCCATGAACCTCGTGTCAAGCTCTTTTTGGTGTGACTTGAATGCTAGTACATTGAAACTGCCTTCGGAAACAAACCCTCTCAATGTCTTGATGAAGCTTTCAACAATCAGCGTCGGGTTGGCAGCGGCACATAAAGATACCAACACTACAGTGGCGAGAATCAGATGTACGTGTTTCATGGTATCGTCAGTTATCAATTATTGGCCAAAATATTCAAGACTGGGGCCAAATTCATATTTAACTCTGTCAAAGGATGTGGTTAAATGATACTTTTTGCAAATACACTGCAAACAATGCGCTCAAATTCACACACCAATAGGGCGTATAATGAATGTTTCAGAAAAACGGACTTCGAGGGCGTTCTACTTCTAACAGAGAATCATCCGTACCAAGAACTTTCCAGTATTGTAAAATGGAATAGTATAATGATTGTTCTCCAAAAACGGCACTTATTCATTTCTTCCCCGCTTTACCTGAAACAAACGAGCGATGGAATGGTCACTGCATCAAAAGTCATGGAGACAATGTGGCTCAATTTTAAACGGGGGAAAAGCAAAGATAGTTCTCGTCGGGGAAGCACCAGGGAAACAATATTGGATAATGACAACGCTATGAAAATGTGGTAGAAGCCCATACCCCACCTTTTTCATCACAAACGTTTTCAGTTTTAGAGCAAAAACAAATTGCTCTACACACCTTGCAATTTTTTCGTCTTTCGTAACCCCCCTCCACCCTTGACAGGTGTTTTTCTTCGGTTAACAATACACAGCGAAAACACCTGTGACTATTTCAAGCCTTTCTACACTATCTATGTCAATTTCAGACACCTAGGTACCTAATTCATTTGTTAAAAAACCGTGCCGAACTCATAAAAGTTTTCGTATCTTACTGTATCTATGCACATGATTAGAGTTTCAACTTTTCCAAAATAGCGATGGTTTGCTCGTACCCTTCTGCTTCGGCCTTGAAGTTCTCTGCTCTCTTGAACGCAGCCTCCTTGGCCTCTTCCTTCGTCTTCTCTGTGAACTTGCTGATCGAATCGTTCAACTTGCTCTGCATTTCCTTGAGGTTGCTCAATTTCTTGTTGACCTTAGTGATTTCGGCATCAATGTCGATCTGACCCTTGACCAAGACATGTACGTTGGTGTTGGCGCTGACACCGTTCAACGCGCACCCACTAGGCACCTCGGCACCGGCCTCAAGAACATCGATGTTCTCAACACCCTTGATTAAAGAGACAATCGAGTCCTTTTGGTCCTTACAAATGCTTCTAACGGTCTCGTCGCTAGTCTCAACATAAACTTGGCCGTTCTTCAAGATGTTGTATTGAGACAACAAAGATCTAGCTCCTTTAGTGATATTCAACACCAACTCGTATGCATCCAATGAAGCGACATCATCAAACTCTCTTTCGTAGACAGGATATTCAGCAACGGTGATGGAAGGAGCATTGTCACCAGCTCTGCGAGGCAATCTTTGCCACATTTCCTCAGTGACATATGGCATGAATGGATGAATCATTCTCAAAGCACCATCAATACAGGTGTACAAGGTGTCTTGCGCAGACTTCTTTTGATCAGCGGTACCCTCCTGGATCAAAGTCTTTGAGTTTTCAATGTACACGTCACACAACTCGTACCAGAAATTGTACACAGCTTGTGTGGCCTCGGAGAATTCACGGTTGTCCAAGTGAAGATTGACAGCCTTTGAGGCAACAGTCAATTTATGCAAGATCCACTTCTCAACTAAGCTCTCTTTACCAGACTTGGTAGACGACGCGGGAGGAGTGTAGTCATCGCCCAATCTGCCCAAAACGAATTTGGTGGCCTGGTAGATCTTGTTACAGAACTTTCTGTAGCCCTCGACTCTCAAGATGTCCAAGTTGATGTCTCTGCCTCCAGTGGTGTAAGCGCACAATGCAAATCTCAAAGCGTCACTTCCACATTCAGGAATACCATTTGGATAGGACTGTTTCTGGCCAGCGGCAGCTTTTTCGATTTCTTTCGGGTCCAAGTTACCAATCTTCAACTTGTCGTGCAAAGACTCCAAAGAAATACCAGAAATTACGTCCAATGGGTCGACGACATTGCCCAAAGACTTGGACATCTTCCTACCCTGAGCATCTCTGACCAACGAGTGGCAGAAGACCTCCTTGAAAGGCACTTTACCAGTCAACTTCAACGTTAACAAGATCATCCTTGAGACCCAGAAGAACAAAATGTCCCATCCAGTCTCCAACATGGAGAATGGAGCAAAAAGCTTCATGTCCTCAGTATTGTTAGGCCATCCCAAGGTGGAAATCGGCCACAAACCAGAAGAGAACCAAGTGTCTAAAACATCCTCGTCTTGCTCCAAAGTGAAGTTGACGTTAGGGAATCTCTTGTTAGCCTTTTCCAAGGCTTCTTCGTAGCTTCTGCCAGCTACCCAGTAATTGTTGTCCAAGCGGTCGCCTTCCTCACCATCCACAACAACAAAGTAGACTGGACATCTGTGGCCCCACCACAACTGCCTGGAAATACACCAGTCCTGAATGTTTTCCATCCAGTGGAAATACTCCTTCTCCGATGTCTTTGGAGAAATCGTGATTTCGCCGTTTTTAACAACCTTAATAGCCTCCTTGGCCATTTCGTCCTGTCTGACCCACCATTGAGGCTTCAACAAAGGCTCAATTACATCGCCCGATCTTGAACAAGTAGGGATGGTCATCTCGTTGTCCTTCTGGTCAACAAACAAGCCCATTTCCTTCAACTTCTCAATTACCTTGGATCTGGCAGCAAAGCGTTTCATTCCCTGCCAGTCTGGGCCACAGTTCTCGTTCAAAAAACCGTCGTCTGTCAAAATGTTGATAAATTCCAACTTGTGTCTTTTACCGGTGTTGTAATCGTTCTGGTCATGGGCAGGTGTGATCTTCACTGCTCCGGTACCAAAGGTCATGTCAACAGCTTCGGAGTCGGTTACAATTGGAATCTTGCGGTCCAAAAATGGATGCTGCACGTATCTTCCATGCAAGTGCTTGTAGCGGGGGTCCTCTGGATGCACAGCCACACCAGTATCTCCAAATAAGGTCTCTGGTCTTGTGGTAGCAACGGTGATTTTCTCGTCGGAGTCCACAACCCTGTATGAGTAAGATGTCAAGACACCAAACTCGATTTTCTCGTCATAGTCCGGCACCGAAAGCAATGTTCTTCCCGCAACATTCTTGTTGTCTACCTCCAAGTTGGAAATAGCCGTGTTCAACTTCGTGGACCAGTTTACCAACCGCAGTGCTCTGTAGATGGTCCCGTCTTCGTGCAAGCGCACAAAAGCTTCGGTTACAGCCGCCGAGAGGTCTGGGTTCAAAGTAAAGGCCTCTCTGGACCAATCAAAAGAGGCACCAAGACGCTTCACCTGGTCCTTGATCCGCAGGTGGTAGTCCTCCTTCCATTCCCAGACTTTCTCCACAAACTTCTCACGGCCGTAGTCGTGTCTAGTCTTTTTCTCGGTTTTCCACACCTGTTTTTCCACCACAGACTGGGTCGAGATTCCTGCATGGTCAAAGCCAGGCAAGTACAACGTAGTCTTGCCCTTCATGCGGTTGTATCTGATCAAGGAGTCCTGGATTGCAAATGTCAACGCGTGACCAATGTGCAATGCACCTGTGACGTTTGGTGGAGGGGCAGCAATAGTAAAGGCGCCTGATTTTTGAATTTTTCCGGCGTCTAATTTGGGCTCAAAAAACTTCTGCTGCTCCCACCAAGCGTACCATGAAGACTCAACATTCTTGGGGTTGTAGGCCTTGAAAGCAGGGTCATCCAACGACGCCATTTGCTTCTTCTCGCCTAGTTTCGTAGTATCTTTCCATTCAGGCACAGGCTCAGCGGTCGGTTTCTTCTCCTTTTTGGGCTTTTTGTCCTCAGGAGCTTTCTTCTTGGCGTCGGCTTCCTGCTTCTGCTTTTTCGCTAAGAACTTAGCCATCTTCTCTGCCTTTTTCTTTTCCTTTTCAATCTCTTTGGCGGTTTTCTCCCGCTTTTCTTCTCCTCCGGCCTGCGCAGCCTCTGGAGCAGTAGCAGCGACGGGGTTTTTTTCGGCTTCTTGTGCAGACATTGTGCTGGCAAAGTATCGGGTCAGAACCAAGCGGTTTTGGGCGTGCAAGGGGCGTATCTGTTGGAGGAAGATCCGAAAGGCCATGAACTGAGGCCATTTTTTTTTTTTCGCAATTGAAAAAAAAAAAGTTGACTCAGATCCACATCCGTACACCAGTGGACTCCCGAGGCGTCTTTGAAGTTAATGGTACGATAATACTGTATTTCGTGTTGACAGGAATCTGATTTATGAGCGAAGGGGGACTGTGATGCAAAGTGATTTATTTTCAAATGTAAGAGTTTGGAAATGAATGGTAGAGTTCTGTACGTGATGTAAGTGGCCTCTAAACCGTAGGGCTACACCAGTCGCAATCTTCTCAAAGAAGCTGAAGTAGACCTGTGATTTTCAGCAACAAAGTTTTGTAGACATTAAGGACTTTTGGCATCAAAGCCCTGTTGTTAGCTAATCGAGCGCTAAGAGCTATTTTTGTTGTTATTGTTAACTTTATTCTTTCCAGATGATATGCATTCTGTTTCACCTGCAAGTTGTGTGGCTCCATCGGAACCTGTTTCGATGAAAGATCGGATACTTAGTGAGAGTGTTATTGACAGTTGGAGGCATCTCGACGTATTTATCCACACCCCAACTGTGATCTGTTGTGGCATTTGTTCAAATTTTGCTATCCTAAAGCAGATATAGCTCAGTCAAATGTAGAAGTAAACGCTTCAGCCTTGTGAGATAGACCTAGGCGTGAAAGGTTTTGTTGTGCTGGCTCAAGGAGTATTTCGTGTTGTAGGTGACCTTGCAAATGTCACATTTGTATGGCGAGTCGCCAGTGTGCGTGTACAAATGGGCAATCAAGTGGTCTTTTCTAGAAAGTTTCTTCTCGCAATAGGGACAAGTCAACTTCAAGTATCCCTGTTCGTGGGCTTTCACATGTGCACTAAAGCTAGGACGTGAGGCAAAGCTTTTGTCACATTTTTGGCATTGGTAAGGTTTCTTTCCTGTGTGGGTGTGCACGTGTTCCCGGACTCGAGACGGCTTATGGGAAGAATAATCGCAGTGAGGGCACTGGTGGGGGTTCTCTGTGGGTATTGATGGTGGGATTCTTGCCAGTTCCACGCTAGAAGATGCCCGTGTGTTCGTTCCCTTCTGCGATTTTTCCATTTTTCCGTGGGTTTTCATGTGGTTGACAAGGGCACCCCTTGTTGAAGTCTTTTTGTTGCAAATAGAACAAGTATGAGTTTTGTCTTTTTCAGTTAACTCAGGTATGAAGATATCCAAGGTAGCACTAGGGGGAGGACTCGAGGAAGGAGTCAGACAAGAGCTCGTAGAAGGGCTCAGGAGATTTGAACCTTCCACTCCCGTGGGGAAACCCAAATGAAGAAGAAGACCGTTTTGCGTCTTGTATTTTTTTCCGCACACGTAACATGAAAACTTGATCATTTCGTTGTTTTCTTTGTGGCCTTCTTTCTTTTTTGGAGCAAGGTACACATCTAGAGGCGGTTCGTCATCGGTGCTGAAACACGTGAGACTAGAGTAGTCCAGGTCAATTTCCACCGGGTCGTCTTTAGACCCAATGTACAAGTAGCTGTGGCGCTCTGGTACAGCAGAGTCATTCAGTTGAGCTTGGGGTATTTGCAGTGTTTGTTGAGATGGTCTGATTTCTTGATCGTGTGTATTTTGTGCGTTCCGTCGACTTTCTAGAACTTGTCGAGTTTCCAGATCCTGTCGACCTTGTAGATCCTGTCGACCTTGTAGATCTGGTCGATCTTGTCGGGTTTCTTGATGTTGAGGGTCTTTTACATCTTGTTTGACTCCTTTATTCTGATAGTTTTGCCGGACTTTCGAACCACCACCTTCGTCTCTGATATTATGAGCTGTGCTGCTCCCTATTCGAAGAATCAGCTCTTCTACAAGCCCGCTATTGGTTTCTCCAGGGGGTCTATTCGAACTCATTTGCAACTTGCTTGCTACCCTTGGATGACTCTTCTGAGTTCTTTCCAATAAGTGCCCAGGCACACTCCCATTAGGACGCCTATACTTTCTCTTGACAGTAGCTATCGAAGTTACGCTGTCGCCTAACCGCTTACGCAGAAACGGGGTCAAATTGGTGAGATTTGCAGCCACGTTTAAAGTCCCTGGGCTATCCGGGCGACGCCGGCTAAAGTTGTTTTGGAGCCAGCTGTTGTTGCCATTAGGATCCATGATAGTACAATTCTGGCCGCTGCATCACTGACCTGGCGTGCGTCCAGGATCAATTTGTTCAAGGCGGTTTCAAAAGTGAGAGAATCTTGGGCTGGTCGATCTGATGAGAAGTTGTGCCTGAACTGACACGATTCTAGCGATGCGCATGCGCGATGCTTGCGGTTCGCACGACCAGGGGAGTTCCGAGTCGAGACCACTGGTCTAGTTTCGGATAGTCAAAATGAAGGAAGTGAAAAAGTAGAGGAATTATGAGTATTATTCAATAAAGAGATGATTTGGGGGTTTGTTTTCCAGGATCTGTGTTTGTGATATGTGAGATAAGCTTATTTCATTCTCGATTGTCTGATGGTCGATAGCCAGGAAAGTGGTGATTATGTAATGATCCATAGTGTTATTGACTTTTTCAAATTTTGACGATGCGTTTGAGGGATGGATTGGGACTTCGAATTTAAATTAATCACTGTCTCCTGTAACTATTAAAAACGGTCTTTCGGCTAACAATGAAATGCCCTGCTATTGTAGAGTATTCTTTAAAAACTCTTAGTAAATTGAGTGGTTTGACTGGGAGCGTTTTTCTCTGGACTGTTTCGATCTTGTAAATTCTGATACTATGAAATTTCATAATATCGAGGCGTCCCAACCAGGCAATATTAGCTACTTGCTCAACAATAAGAACAAACAATGGCAATGATCGGGCAAAACAACTATAAACCGGAAGTGTGCTTATTTATATTATTGTAGTTAGCTGACCCATTGTCAACTATATTATGACCTTTTTTCCACTCTAAGTGGCAGAAGGCCAGATTAGTATCACTACAAGCTTCAAGGTCTCACGTAGTTCAGACAAATCACCCACATCAACCCTGAAAATAATACACTCATGGGGAAGACTTCAGACACAAAGAAAATAAACCTCACACAAGGAGACAAATTTGGAAACAAGCTTTAGGTACATAGGTCACAACTTTCGTAACAGGCATTCAATTCTGGGGCTTTGAAAGACATAGTAGTCAAGGTACCTCAAGGGCAGAAGTATACGTAGAATGAGGAAAGCATAAAAGTTCCAGTGTAACCTGCCTTCATTATTTGATTGGCGGATTTGCTGTAAAACAGCTCTTTAGGCCCTATACTAGTAGTAGACAATTTCCAGTAACCTGAAAGGGAGTTTGAAGAAAGGTAATTTTACGTGGTAGACTTTAGCAAGGCCAAATTCTGGAGACTCATACATGGTGTACAGTCCTTTTAGTGCATCTTTTGGCATAACTTCATTATTTGTTGCAGCTAATTGCAATGTAAGTTAGAACTGACGGAAGTTATCCATCCGACTTGTCAAGAACCTCTCTTTTTCATGAGATAATACCTCTTAAAGGTCTCAAAATATAAAATATCTCCATAGAAGAAGGTGCTGTGTCCGAAATCCAGGGTATTGGCTCAAGCCTCATGGTTTTATGGGAACTGCAATAGCCTAAGAACCACCCAACACAGATGTTAGTTATTGTCATCTGTTTTTGTATAATTTAGCGGTAACACCTGTCCAATAATGTCAGTCAAGACAGTTTTGCGGGTACGGAAATTGTTTTGCACTTTATGTAAGGTTGAGGGCAAATACCATTTGAGTGTCGCCCTAAATTCATCCATGGAACAGCCCCTTGAGGAGACAATCTGCTAGCAGCAGCGACATGATCTTTTCTCAAAACCCTCGGATTTACTGTTTCAGACTCCACTAAAGTTTGAAAGGGAGTTGAACAAAACAACACACCCATGAGACATACCCCAATATAGGCGTTGGAAGAGGTGTTTGGAAAGTTCGAAGCAAATGGTTTCACCGAAGCAGAGTAGCCGTGTTGGTTCAATTGGAGCACCAAAACTGCCAAGCTTCTGTAAGATTAGACGCCCTTCTAGGGACCAATGAGAAAGTGTCACACAGATCCCCTTAAACAAGCTTAGCCAAATAAAGCCTCTGAATAGCTCCACACAAGGTCCAGCCCCACCTGTGGGCTTCGGGGTTCCTAGATCTCGTCTTCATCAAGCCTCTGTCGTTTCATCGTCCCCCATTGGCCGTCAGTTGCCCCCGAATTCTCGTGGCGGCGCTTTTTGTCCCCCTTTTCCCCTTCGTACCCTTCCGGGGCTAAAATTATCGTGTCTAGCGTTTCCCGCTCCTTCTGCTGCTGCAAACGACTCACCATGGCCTTGGACATACGCGCATCGGTATTTCTGTTGACCTGGATGCCGTCCAACTGGCGGGACATACCCAAACCCACCTCTTCACCAAACCCGTCCACTACCGAGAGCTCCTGGTGACCAAACAGCATTTTGTTCTGGGCTTTGCGAAGATCTGACATCTGGAAGCGTTCCTTCATCTTGCGGAAGCGGCGCCCGCCTCTTTTTTTCAGTTTCTGCTCCTTTGGAACCGGGAGTGCCTTTGTCGCCGAGAGTTCTGGGGGTGCTAGAAGCTTGTCGATCTTACCCACCACTTCGGCTTTGTACTGGCGGCCCACACTGCCGTCTGGACAGCTTCTGGAAAGGTCGATCCGGGCTGCAAGTACCACTTTTCCCGAGATTATACGGAGCGCCTGTTTGATGATCTCTGGCGGGAGCCCTTTCACTAGGGGGCACTGGTAGATGTACCCTGTGGCCCTTACAAACCCTGCCGGACGAGATTTCTGGTGCGACAGGAGGTCTCGCACGCCAAAAGAAGGGAGATTGCACGAGGGAGTCATTGCTAGCAGTGCTAGGGAGCCCGTGCTGACCAAAAGCTGAGAAGTAGCCACGGCGCCAATGATTTCCGCCACATTGGGCGCATATTTGGCGAGTTTGGCGGCTATAAACGTCGACACCTCCTTCAAAAAGGAGTCAAGCTCGACACAAGCTTCACAGGCCTTGAATATGGCGTCCATATCGGCGGCATTGAGCTGAAAAGCCAGCGCAAACTGCTGCAACGCCGCCATCACGATCGTAAGCACCTTGTCGCCCGCCAAAACTTTCTTGAGTTGGGGCTCGTGGGCACGGATACCCGCCAAATCCTGCCCGATCTCGAGCACAATGCGACAGTAGTCTACGGGGTTCGAAACGAGGGTGTCGAGCTCGGGGAAAACCACTTTATATCGCAGCGCCACGTGGAAACGTAGAAGCGCGATCTCGTCGTTTATTAGAACGGGCAACTCGCTCAATTGTACGAGAAACAAGTACTCTTGGCTGTGGTTTTGGTGCCGAATGCTTGCCATGAGGTCCATGTACTCCGTTTCTAGAGAGTTCGAGTATTTGGCAAGCTCCTCGCGGATCGCCGGAATCAACGAAATTACATGTGAAAGCTCACGTACGTGCGCGGGCCTCATGGCGTCTAGTTGCTGTAGGCGGTGCTCTACACTGACTGATTTGGACACTTCTAGTAACTCAAAGAGCGTCGTAGGGGTGTTTTCTGTACTAGGAGAGGCCCATTCGGGCGCCGAGTGGCGCATTTGCGGCGTTTGAACCTGCTCACCATCTGAACCGCTCTCGAAGTCCTCCATCAACGCATTTTCGTAATCCATTTGAGGAAAATGTTGGTGTTGTGGGGATAGTAAAGTAGAACTCACCTCCAATTTATTGGTACTCTAGCCTCGCATTCTTTCCAGGGTATCACGTGACTGCACCATGAGACGCGGCCTCATCTCCGGCTTGGTCTCATCAAAAGCCGTACTAAGCTCAGTGGAATCATCTCATTCTGGACCGAAACTGGCGTAGATCTTTCCGTTCTCCCGAAAATATCCAGAAATAAACGTCTTCTTTCACAATGAGCTCAACATTTTCTGTGTCTCGCGGCGGGTTGACCGAAGTAGACGGCTCTGCAAGGCTCACCGCAGGCAACACCACAGTTATCGTGTCAGTGACGGGTCCTATCGAGCCCAAAATCAGACAAGAGTTGCCGACTCAGGCAAGCTTGGACATCATTGTACGGCCCAGCCGAGGAGTGTCCACCACCCGCGAAAAAGTCTTGGAAGACATGATACGGAACGTTCTCCAGCTGGTAATAGTGCGTTTCAAGTACCCACGACAACTCATACAAATCGTCGTGCAATTCTTAGCTACTGACGTCGACTTAAATGGCGGGATAACGATTTCGGGAAACACATCCAAATCAGGCGCAGACTTCACATCCAACGAGTTGAGTGCTGCCATAAACTGTGCATACTTTGCGCTTATAGATGCCAATATTGCACTTTATAACTCGTTTGCTTCAGCGTCACTAGCGACAAGTTCCGAGGGAGAAATCAAAACAGATCCTACTTTGAAGATGTTACAGAGTTCCACCAGCCATCACGTGATTAGCTTTGATATCCGGGATAAGAAGGCACTGAAGATCCTTTTGGTGGAAAGCAATGGGACATTTAGCGACGACGCGCTTATTTCCGCGGTTGAACAAGCAAGTATATATTGTGAGAAGATCCACACGGCGGTGCAGAGGCCGTTTATTGAAAACGCCGTGCAAGAGGACTTCGTGTGGGCCTCGTGAGTGGTGTATATAGCAAGGTAGAAAAAGGCAATGAGAAAGACGGTGTTCAAGAAGAATAGGAGAACAGGAGAATATGCGGCGGTCCTCCTTTCGAAATTGTCTCTGGGGCTCTTAGAAGATCTAAGCGACGATTTTGTAGCTCAGTCGGTAGCGATCCGACTATTGCTCCAACAAAACACCAAACAAATCACGAATAGGTGATTTGCTTGTATTGCATCATAAACAAGGTATCCCCTGCTTAGTAGAGGGTGGCCAATGGGTCCAAGCCGTTGGTGGCAAATGGCAGTCTTCTCATGGAACCACCGGCGCCGCCTCCTAGAAGATTGATTTCCCCGTTTTGGAACTTGTTGTTTGGGTTCGATTTGTGCTTGAATGTAAACCCGATAAAATTGTTGTTGTTGTTGCCAGCTCTACGGCCGGTCGGCTGGCCGCTTTCCAAAAGACTTTCGTTGTGTTCCTGTCTGGCAAACACATCTTTGTACTTGGCCATACTCTCCTCGTCCTCGAAATCATCAAAATAACCGGCATCCTCCTCGTTATCTAACTGCGGAGTGAACGGGGGCGCTCTATTCCTGAGGTTTTCCCAGTCGGAAACATCGCTAAAGTACGGTTGCGCTTGAACCTGCTTGAAGTTGCGCAATCTGCTGGAAGGCGATGCAATCAACCTGACAATCAATTGCCACGTGCGGTCACTAAAGACATACCTGCCATCTCTGGTTTGAGGTCTTCTGAGTGCGGTTTTCCAGTTCTTCAAGTTGTAGTACGTTTCATCTTGCTTCAGTCCACTGAAAGGAGGATAGCCGCAAAGCGCTTCGAAAAGCATACAACCTAAAGACCAGTAGTCAATTGTAAAGTTGTAGTTTTTTCCCTCCAATACCTCAAGCGCCATATAATCAGGAGATCCGACGATCGAATTAGCGAGGTTGTGGTGTCCTTGAGACTGCTTAAAGAGCTGCTGACGCTCGTACATCATCTTTGACGGCACCTGGTAGTCCTCGATATCCTGCAAGCTGGCCAACTTGACACGCATCGATTCGATTCGGTCATTCGATACCGTACCTGCCGCCAAACCAAAATCTGTCAATTTGATGTGTCCTTTGGAATCAATAAGAAAGTTTTCGGGCTTCAAGTCTCGATGGGTGAACCCCAAGTCATGCAACGAGTTGACAGCTGCGAACATCTCGGCAATGTAGAAACGAGCATGGGGTGGCACCAAGTAGCCGGTGTTGTTAAGAAGTGTACGAAAATCACCTCCAGGCACAAACTCCATGGCCAAATACACTTTTTCTGGGTCCTGAAACGCGTACAAAAGCTTCACTAGCCATTCTGACCGAGTGTTGGTCAAGATATCACGTTCGGTCAACACATGGCGCGTTTCATCAAGCTTCACAAGCAACTTCTTGTTCAAGATCTTGAGGGCGCATACTTCCCGTGTATCTTTCTTCCTTGCAAGAAAAACCTGGCCATAGCCTCCCTGGCCTACTTGAGTGATCATCTCGAAATCACGATGTTTAGGCTTGAGTCTTCTTTTCCTCAAAAACGCCCTCTCGCGGCCAACGTAGTTCTTCCACTCTAACTGCTGTCTTTTTGGATTAGACGCATATAGCGGGTCCGTCAGTAATTTTTGCTCCACCATGCGGGCCCGCTCGTGGCGAGAAATCACATAATCGAACATGTCGCAGTAATAGTCGAGAAAGTATAGTTGAGCCACGGACGTAAGGCGTTTCGTCTTTGCCATGTTAGCTTTCAGCTGAAAGTCAAGCGGCAACAAGGCGTTCGGAGGCTGGAGCTGAGAAATATTATTATGAAGTTTCACATTCTGTGATGGTGGTGCAAACAGCTTCCCTTGCTTTTGATAGGGAGAGTTGTGGAGCACCAGCTTGGTGGGGGAGTTTGATGGCGTCACGTTTTCCTTATCATAAGGGTTTGTGCGGGGCGTCAGTTTATACGAGGTGTCGATATCCATCATATTCAGGGAGAAGGAAACGTTTTCCAACGACTGGGAAATATCTCCGACATTGGCGTCTCCTTTGCGAGGTGTTCTGAAAAAAGCCATGACGAGTCAAGATTGTATGGGATCTGATTTGACTCAGGTTGCTTATTGTGTCCAACTGTTGGCTGTCAAAATTTATTAAGAATGGTATTCTCCGCCAGAAAAGACAGACGTAAATTTACCAACAAAGTTCAAAGTCTCCGTTGTCTTTGCTGAGCTTCAAAACTGGCTTAGATGTGAGTAAGGCTCCGAGAGATTCTGTCGTTTGCCTTTATACTCAGTGCTTGATAGTAGCAGCGCAATCTTGATCACCGAGAAGCAGCCCAGATGGGAAACATGGAGACGTATTTACAATACCGTCGCATTAGGAAACGTTATGGCCGGCCATGCAGGTCTGGCGCAGGTCTGGCCCTGACGTGAGTATTGAGAACAATGTCGCGACTCCCCCCTGGGTATATGTCGTCAGGTACGAGAGAGCACTTCGGGCGGAAGTGAATCAATAGTCCAGCTGGAAAGATAGAGGCATCAAGCTTTCAATTTTTTATGAACCGCCCGTGGAAAGATGAAGTAGCTTCAGATTGGTTTGTGGTCTCAGCAAGTATACCGCCAACTAGGGAAAGAAGGTGGTGAAATAGACTGACAAGAGTGACGTCTGAGAAAGAGCCCCTATTAATTCAGCGTTTTTCATATTAGAATACTAGAATTTTAGGTCATTACACTTTCTGTGTCCTCCTTTGTGCGTCTCTGTTAATTTTGCCGTTTTGTTGACCCAAAAACTTCAGAAGAGCGATCTGGGCTGAAGGGCAGATTTATACTTAGTGGGCGCGAGGCGCGACCTCACTTCAGGTGCTCGGTGGCTGCAAAAATGGCGACCAGGGTCATCCTAAACATAGGCGATATCCAGGAAAGAACCAGAATCAGCGGGTAACAACTTTTTGGTCTCAGAATCAATCTCCTTAAGGCCATATGAGTGTTCAGGTAAGCCAGAGTTGAAGCCAATTGTCTGATAATTTCATTGCTCCTGGAGAATGTTTTTAATCGCACAAAGTTCAACTAGGGAGGGGTATAATCCCGCTAGAAGACGCAAAAGTCTTTTATTTTGGCACCAAGAACGATGTTCAAAACTTTGCTTTCCCCTTCATTGTCTGAGATTCCCGAGCTAAGCGGCACCAGACACTCCGAGAAATTCCATTCAAAGCGAGCTTCAATCATTACACCGAATAACCTTTGAAGATGGAGCTTGTGTATGCCCTTACATTTACACTAGAAGATAAGAGAAGCCGACTTTTTGACATCACAATCTTCCTTAACTGGCACCGACTTTGACTCCTTGATTGTGTGGGGCAATGCACGATCCGGAGGTGGTGTGCAGGATCCAGTGATTACGGGTCATTTTTCGTTTTTTTTCACTAAAAGACAATGTCGGCAGTTCATGCCAAATCAAAAGCGTTCAGTATATTCTTGGAAGTTTGAAATTTTACAGAATCCGCTAACTACAACCCAGATTAGCCTTTCTATTGCTTACGGCCTGAAGTATCTTGTCTTCCTCAGATCTGGTCTGACTTCGATTTAATCACTGCGCGCGTTATGGAGATTAAAGAAGCAGCTGATAATGGCCTTAGGGCAGCCCATGATAATCCTTTTGATGACGGATGACAGACGACATGCGCGGGGAACATAAGCACCACGTGATAATTCAAAACTGGCATTTGCTTAAATTCAACAAATGGGCCTCACTGAAAGAAGCGCCTGGCATAAACTTCAAACTACCTAAGAACGCCTGAAATACCTGAAATACCTGAAAGCACCTGAACACCCAAGTATGCCCAAATATGCTGTCATCACTGGTGCTGGCACTGGAATTGGATACGCGTTAGCAGAAGCCTTCCACGAACGTGGATATACCATTATTGGCATTTCTCCTGGCTTTGATATGGAGAACATGGAGCCGTTGCAAGAGAAAATCGGGCTCATTCCAATCGAGTGTGACATCTCCAACACTTTTGACGTCAAAAACGCCGCAGTAAGAACCAAGCAAATCACGGGTGGCCGGGTGGATGTGCTCTATAACAACGCCGGGATTTGTCCTCTAGGTGGCCCGTTGATTGATGCTGACGACGATCTTGTTAAGAAAATCTTTGATGTCAACGTCCTAGGTCACATGTACATGACGAAATACTTCAGTGAAATGGTTATTGCTGCGCGAGGAACAATCGTATTCACGGCTTCTGTTGCGGCTAGAGTGCCTCTTTCATGGGCCGGCGCCTACTGTGCAACCAAAGCGGCAATTGACCACTATGCCTTCGTTCTTCGGGGCGAAATGAGACCCCTTGGTGTGCGTGTACATAGTGTGATAACGGGCGGCGTGGATACTGCTATTGCCGATCACGTACAAGAGAGGAGATGGCTGCGTTATTTCGACACCAAGGAGGTGGAAGAAAGTCAACTTGAAAGCGCAAAAATGAGCCGCAATCCTCGCACCAACGTCAGCCCCAAACAGTATGCCAATGACGTGTGCAACAAGGTGTGTCGCTCACGTGACTACGGCTTCAACATCTACAGTGGATTTGGCGGATATCTTTTGCATCTTTTAAGGTGGTACGCGCCTGTATGGTTAGTAGAATGGGGGATCCAGCGTCACTTCAAACAGGACGTTGCATTTAGATCGGTCAAGAAGGTCAGGGACCAAGAGGACGAGAACAAGAAGCAACGGTGAGCCGTGTGGGATCAAATTAAG
This sequence comes from [Candida] golubevii, assembly GCA_030582695.1. Classification (NCBI taxonomy): domain Eukaryota; kingdom Fungi; phylum Ascomycota; class Pichiomycetes; order Serinales; family Metschnikowiaceae; genus Metschnikowia; species [Candida] golubevii. The sequence goes on along the minus strand of JAJMGV010000024.1, from coordinate 29,791 downwards.
GAGAGAAAGAGAAGGTCGTGTTATGTCATCGGGGGCAGGGGCCAGGGTTGATTGAAAGTAGTAAGTCACGATTTTTTCAGTACTTGAAATTATTGTCAGCTAGAATTCAATATTAGACCTGTTTACTCGGTTTCGATTCTGGCTAGTCAGCTAGAGGCTTACTTAAAGATCAACTGAGAATTTCAGCTGATTTTTTACAAGACTTGAAAGTGGGCACCACCAATTAAGGTGTTTCAGTGGCTGTTGATGGTAGTTGTGTGACCGTGACTTTTGGGTTGATATAACGACGTTTTTTAAGAATGCTGATACAAAAAAAAAAGAATACCCCTTTTGGCGATGGATTTCAGATCTCGTCCAAATCGAAATTGTCCTCTTACTGGCGGTCTTTAATGGCTTGAATACTTTTTTTTTTACCTTTGAAGACGGCAGAAATATCCAACTTCTCCGTACTAGTACAACCGTAGTCAAAATTATCGAAACATCAACGCAAATCCGGCCTCACAGGTCAGCCACAACAAATATTGGTAAACTACACTGATCTCTGAAAAGATTAGTCTGAGCGAAAGCAATTGCTGTTGTGAATCATTGACAAGATTTTCAAAGCATCTGTTTACTCCACACTTGAAACTGCTTCAGGGGTACGAGAATTGTCGGGATCCACGAGTTAAGGTTTACGCGGGTAAGACAACTCGTGATATACATCCTACAACATCCTACTTTTCAGATAACTATCCTTTTAGCCGAATATACGAGCTGCCAAGATTTTCCAGGTATTCTTGTGTAAGATTCAGAGGAAGTCTAAAAGAGGGGTAGCGAGAACCGGGGACGCTCCACTTTCACCCACCTATTGTTGTCAAGTTTCGACTAACAATAGGTTCTCAATTGAGCCCCGGAGCGCCCTTGTTCGTAACTCCGGAACTCGAGGTGAAACGCCCACACAGGACATAGATGGCACTTACCCCACAAAGCAAAATAGACTTTTGGGGAGAAGTAAGTGAAACGCGGGCCAGGGCGCGGCGGCTCGGAGTTTTGTCCGAGTTCCGGGGAATTCCGGGGAAGGGTCGCCGAGAAAGAGGCCCTTGTGGTGCAAATACAAAGGCAATTATTGAAAACACTCAAGCCCTAAGCAAGTCCAAATTTTCAGTAGAAGAAAACCGTCAATTACGCAAATTGCATGTTTTGCCAGGCTTCATGGCTCACACTTAGCTGGCGCCGCTGAGTTCCGAGGGCACTATAATGTCAGTTTTGCCGCGCGACATTGTTGAGCAGCGAGCCCAATTTCGAATGCTCGCTCGTGCTGAGTGTTTGCCAGCGCACACCCGTGCATCTCTCGGGGTTTAAAAAGGTCATGGCGGCTGGCCCACACTATGTGGCCGAACTACGGGGCCATCCTGCGAGCCTATTGTTCTGCATTGCATCGGTGAGATGGTCCGACCCTCGGAACTCGTTTTGGAACAAGCAAAGAATAGCCTAGTTTTTTGGCCCCCCACATAATACACCACTCTCCCTTTTGGCCGTTTTCATATATAAGCCTGCAACATTTCCCCAGCGATTGTCAGGCCAGCCATATTGTTGATTTCAGCACCAAAAAACTCTCTTCAATAAAACCGCAATTGCTTGTGACGTCCAGACTTTTATCTGCGAAGAAACCGAGTCATCGTCTAATTTTTCATCCTCGCCAGGCATACCCCTGTTGCAACCCGTACCAAATAAAATACAAAACAGTCTCTGTGTACAATGTCTGACTTGGAGGCTCAAGGCACACATACAAACACGCTTCTGGGCCACGATCACGGCCACGCTCACGGCCACGCTCACGATCACGTCCACGACCGCCTGGGTCATGTGACGCGGGTCGTTCACGATGATCAATACATTCATTTCGGTAACGAACGCTATTTGAAGAGCGACTTCGCCACGGCTTTTGGCGGTGATTTCAACCCGGGGCTGGCGCCTGCGCCCAAGAATAATTTGGCCAATCCGGCGCCTCTTGGGCTTTCGGCATTCGCCTTGACGACATTTGTCTTATCTTTGATTAATGTTGGTGCTCGCGGAGTAACGGTGCCCAATGTCGTTGTGGGGTTGGCGTTTTTTTATGGTGGAGCAGCTCAGTTTCTTGCAGGCATGTTTGAGTTTGCCGTGGCCAACACTTTTGGTGGCTTGGCGTTATCGTCTTATGGAGCGTTTTGGTGTTCGTGGGCGGCGATTCAGGTTGATTCGTTTGGCATTGTTGCCGCTTATGGCACCGAGAAGCAGGAGCTTGCATATGCCCTAGGGGTGTTTTTGACGGGGTGGTTTATCTTCACGTTTTTCTTGACGGTGATGACGTTGAAGTCGACGCTTGCGTTTTTCTTGCTCTTTTTCTTTTTGAGCTTGACGTTTTTGCTCTTGGTGATAGCTGAATTCAATGGGTCGGATTCTGTGAAGAAGGCGGCCGGGGTGTTTGGAATCATAACTGCTTTTGTTGCGTGGTATAATGCTTATGCCGGTATTGCCAATCCCCAGAACACTTATTTGACGGTCAAGGCCCTTCCTTTGCCCGACTTTCTGATCAAACGTGATTAATTGAGGAGTGTTGACTGGCGTTTTCTTTTTTTTGGTTATTGCGCCTTTTTTTTTTCTTTCCATGGTTTTGGAGCCAACGTTTGCTAAAGGGTGGAATCAAGCCCATAATGAATATTAACTTAACTTAAATTAACTTAATGAGTGAAACCTAGACCATACTGCTTTTGTTCTTGTCTTGTTTCGGTGGTGTTTCTGTCTTCTTTTACACATTCTTGTCAGTCTTTTTTTTGCTTTTTTTTTTTTTTTTTTTTTTTTTTTTTTTTTTTTTTTTTTTTTTTTTTTTTTTTTTTTTTTTTTTTTTTTTTTTTTTTTTTTTTTTTTTTTTTTTTTTTTTTTTTTTTTTTTTTTTTTTTTTTTCGTGTTGTTCATATCATTCCATATATCTTGCTTCGTCTTGTTTCTGTCTCATTTCTTTGCCTCTAATCTTACCATGGTCAGTGCAAATGAGGCTCGTGGTGCATTTCATGCGTGGTCCCCCACACTGGCGGAGCTTAGCGGAGCTTAGCGGATCAATTGGCGACACGCGCAACGCTTCCTTTTTTCTCCGGTTTCTGCTGCTTCCTTTTTTTCGTCAGTTTGCCGCGTCATCTGCACACACTGACAGAAACGCCGAAGAGCTGCGGAGGCTTGGGGGTTTTAGCCGCATAGCATTTCGGCGGCATCACTCGGTCTCGTGACTCAAAAGGTGGTGGAGTTTCTGATTTCGGCCAACAGTTTCGTGTCGACTCTCTTCCCAGCATAGAAAGTTGGACACTCCAAACCAAACCAAAAGAAAAAATAAAACCAAAAGAAGAAAAAATCCCTCTCAAGCTTGTCTCGGTGTTCATGGCTAGGGCGCACATAATCGAATATTGCTTTAGATCTGCCTCTGGGTGAGTAAAATTTTCACCGTCTCAACCTTTTCCTTCTTTACCACCGAGTATTTGGCATGGGACAAAAACATAAAAACAGTCTTGATTCCCAAGGGTCGGAGCACATGCTCTCGGAGCTCAAATCGTTCACGCCCGATGAGGCGCCGCAAAAAGTCGGCTTTTGGGAGTCGTTCCAACGGAAAACGGAAAAAGAAACGCTCGGCAAACCGTTGAAAATGTCTCATCTCTCCGTGATTGCTCTCAGTAGTGGGCTTGGTACCGGTCTTCTAGTGGGAACCGCCGATAAATTGCGTGTTGGGGGCCCGCTTGCGATTCTAGCGGCGTATGCCATTGTAGGTCTTATGTGTATCTGTACCATGAACTCTGTTGGAGAGCTAACTGTGGCGTATGCCGAGTTGGAAGGTGGTTTCAACGAGTGGTACCGGAAATTCATTGATGACTCGGTAGCGTTTGCCTTTGGCTGGAACTACTACATCCAATGGACCGTTGCCATTTCACTTGAACTAGTGACCGCCGCGTTAACCATCAAGTTCTGGAACACGTCCATCAACTCGGACGTGTTTGTTGCGATTTTCCTTGTGGCGATCATTTTCATCAATTTCTTTGGTGTCCGCGGGTATGCCGATGCCGAATTCATCATGAACTCAATCAAGTTGCTCATGTTGACTGGGTTTGTGATTATGGGCCTCTGCATTGACTTGGGTGCTTCGCAAAGCGGCTTTATTGGCGGCAAGTACTGGCAAGATCCCGGGTATTTCGTCGGCTTCAAGGGGTTTGTCCAGTGCTTCTCCACGGCGTCGTTTTCCATGGGCGGTACCGAATTTCTCGCGCTTTCCGTGAGTGACGTCCGCAATCCTCGAACCGCATTGCCCGTGGCCATTCGTCTTGTATTTGTGCGTATTGTCTTTTTCTACTTGGGCTCGCTAGCCTTTGTGGGGCTTTTGGTGCCTTATACGTCCCCCAGATTGTTGGGTGCCGGAGCTTCGGCCACCAGCGCCTCGCCCTATGTTTTGGCTGCAGCCATTCATGGCGTCAAGGTCGTGCCTCACATCATAAACGCTGTGATCTTGAACTCGGTCATGTCGGTGGCAACTGCCGCCATGTACTCGTCGGGCCGTCTTTTGAAGTCGTTGGCACAACAGGGCTATGCTCCCAAATGGCTCGATTACACGGATAAAGCCGGACGGCCACTCCGGGCATGGCTTGTCAGTATTGTGTGCAGCTGTCTCGCGTTTATTGCGACGTTTGAGAACCAAGCGGTGGTGTTCAATTGGCTCTTATCGGTTGTGGCGCTTTCGCTCGTGTACATATGGTCTGGACTCTGTGTATGCCACCTTCGATGGAGAGCGGCGTTGCGGTACAATAATATCCCATTGAGCACGTTGGGGTTTGTGTCGTACACGGGTCAATGGGGTTCGTACTACTCGCTTTTGATCAACTTTTTGATTTTGATAGGCCAGTTCTGGGTGGGGCTTTTCCCGGGAAACAAGCCCGATGCCAACAACTTCTTCCAGAACTATCTTGCTGTGCCCTTCACGCTTTTGTTGTTTCTTTGTCACAAGACGTACTCGCGGACGTGGAACAAGCCGTACATCAAAATCAAGGACATTGATATCATCTCGGGGCGCAGCATATATGATGCCGAGGTTTTGCAGTTGGACCGGGAAGAGAAGCAGCAGAAAATGCAGTCGTCGCCGTGGTTTGCCAAGCCTTTTGTGTGGTTTTTGACATAAGTCGGGTGGCACACAGCTACCTTTGCGGGTGGTGCAAAGAAAATGATGTCGTGCTTCACTTTGTTTTAAAGCGTGTCTCGTGATAACAGGGCCATGGTCTTGGGGAAGATCAAGGGAATTTGTCTTGAGCAGGTCTCATTCTTCGAAAGGCCTATCAATGTGCTCTTTGCTTCTTTGGTCTTATATACCAGTCGGAAGATTTTGACTAAGAAAGGAGGTGACGGGCTCGTGCTTTTCAAAGCCGTTGTCTGGAAGCTGGTATCTAATCCGCCTAAAAAGGCAGATGGGCTTTTGAATATCCTAGAGATTCATCAGCAGACACTTTTCCCAAGATTTCCCGGTCCATAAACACATCTAGAACAGACGAAGAACAGGATCGTTAGAGGCGGAAGTTCTTTCTGAGTTGGGCGATTAGTGTGTGCAATCCTCACAAGATCAAAAAGAGGCAGATTTCAACCGAATAGACCGTTTGAAGCCTTGCTCCTTTTGGATTCAGCTTGAAGGATTCGAGTGTTCCATATCTCCCGTTTCCATATCATCCAATAGGAACATTCAACATCACAATTTTCTATTGTGAGGCGGTTCAACAGTTCTGACAAATGAGTCAAAATCAAAGTTGCTAATCGTTGCAATTGCCACATTTATTACAATTTTGGCAATGTCGACCTGGCTTTGGAATGGCCCTTCTTGTCGCATCTTTCGATATGTTTTTGTTGCACGGCTCATCCGTCATCCAACAAGGCCATCAGACGAGTTGTATGCTATTGTGCTCTGCTTCTATCCCCTCATATATCCCCCTAATTACTTCATCAGCTTTTCAATTCAGCTAGAGTTCAGTGTTCCCATCTTTCACTCATTATCTCTTTCATCGATAATTACGACATATGCTATCATTCTTCGTATTTTTCTGTTTCATTTAAACATAAAATCGTTTCCGTACTGTCGGCGGTCCCGAGCTTTTGACTAATTCCGACAGCTGTACTCGATGAATTTGAAGATTTTCACGATTTCTCAGATTACATACTAATACACCAAAAGATACCGAATGACCCCCTCTTTAAATCAAAATCTTCAAAACTCATGTTCATTAGAATACTGCTTCAATTGCAAAATACGCGCCTGTGCCAGATCTATCAGTTAATTGAAGCGCGGTCTTTTTCTGGGGTAGTTCTTCGCAATTAGCAACCATCACCAGTTGCCACGATAAAGGTGCACCACAAACGATATCACAACCAGGTAATTTTTTCTTTTTTTTTTTTTCTTTTTGAGACTTTTTCTGAATGTCTGGTCTTGCCCCTGAGCTCGGTATCAAGCTCGTAGACCAGGGCGAGCTCGAGTCGTCGCTCACAAAGAAAGCCAACGATGTGCTTCTTTCGAAAGAAAGCGAGTTGGATGAAAAACGCCTACAAAAAACGGTGGTGGAGCTCGAAAAAGCGCAAAAAAAGATTGCTAATCTAGAAAGTCGGCTCCGCAATCCACGTACAAAAATCTCGCTGCGAAAGGCACTCAAGGACGAGATAGCATGGTTTCAAGAAAATGAGCTCCAACCTTTGCTCAAGGATGTGCAAGATATTCGAGAACGATTAGCCGCCAACAAGGCCCAGCGCAACAGTGGTACTTCAGGGGCTTTGGAAGGGGAATCAGAGCGCGATTTCTTGATGAGAACTGGGAAAATCACTGCTTTTGGCTCGACGAGTGGGTTTCTGGCTGCAAATACTGGGGAAACACGGTCTTCCGTGAACCTCCGGGCGCCCGGGTTTTCACGCGTGGAGGAGGAGGATGAGAAGAGTCAGAAAGGTAAGAAAACCCAGGAAAATAAGAGGGTTGAAGAAGAAGATGCAGGGTTCGAACTTGTTAATGATGGCGAAAAGGGGAAAGAGGGGAAAGTGTTGGAAAAGAGTCTAAAGAGAGGATCAGCGGCGGAATCCGCTATTCAGCTACAAACAGAATCAGACGAAACTGATCCTGAAAACGACTCCTCGCCTGTGCCCGTACATGATGAAGAATATACTGGTGATGACATTGATGAGGGTAAGTTCGATTCAGATTTCTATGAATCCGACGGCGACTTGGAAGTGGTATCAGAGGCTGAATCCGCCTACTCTGGGCCGACTTCGGACACAATAGACCCGGCGGCTAAACGGCGCAGGAAGAAAAAGGGCGGTTCGGAAACCGAATCCTCTCCCGGCCCCTCCGAGTTACATTCAAACTTGCGAAATATTGACGATGGCGACGAATACGCCTATCAGGAACGACTCAAGGAATGGGTACAAACACGGTCGCGGCTTCGGGCGAAGAAAAACGCCAAATCGGGAACCGAGGACTCCGAAAATACCCCCGAAAATCCTCCCGAATGGCAGCTCCCACACCCGACGATCCCGGATGCTGTGCTTAATGACCAGTTCAAGTTACCCGGAGACGTGTTTCCGTCCCTTTTCGACTACCAAAAAACGTGCGTCCAGTGGCTTTGGGAGCTCTACTCCCAAAAAACGGGTGGAATCATCGGGGACGAGATGGGACTTGGAAAAACAATCCAAGTGATTGCTTTCTTGGCCGGTCTCCATTACTCAGGGCTTCTCGAAAAACCGGTCTTGCTTGTTGTTCCAGCAACCGTCATGAACCAATGGGTGAACGAGTTTCACCGGTGGTGGCCGCCGCTCAGGTGTGTTATTTTACACAGCATAGGCTCGGGAATGTCGAAAAGTCTGATTCGGTCCGAGGAGCAACTCGAGTCTCATTTGGAGCAGGAAATGGACCAGGAGAATCCATCGATGGAACAGCTCACAATGCGCATGGCCAATAATCAAGTCAATGCAAAGGAAATCGTCGATAGGGTGATGACGAGCGGGCACGTTTTAGTGACTACCTACGTGGGGCTTCGAATATACTCGAAGTACATTCTTCCAAAAGAATGGGGGTATGTCGTGTTGGACGAAGGCCACAAGATCCGGAACCCCAATTCAGAGATCTCCCTCGCGTGCAAACGGGTGAAAACGTACAATCGGGTCATTCTTTCGGGAACGCCGATTCAAAACAATTTGATAGAGCTCTGGTCGCTCTTTGACTTTGTGTTTCCTGGTCGTTTGGGGACGCTCCCGGTATTTGAGCAGCAATTTGCCATCCCCATTAACATGGGAGGATACGCGAATGCCTCGAATGTCCAAGTGCAAACAGGCTATAAATGTGCTGTGATTCTCCGAGACTTGATCTCGCCCTACCTTTTGCGGCGTCTTAAGGTTGATGTTGCACAAGATCTCCCCAAGAAGAATGAGATGGTATTGTTTGTCAAGCTCACCCAATATCAACAAGACATGTACGAGAAGTTTTTGGGGAGTGAAGACGTCGGGGCAATTTTGAAAGGCCGCCGGAACGTTTTGATGGGTGTGGATATGCTAAGAAAAATATGCAACCACCCTGACTTGGTGGACCGGGAGCTTCTTCAAAGGAAGAAAAACTATCATTATGGCGAAATGGCCAAATCAGGCAAAATGGTGGTGTTGAAGAATTTGCTTCAGTTGTGGCAAAGCCAGGGTCACCGTACGCTTTTGTTCTGCCAAACAAAACAAATGCTCGATATCTTGGAGAAGTTCGTGACCAATTTACCTCAGCTACCTTCTGAGCTGAGTGATTCGCTGGGCTTTTTTAATTACCTCCGCATGGACGGATCGACACCCATCGTCAAACGGCAACAATTGGTTGATTCGTTCAACACCAATACATATTATCATGTGTTTCTCTTGACGACAAAAGTTGGAGGTTTGGGTGTCAATCTCACTGGAGCCGATCGAGTAATCATCTTCGATCCCGATTGGAATCCGTCCACCGATCTTCAGGCACGTGAGAGGGCTTGGAGATTGGGGCAGAAAAAAGACATCACCATCTACAGACTCATGACGGCAGGTACAATCGAGGAGAAGATCTACCACCGGCAGATTTTCAAGACATTCCTCACAAACAAAATCCTCAAGGATCCGAAACAGCGACGTTTCTTCAAGCTCAATGATTTGCATGATTTGTTCAGCCTAGGAGACCCAGATGAAAGAGGAACAGAGACTGGAGATATGTTCAATGGCAGTGAACAAACTTTCGGGGGAAATAAGAAAAGGAAGCCGACCAGTTTACTGAGAAAAGAGCACAAAAATGACGACGACTTGTACCAGGTGGCCAGTATTATGGGGGTATCCAAACTTGACAAGTATGCAGGGGATGACGAATCATCCATGAATGACGAAGATAAGGACGAGTCCCGGATAATGGAAGGGTTATTTTCTAATGCCGGGGTCGTCCATAGCACGTTAAAGCACGACGAGGTGGTGAACTCTTCCCACCAAGAAGTGAGTTTGATTGAGCGAGAGGCGAGCCGAGTGGCAAAAGAAGCGGCCGAAACGTTGAAAAAATCGCGGATCCAAGCGAGGAAAAAGGCCATAGGCACCCCAACATGGACAGGGAAGTTTGGAACGGCTGGCCGCTTCGGACCTCAGAAGAAATCCCCGGGTCTTTCAAGCAAGAACCCGCGTTTGCTGGACACCAGCGACCCATTATCGTCTGCGGCTATTCTACAGGGATTCCGTAAAGGAACATCGCTGGGTATACAAGATAAATCTTCTCGGGAAAAGGTCGATTCACCCGGGCAAGTCTCCACCCAGGATAAAGGGACGCTCCTCAAGTATCTCGTTGATTATTTGGCTCTGCAACCGGACCAGTTCAGCAAGTCTAACGCTATCTTAAAGTCCTTGCCTGAGAGCGTCGATACGCAAAACGAAAAGGAGATGGTGATGGTGCGTTCATTACTCCGAGAAGCAGCAGACTGGAATCCAGTGACCAAAGGGTGGAAACTCAAGCCAGCCTTTACAGATAAAGAGACATAGTGTTGTTATTTCTTCAATTCAGCCTTACCACCAAAACAGATAGAGAACAGGCAGACCAAAGAAGTTTCCCGATTCCAATATACGAGTGGAAAGTAGTACATTAATCCATGCGTCCACATGCGTCCCCACGCGTCCCTACGCGTCCCCACGCCCGTTGTGGAGTTCAAGGCAATCTGTCCGATCAAGGCAAACGAAGCACATGCACGCGCACGGATGCGTCGGACGTCACAACACGCACCCGGCACCCCGCACACAGGTCACAGCTCGCGATGCTGAAACCAAGCCCACTGAAAAAAAGATAACTGCACACCAGACGTTGTGGCTTGGCCCTATCTCGACCTGGGCCAAAGTATCGGATCCAACAAGGTTTTATCTTTTTTTTTGTCTTTCAGTGTGATGGGTGGCGCAACAAAAATACTAGTGTAGTAGTAACCATCGCCCTCCTTTCGTTCAACCCACACACATCACCCACTTTGCACAGATCTGGTCAAACCCGCAAGCTACACTATGCTCTTGGCTCGTCAAACAGTATACCAAATCCGGAGGTACTCCTCGAGGTTTGTCAAATCCTGTCCCAAGCCCGTTTACGATACTGGGTGCACTCATTGTCGAATTCCCGAATTTCCTCAGGATAAACAGATCAACTACACTCAAGATTTGAATGGTACCTCCTCGATCCCATGGAAACATGTGCTCGTGCTACTGCATGGGGTCGAAAACTTCGACGATATGGCATCGAAAATCGATCTTGTGCCAGGGTCATTGGCGCTGGATTTTGAGGTTCTAAAGAGAAGGCTTATTAGCCCGTTGCATCCGGTGACGTTATCGAATGCACTGCTATCAGGGGAGACTCCCACACAGACCAAATCGGCGCTTGCACAGAGAAGGCACAGAGTCCGGGTTTATCCGGATAATGTAGAAGTGGAGTTTCTGTCGCAACACGTGGCTCAGTTCATGGAGCATTATCTTCTCCCAGAGGAGCCTCCACAAGAAGTTTATAATCCGTTCTCGGCATATCAGGCGTATTCGAAAACGAGGGTAAGCCATGACGGTCTTTTTCAAGAAAACGTGCCCAAAAAAGACTTGGTTTTGATTTGTGGCCACACTAAACGAGACATTCGGTGTGGCTTACTAGCCCCACTTATCGAGAAGGAGTTCTTGGCCGTGCTCAAAAGAGAAAACATGTTGCATCAAGTGGATGTGGGTCTAATCTCGCATATAGGCGGGCACGCGTATGCTGGAAACGTGATATACTTTCCCGCCGACGCTAGTCGGATGACCATGACATGGTACGGTCGCGTTTTTCCGGAAAATGTGCAAGGAATCGTGTCCACTACGATTAAAGGTGGGAAAATCATCAAGGACATGTGCCGAGGCCCAGTTAGACCGGACTGATCATGACTAGCCCCGACGTATCCGTATCCTGTTGAGGATAGGCTCAAGCCACAAATCCATTGGAAACCCGAGCTTTCTACTCTCGAAAACACGTCATTAATCTTTCCTACTGGTACGTATATCCCGATTCTGCAACCGCGGGATATGCTCATGCAAAGACTTTCATAAGTACGTTCGCTATTTGTGCCACATGTGGCCTCGCTGCAATGCTTCAATGCTGCAACGCCTCAATAGTGCTTTTGCGTGGGACGTGAGGCGCACCTCTACGCACGCGATGCCGGGGCGAAAGCACAGCACATCTGTGAGGCTATATACGGCGCGTGCTGAGCGCAAGCGAACAACGAGCCGCGCATTCGGTACCTTGCTCCTTCGCGGGGGAAGCACAACAAGAGAAAACAAAGGCGGAAAAAAATGAGAATGCGTCGGCGATTGTATATGAAAGAAGACAGGAGCAAATAAAGCGTGGTCAGAGTATATCAGTTTAAGGCTTACTAATTGTTTTTGCCCATTCTTCGCTGTAGATAACGGTATCTAAAAACATGCGTTGAGCTTTTACCTGTAGACTGGACAGGGCATCGTGCATGGCTTTGATCCAGGGTTCGCGTCCGTCTCGGCGGCACTTGCACCGCAGCAGTGCACGAGTGAGAAAGCGTCGAAGGGGGGTGTGTCAGAATCAGGGATGCTTAGGTGCTGTAAGTAATGTAAGCACTGCGCTGCAGTACATGTGCTGTGCTGTACTCTGCTGTGCATTGCACTGGTAAAATCGATTGGCTGTTTCAATTCCGTGCTTTGAGTTTTGCTAATATATATCAAGTCATCCCAAATAGTTAGCTCAAGCATACTCACATAATGTGGGTATGACTAACATTTTTGTGCGGGTCGTAAGGAGCTAACGAATTTAGTGTCATCAGAAGGAACATGAACGCCCGCAAAACACGATGCGCATTGCATTGACTCTGGAATGCGTCACCTTTCCCTACGTCGACGCAAGCCTTTGGCGTCAAACAGCTGAATACGCCTCCTTGCTGCAGTCATTTATGAATACATATACAAACCAACGGCTCTCAAGCGGTCTTGCGACAAGTATGCTCGATCTAAACCGTTCAAAACTGGGCCGAACCGATGGCTCTCGAAATCAGATTTGTCGGACTAAACCCGAAGTCTTTATTTTTTCTTACCCACCCAGAGCAACGCAAGCCTCCCGCATGCACAACCCTGCATGCTGGGTGAGGGTTACTTTTGCTTGCGTATTCAGCAAATCTTAAAACCATCACAAAAAAGCTCACGGAGGCGGAGCGAGATAGAAGGATGGCACTCCACAAACGAACATCTTTTTCCCTTGTTCCGAATCTCTTTGCCTGAGTTGGTTCTATTGCCGGAAAAGGAAAAGTGACGCAGGCATTCTCTCCAAATTTGTGACTGTGTTGAACCGAACAGCCGGCAAACAAGAGATGGTGGTGCATTGCACCACAGCACATCCTACAGATGCAGGCCTCGTTTGGAAAAGAAAAGCAAAATTCCACCTAGGACTGGACACACATGAGCATGGTAAAGAAAAAAAAAAAAAACCGGCTTTGCGGCGTTCAAGCCCCGGATATTTTAGCCAAACTGAACTGAGGCATCGCCAGTCGACCAATTAATTTGTGTTTCACCACGTTAAAACAAAAGAGGGGTTGAAAACTAAGGCGGGGACAACCGGCCCGACTAGCCCCCGGAATCCAACCCCGACGAAGATCTCCTCGCGAAGCACCATGCGGGCTGACCAATTGCACACCGTAACAGTTACGACAAACGCGGCGCACGGCCTGCAGAAAACTGACTCCTGCAACTATGCCGTGCGTGCACAGCATGTGCCTCCGCCAACGTGCACTGCGCTACGCTCCTCTACATGAGGCTGCTGTTTTTTTCTATCTTGTACCTACGTCCTCTTAACTCCCCAAGCGCCCGCCTCTCCATTCACCTGTTTGTATTCCCATTTCAAACAAATAACGCCGTGCTTCTTTCTGAGTCTTTGGCACTACAAGTCAATTCCTGTTACGATCAAGGAGTGTTTCCCACAAGTCCTCAGCGCCCCCACTCGATCCCTTCTTTAACCCCAAGCCTGCGGGAGTCCTTTGTGGTATTTCATTGTTTGTTTGTTTTTTTATTTGTACTCTCATTGTTGAGTGCTTTTTTAACCAAACAATCCCTGACTTACGCCATCTATCCACCTTTTGCGGAGCATAAGTCTAGCTGACGAAATCCATCGAGCCTACTTAGTTTGTTGCCGCTGGAATTAATATTTGTCTGAAGGCGTGTTTGATCTGTACTTCTGACAAACGTCCGTTTTAGACGCCGGCCTTGAATTCTGCGAAAAGTCCCCCGGAAAAAGCGGATTTCAGACCTCCCTCTCGTGGAATTGAAAAAAAAAAAATACAAACAAACAAACAAACAAAAGCTCACGGGATTTACTTACGAAGTTTAGCGAGCAGTTACCCGCCAGTTGTTTTTTTCTTTGTTAAAGCTAATCTGTCAATTCCGTTGTACCCGCTGTTGTCCGACCCGGTTGCCGATTTTTCACGCCTGATTCTCTTTTTCTTCTTTTGGAAAAATGTCGACTCAACAATACTCACAGTACCCCAACTCCTACTACGGGCTGGAGCACTATCCGTACCACCAATACATGAGCGGAACACAACCACAAGGTGTTCAGTCGCAGCCCCAAACGCAAGCACAGACGCTGCAGCCTTTGACTCAGCAGCAATTGCAGGCGCAGTCGGCAGCGCAATATGCGCAGCAGCCTTATGCTCAATACTACATGATGAACAATCAACAAGTGCAGCCAGGCCAGCAGCAGGTGCATCAGGGCCAAGGTCAGGGTCAGGCAGGCCAGCAGCAAAGTCTGTACTCGCTGTATGCTCTGCAACAGCCTCTGCTGGCGTCTGCTGGCGCCTCCCTGGCGCCTCTGCAAGCCCTGCAACTGGCTGCTGATTACAGCGCTCATTATGCTGGCTATGGCTCTTCTGCCCAGGGTGCTCTGGGTCCATATGGTCAATATGCCATGTACCAGCAGGGTGCCCAAGTGCCTCTGGCTGCTGGTGGTGCTGGTGGTAGTGCTGGATCTGCTGCAGCAAGCTCCACATTGCCGCTGGCCACTCTTTATGGTGCACCTGGTCAACTGGGGTCTCCCAAGGCGCTGGGCCCCTCTTCCTTGGCCGTTGAAGCTACGTCTCAAGCCGGTGTCGCAGGAACGTCGGGTTCAACGGCACAAGCATCCTCCGGGTCTGGCTCCCGGTCCGGAACTGGCTCGTCTAAGGGAACCACTCAATCCGACAGCTTAACCTTGCCTCCCAACTCCAATGTGGGTCAGCTCCAGCCTCCTGGAATCCGTCCAAGGGTCACTACAACCATGTGGGAGGATGAGAAGACGTTGTGTTACCAGGTGGATGCCAACAATGTCAGTGTTGTACGCCGTGCCGACAACAACATGATCAACGGAACCAAGCTCTTGAACGTGGCGCAAATGACGCGTGGGCGCCGTGACGGCATCTTGAAGCTGGAGAAAATTCGCCATGTCGTGAAGATAGGCTCGATGCACTTGAAAGGTGTTTGGATCCCCTTCGATAGAGCCCTTGCCATGGCTCAGCGCGAGCGCATTGTCGACTTGTTGTACCCATTGTTTGTGCGTGACATCAAGAAGGTAATTCAGACCGGTGTGACCCCGTTGGCCCCTGGCTCGGGTGCTGCCGCTGCTTTTTCTGCCACTGCTGCCTCCACTGCTGCATCAGGAAAGACTCCTGCGAGCGTTAGCACCGCTGCTTACCCTACAGGTGCCTCGTCGGGTGCTGCAAACACTAGTGGCAGCTACTACCAGCAATATCCGTCGCAATACATTCAGTCTGGAGCAGGCACGATGGGTTCGACTGGCGAGTCTTCTGCTTCGAGCTCCCTTCCACAACAGCAGCAACAACAGCAGCAGCATCAGATTGCCGCTCAGCAGCAGCTCTATGGATACGCTCAGCAGCCGTACTATAATCTGTACTATGGATACAACCAGGGGGGATCTGCAGCGAGTGGTGCGGCGTCCTCTGGATACTCGTCATACGGCCAAGCGCCAGTGTATTCCTCCTACGGCAACTATCAACAGGCGCCTCAAAGTAGTGCACAGCCTCAACAAAAGCCTTATGAACAGAGCCAACAGTCGCGCCAAGGCCAGGGCCACACTGTGAAGGCATCGCCATCTCTGAAGGAGAAGAAGGAGTCTGAGAAGAAATAGGGCTCATTGTATACGTAGTGTAATAGTATAGATTAATTTGTTATATAAAAGAAAAGAAAATCATCAGAAAAAGGAAGAATGCTCTACCGGATTGACGATTCGTAGCGTGTGCTGCTTGCGTGGAGCACTGACTAACGCGAGCGTCCGCCAAATGCAGCTGCCACATCAACTTCGCATCAAGGATCCGCACCAGGCACATGTACATGCGTGTGATAGGCCTGGCATTGCATTGCGCCAAAGGCTTAAGTCGGGTGTGAACATAGACTCAGCGGCATGGAACCAGCGAGTCCAGGCATATTGTCAAACCTAGACAAAGGGATAGGTTTAATCGGGAATGCAAGATATACCGTTGCAAATCGATTTTTGCAACACCTTTCACGTATTTTTTTTTCTTTGTATTTTGGAGATGTGAGCTTTTGCAAGCCTTTTACTATAAAATGTTTCTCTTGCATGTCAATATTTTCGATTTTTTCAAAACTACTACGAAATGCGATCTTTGCATTAACTATTCCATACGTTATTAATGCAAAACTCAAAAGTAGCCCCAAAAAGGAGAAAAAGGAGAAAAAAGCGAATTTCTATTTCCCGCTCTTCTTTTCCACTTCTAGAGTTTATCTATAAGGTATAAATAGACCTGTGAACCCCGTTGTCATCTGATCCAAATTGACAAGCAAAGGCAATATAGTAGATACAAAAAAAAAAGCGAAAAAAGACCAATTAAAGTCTCCCTGACCCCATTAATGCTTCACATCTGCCATAATTGCCTTCGCTGCCTCCCTACTCATCCTTTGACCGTTCCAGGGACTCGGTTAAAGCATCATACGACCTTTGAACACCCTCAATCTGCTTTTTCATGACGGAAATCTCAACCTCACGCTTTTTGATTGACTCTTTGAGTAGAGCAATCTCCTCGGCATCATCAGGCGTACCTTTGGCTTGAGCCTCCCGGTAAAGAGTCTCCTTAGTCACTAACTTGCCCATAATAGCAAGCACAGTATGGATGGAAAGACCCAAGTAAAGCACAGCACCACTCAAGTACATATTTCTTTGGGCGTAGAATTTAGATGCAAGCTGGTCCAGCGTGAGCCCGGTTCCAATTGGAAGGGTGTCGCCGTACATGGCAGTTTGCGATTTCTGATATCTTTGTAGTTTTTGAACACAATCCACAAATTGAAGCACCATGATTCCACTGACAAAAAGCAGCCCCACCTTATATTTCGGGTTTTGCCTCAAAGCCGCCCATCCTTGCACGATTCTAGATCTGAATACATGAGGCATGGGCATAAGCAAAAGAGAAATTGCCACCATTTGCGAGATAAGTGCGCCAAAAATGAGGTTCATTTGAATAGTCATTGTGAAGTTGTTGTGGATACGAGACTAGAAATGGAAATGAAATTGTTAAACTGGTGATACAGTACTATGTAGTTTGTGCACAAGAGGATATAGAGACTTCCAGGTGTACGAGGCGTTGAGAAGGCCAGCGATTGATCCGCGGTCGTGCGCCTACCATTGCGGGGGCAGGTTGCTGAGGCACTGAGACACGCGAGCCAACACACTAGCAAACCAGCATCTTTGAACTGAACACATCTTTAAACTCAAAATGTAGGTGATGCCCGTGCTAATGCCATCAAGATCCTGGCTGCAACGACGTCACTTTACAAACCAGTGACTTTCCGAGCGTAGATGTACGAAAAGATACTGAAGACAGAAATGCACACCAAAATGCCGTTGAACCACGTCAACCCCTCATGGTCTTGTCCAGGCACAATGCAATTCATACCCCACAATCCCGTCACCACGTTTATAGGTAAAACAATGGTACCAAGAATAGTAACTTTGCCCAAAATGTCGTTGGTGTCGTTGTTGACCTTCGTCATGTCGATGTTGAGTTGCGCCAAGTAGTTTGAGTGACTTCTGGCCAAAAGCTTTTCGTAGTGGTTCAACGACTGGTTCATTGTCACAATGTGGTCTTGAATGTCTCCAAGATACATCAAAATCTCCTGTTTCAGCGCCAGCCGGTTGCTCTTTTCGTCTGCAGACCCCTTTTTGCCGGTCATTGTCTCACTCTCACTGAAACGCTTGCTGAATCCTTTGATCACGTCGGCTTTGGTGCCCAAAAGCCTCATCACCGACATCACCCTTTTTCTGCATTCTCCGATCCGCCTCAACATATCCCCCTTTCTCTTCCACGCCAAAATCTTCGACAGCGTTGATTTTGAACTGGACAGACGCGATGACCTGCTGAGAGCAGATCTCTCCGATTGAAGTGGCGCATACTCTGCCGCCGACCCTCTTTTGCCCCTGTTGCGCAAAAACTGCAGGATCTTGGGTGGCTCCACAACCGATCTAGACCTTTGTCTACGGTAAAACACGTCAGCGCTGTGCTTTTTCGATCTGCGCTCGGCAAATTCGTGATCCGACTCCAGATCATCGTCGTCCAGATCATCATCGCTATTATCACCAGAGTGCATCTTCATGATCTCGTCCTCAATGTTGTACACCTCTTGCTCAATGCTATCAATCATTGGTGCAAACGAGTCTGTGATGTCATCAATCAATGCATAACATATCCAGTCAGTGGATACATTCAAGTGGTCCTTGAGCATGCGGGCCCGTCTGCGTACATTGATCGGATGTGGCGTAGGGTTGAAATGGAATGTCAACACACCGGTCTCGAAAATGATCATGTACATGTTCAAAGGACACAACTCGCCACTTCTAATGCGATTGTTCTTGGACATGGTCGATTGTCCAACAGACATCTTGGACGAAGGTCTTCCCGAGCGAGATTCTCCGCCAAAAAGCTTCTTGACCTTTTTCAAGAGCCCGTTTTTCTTCATAATTCCGTTGTATTCGTCCAGGTCATATTCCATCAACTTGGTGATTTTCTTCTCATGCTCCATGGCACGTTGCTTGCGGCGTTCGTAAACAATATCAAACGACGTGAAACATATGAAATAGTACTGGCGGAATAATTCCACTTTCTCTCTCGTTTCCCCAAGAAAGATATCTTCTGTGGTCAAAGGATGAAGTCCAAATGTTTTGGAAAGAACTTTCATCTCTTCCTCCAGCGGGTCGGTGACATCGAGCCAGAATGGCGCCACCTGTTTTTCTTCCAGCACCGAGTTCGCCGATGTGGAGACGTGGTTTTCGTTGATTGAAGGTGCAAGCAGCGGGTCAAATTTCTGCGAGAGGTTTCTCGAGTGAGAGCTAAGAAGCCCGTTATTGGATGCGGTGTTTCCGGTGCTGCCCGTTGTATGGACATCACTGGTGGCGAAGTCAGACGAGGAAGCCTTTTTATTCAAAGGAGTGCCACCAGGAGCAAACAAAAAGTTGAGTTTCTGGAGAATCTGATCGCTTTTCATGTTGGGGTTATCGTTGTCGGTGACAAGGCCAGAAAGGGTGGGCGCGTGAATCGTTCCCTCAACGTCCTCCCTGAAGTAAGTGAATCTGTAAGTGGCTTCAACGTTACTTCTCAGGTTATTATTATTGTTGTTGTTGCCGTTGTTCAAAATTGTGGGCACCTCTTCACGGGACTTTTCCCAGGGCTGAATTGCCCGTGGCCGTACTCTTAACGACAGGCCCGACAGCTTGATCAGGTGACTCTCATCCACATGCACGGAATTGAGAAATGGTGATTCCTCGGTCGTGGGCAGTAATTCGTCGTCCATAAACCGCGAAATTTGCCCGTCTTGCGAGGAGCTCGAAGGCCGGCCCCGGTTTCCGCCTTGATTTTCAAGAGCAGAAACTTTACGAGCCACCGGATACTGGAAATTCACGCCAGCTGGAACGTCGTCCATTGCTTCCTTCAAATCCTCCTGCTCTTCCACAATAAACTCCTCCAAGATCAGGAGATCGGGCCACGCTGCGCTCTCAATGGTGCCGTTATCACGGAGACCATCGTAGTAGTCCGGAAAGCAAACATCGTCCAAAGACGTCAGATCGCTAGAGTGATCCAGCGACGGATTCAGCTCCCCAAATTCAAGCAGCAGCTCACGTGAGTTATGGCTGTAAATACTGATATCGTCAAGATCGTGGTCGGGAGAGTGACCCATACGTCCTTGCTCATGTGCGAACAGGTCCATGTCCAAAGCCACTCCAGATTTGCGGCGTCTATGAGCGGGGTCATTTTGTTCCAAGAGCGTTTGTAAATTGCGATTCGTTAATGGTGCTGGAGTAGCCTTAGGATGGCCACGGTGCCGGCGTTTGGCCGTTTCGCCGGAATAACTATTTCTTCCGGGATTCATGGGCAGGAATTCTTCCGCGGCGGGCCCTGCAAGCGCATCATTTGCGTGAGAAAAGGGGTTGTTTGCGTGACCATGTTCCTGAGTGTGATTGTGAGAATTAGCCGCCGGGTGGTTGGTGCCCTTTTTGTGTCCCCGCTTTCTGTTGCGAGTTCTCAGTTTTTTCGCCATTTTTATGTTTGATTGGGCGTGGTCACTGATTTAGCTTCAAGCTAGTGTCTGATGATAGTTTTGTAAGGTTGATGAAACTGATCAAGGCTGATATTATCCGATCAAGGCACGAGAAGCAGGATATCAGAGAAACGGATAGGCAAAGGTGGGATGAATTAGTTGAGCCAATGCAAATCCATAAAATGATTTCCTATTTAGAAGTCAGCGCTTGATAACAAATATTTTTGTAGAGTGAACAAGAGAAGAAAAGATTTTCTTTCCTATCGTGCTAAAGCAACCGACGCAAGTGAAGCTTTTCCCAAAGGTACTAGCTACACTCCCGCATTGTCACGTGATTCTACAAACAGCGAGTGGTGAAGATTTTTTCCTCTCAGATAGAAAAGCCAAGAGAGCGATATCATCCCTGCTTGGCGGCAAATGCGCGCTATCGTGATTTTGAAACATAAGTACTATTTGTTGGAAACTTCGGATCAATTGACTTTTTTATTTGTGGTACATGTACATACATGATGCAGTATGATTCTTGTGCAAAGTATGTGTATGTGGGAGGATGCGCCGCAGCACATGAAGCATAAGCAGAGGCAGAAGCTCAGGCAGCGAAAACCGCCGCACGTCGCGAGGCGCCAAGCCTCTCCGGCCACATTGTCTTCCCCTTATGTGGCCAATGACATGATCTCCATGAAGTTCAGATATTATTGCAGCACTTTGAACCAAACTGTGTCCATCATAATTTCCAGAAAACGTAGAATTCGTTTTCGCGTCAGCATATCATCTTTAATGGACCATTCCACTTTTGCATCAAAGGTACTCTATCGATATCCTCGCAGTTTAGATCCATCTCAAGCCTCGGCATCGTCTCCATCTTTCTTATTCGTATTGATTGGCTTTTCATCTGCTGCATCTGCTGCATCTGCTGCATCTGCTGCATCTTGCTCCTTGGGTTCGGGTTGATCCTTTCCCTCAGACGCAACACGGATTTTCTTCTTATCCAACTCACCCAAAGCCTGGTTGATTTCGTCCTTTTGTTCCATCAACTTCTTCCACACGTCTGCGGTCAAGGAGATGCCCTTCTTCCCGGGCTTCTTCTCCTTTGTGTCTTTGTCAAGGTAGAATTCACGGATATCCACCAAACTAATTCCATTGAAACTTCTGACCGTGACTTGTTTTTTTGAGTCGAGTTCAAAAACCGCACTTGTCTTTGCCTCTGCCTCTTCTGGGTGAGAGCGTTTCAGGGCTCCTGTTTTAGTTCTCATCGGGAGTATAATTAGGTGTTTTTAGCAGTTGCTTGAGAATGTCTACACCTCTTTAATTCCGTTCAAGTTTGGTTGACGCGTGGGGTCCATCTTAGCAAATCGCGGTCACGTGCACGGGCACCACTATGCACCCACTCGGCGGAAGCTGCAAAAATTATAAATGTACACCTTCTGCGAAAGAGTGAATATAGAGACATGTCTTTGTGATGGGAATTGGTGTTTTGGAGAAAACAAGAATTCTGATTACTCTAAGTAAGCATATTTTTTGGTTCCAGCTTTCTTGCTGAGGTCAAAAGTGGAATCAGCTTTCTTATTCAGGTCAAATATGGAACCAGCTTTACTTATTTGGGTCTTCAGCATATTCATTATATAGATCATTCAGGAGAGCCCGGCGTCTCATTTGGGTTTCTTTCGTCCACGCCCGAAGTATTGGTATTACTTTCTTGTGTTTTGAACAAGAGAATGGAACAAGAACATCCTTTATTGAGATTTCCCGTCGGACCACGTTTGAATTCCATTATTTCATGACAAATAGGCCTTTGCCTAGACTATACAAACCGCCTTTGAAAGTTCTGCTACAGGAACAGCAAACATTCATAGATTCTCAAGCAACTTCTTTGCTGAAACTATGCAAGTACCAAATTCACCATTTGACTCTTACAACATTATCGAAATAAAACCAACAGTGGAGAGAAAGGCCAATGCTGACATGAAATACACCAAACATCACAACATAGCCAGGTGAAGGGTACACTCGGGTACTTCTACATACTTTTTCAAGAACAATTGCAAACACAAACAACTCAATTACGCATACAAACTTAAATTAGAACGTCTTCACTCCGTCAGCACTAAGGGTGTTCAATACCACTGGGCCATGTCTCGTTCATATGTTCAGATCCGAGTTCCTTCTGAACTTTTTCATATAATCGGTGATCATTCGAGATGTCTTGGTTTTGAACGTACTCAAATCCTTCGATAGCTGCGGTCAACTCCTCAACCGACGAAACACCCAACACCACCGAAAAGCGCTTATCCCAAACCGGGCCATTGCTTGCATCTTTTTTCTGTCCAAATAGCGTCTTTTCAATGGCGTATTTCGTGGCTAGATCCGCAAGTTCCACGTTGTCTTCATTCAAAAGCTTCTGGGCGACTTCATTACATTTATCCTTAAGGCGTTGCGACGCTGGATGGAAGGCATGTGTCTTACCAGAACGAAGAAGCGACATACTAAGAATAGACCCATTGAAAAGTTTGGAAACGCCCGCTTGGAGGAAAAACTTATCCTGCGTTTCAAATAGCTTATTGTTCTGAAGACACCCGTTCGAATACGATAAGATGGCATCAAGGGGGCCAATTTCATCAGCATACTCGTTTTTGCATTTGGTGGCCACTTTCAATAAGTATTCGACCGGGTAACCCGTGATGCCGATGTACCTTACAATGCCTTCTTCTTTCAAAGCCACAAGCTCTCTCAAAGCTTCATACGTTTCATCCTCAGAAACAAACTCAATGTCATGCATGTACACTAAATCCAAGTATGTCGTTTTCAACATTTTCAAGGAGTTGATGACCGATTTGCGTACCGAAGTTCGGGAGTAATCGAAATGTTCAGCCGAGACTCTCCCTGCTTTAGTACAGAGGAAATACTTTTCCCTGGGCCAATCGCGTCTGATTTTGTCCAAGGCGCCTCCAATGATTTCCTCAGACTTCCCATAGTATGGGGATGTGTCAATGGCAACAGCGCCTTTTTCAAAGGCTATTCTTAGGATATCAGGGAAAGGTAAACTGTGGGGATCATCTGAATAGATTGAGTTGCAAACAGCACCGCCAATGACGAGAGGAGGAACATCAGTTATCGCAATATTTGCGGATTTAAGCTGGCAAGGATCCACAAGAGGCATATTCTTTTCGTTCGGTGATAGTGGTGAATTGGGCAATTCCGTCTTTCGAGGTATCTTTCGGACCTTATCGGGCTTGCGCAGCGTGCATTAGTTTGCCTCCGCGGGCGCAGCTGCTCGCCATACCTTGCAGCAAATGATAGACCGGGCCAGATAGAGGCACGCAGAAGAGGTGTGGAAGTTAAAATAGGTCGTTGAAGAAAAAAGCTTTGTCTTTCGTGCAAGTGGTAACTATCTGTAAAGATTCAACTTTTATTCTAGGCCGTGCTCTTATGCAAATCACCTGTTGGATGAAGTGTAAAACCAAGGCCGGTTAATTTGAGGAACATTAATAAGCAGACTAATGGCTATACCAAAAACACTTTCAAGGCCGGTAATACCCCCTTGCTTATCTTTTCTAAGAAAACATCCCCTACAATCACAAGCTTCTGGCTCAATTGGTATGTATTCAATCGTTCGCAAATTCGAGAAGTGGTACCAAACTTGAAATCCATTGCCATTCCAACCATTAGCACCGTACTGATACTCAAAAATAACCGTGTCTGTGAAAGATCTCTACGGAAATGAAAGGGTCAATCGAATGAGTCATTTCGAAGATACAGAATACTTTAAATATGGGCCGAGACTAACTCTTATGTGATATTATGGCTGCAAATAAGTGCATTTTACCTAAACCAATAGTTTGAAAACAATGCAATTCCACGGCACAAATTGAAGAAAATAATCACAAGCCAACTGTTCTTCTCAAAAGACCTTGTCTCCCTCGACAATATAATTATATGGAACCAACCCAACGGATCCCCTTTCGGCTCCACAGTTCTCACCCAATTCACACACATACCAGTTGTCCTCTTGCCGATGGATGATGAACATATGCCAGCCTTTTCTAAACGAAAGCTCGCCCTGTTCTCGTGCTGTATAGTTGTACCTTGCCACAGCCTTTGTCTCATACTTATTACGCGTAACAGGCGTCACTTTATCCACAAGAGCCAGCAAATTCACATAAGATTTTGTTGGCGATTGCAGAATCGATCTTCGGCGAGCTTCTTGGGATGGTTTTGTCGTGGCGGATTTCTTCACCACCGTGTATAACAGGTCGTCGTCAGCGGCGGTATGATTTGCCGACTTTGCCGGCAGATTTAGCAACATTTGGTTTCGCTGAGGGCTTCTGAAGGATATGGAGTCGTATCTTTGAGCTGTTTCCTGCAGATCATCAACATAGTCCAGGGCAGGAACGACTTGTGGTGGCATTTGTGGCTCCAGAGAAGCGTTTTCCATACGCACCGATCTCCGGAACTTGTTCATATCGCCATCTCCTCCGGCATTGAGATCTTCCAATGCTTTTGCGATGAAATCAATGGAGAAATCCTTCGCAATAGGCACGCTTTTTCGTCTCTGCTCACCGGCCGCCGACTGGTTTTGCGGCGACCCGGAAAAAAGTCCGGAAAAGTCTTGCGAGCGTCTATTAATCTCTTGCTGGACTTCCTGTGCCAGCTTTTTCTTTGGCAGAGACCAGCTCCGCCCCGTGTGACCGGAGTAATTAGTCGGAGACGAATAATCCGACAGCGTGTTTGAGTTTTGCATGCGAGAACCTCGGTCAAAAACATCGTGGCGGTCCTCTGCTCCTGAGGTGTAGTTGCTATTATGCGAGGGTTGTTTTCGGAGACCGTCTTTTTCTGTTGTGGGGTGCATGACTTCGGATGGTAGAAAATTCCCGTTTAACCGGAGCCCGGGCGACGGCGTGAGTGGCTCCTTTATAGGGGGCAATGTTTTGTTCAAGATAGGCTTGACGGGGGTATATTGCGTGGGCACATTCAGGGGCCTAATGTCGCCTCTTTCAGCAGCATTTGAAAGTGCATTTCCGACAATGTTTGAATGGGTGGAAAACGTTCGGGATAAGATGTGCGAATAATCGGGGTCTTTGAAGTCGGCCGTGGTGTAAACTTGTGGCCGGTCGTCGTCGAAGCCGTTCAAAAAATCAACGTATTCTGGGGGAGCCGGAATCTGGCTTCCGGTTCCGTATTCCTCCACGAAATCGTCCACATCTTTGGGTGCACCAACCCGTGCAAAAGTATTGCGGGCTCCATCTACGGCCAGATCCCAATCGACACATAACGAAGCAATGTGATTACAGTATGCAAAGCAATTGAGCTTGCAAACCTGGATTCTTTCGATTTCTAGCTGGTAGATGTTCAGAAGAGCCACCGACCAATCACGAACCCAGACTTCGTGGAGTTCTGCATTCTTAACAACCGCCTCTTGATAGCTTGTCTCTAAGGACGCCAAACTTTGCAGGACTTTTTGGAGTTTGGCGGAGTTTTTCTCGAGTTCCTTGCCCCATGTGGTTTGGCAAAGCAACGTGAGCGTTTTCTGTTGCCCGCACGCATTACGGTATTTTTCCTTTGCGTTCTCGAGATAGGCCAGGTAGTCGTTTTTTTTCTGAAGAAGCTTTTGCATGTGCGCCTCTAGTTTGGTGACGTTCTTGTGGTACATCTGGTAGAAGCGGTTGAGTTTTTCATAGTTGTGAATCAGCACATCTCTGATGAAAGACAGGTTTTGAGAGATCATGTTTCCCGATTCGTTCTGGAGCTTGTCGAGGGCAATCTTCAAGCTACCTATTTCGCCCGACCCTAGTGTTATAGATGAAGATAACTTGCTGAGTCTCTTGTTGTACTCTTTTTCAATCAGAATCTTCTCTTTGTAGAAATCAAGAAGTTCATGCAACGTTCGGAGGGATGTTTTGATTTTGAGCTGGATAGCGGAGAAGCCGGCATCTTTGTCGCCCCAAAACAGGTTCACAAAAGCTTTCTCAGGAACCGTCATGTGGTTGAGATTGTTCGATTTTTTTTTTGTATGTGCTGTTGTTTTGGGTGTGTGCCAAAAGCTTCAAGACTCGAAGGAAGATGCAGAATACAACGCAACCTTGGTCCGAGAGAAGCAAAAGAAGGTCTGGTATTATCTGCACTCGCTTTCTTGTCTGTGCTGCTTGCATCTTTTGTTTACATCCTGCCTAATCCGGCAGACAAATGCAGTGCGTTGCAGCGCCGCAAAGTTAAGACAAAGTTAACACGCCCAGAGTATCTTCTGTCAAAGGTGTTCAAATTTCAAATTTTTGAAGTTTGAAATTTGAAATTTGAACTGGGAAGCAGAGCTCCGAGCCGCTTCCCTTCATGTGCGGTTTTGGATTTCACATCATGCGGCCCTTCTAAATTCGGTGTATTCGTCTCTGCGGACATCGCGGCTGTTCTCTCCATGTGCGACGTGCGACGTGCGACGCACATGACATCAGTTGCACTATCGGGCTTGTGTGCACCACCAAGAGGGTTTGACGCGATAAGTTAACTAACCCGACTGTTGGGGAGCGTTCCGACACACCCGCCTGTGAAGGCGGCACGTGATTCGGAATCATTGTGCATCGGGCAGCACTGTGTGTGTAAAACTCCGAAATGCCTTGATTGCAATAGATCCCATCTATTGGAACCGGCCTTATTGAAAGGCCCCTTGATTGTAGAAATCATAAAGATAAAGGGATCGGCCCCAAACTACCCAGAACGATGACCCATGCAGTCTTCGAGTCCAAGCCATACAAGTTGCTCAAACGGGTGTTTGACTTTCTCCTTGCCCAATGGTTTTTCATTTTTCTTGCAGTATTCATTGTGCTAGCCTGGCGCTGGCCCGAGTTTGCGAAGCAACACGGGACTATTAAAGCACAGTATTCAATTGGGTACGGTGCTGTGGCGGTGATTTTCCTCATATCGGGGCTCTCGATCAAAAGTAAAGATCTAGCGATGAATTTGGGCCACTGGCGGGCTCATTTCACGGTTTTGAGCTCGTCGTTTCTCATCACTTCGGCCATTATCTACGGGATCGTCTCAGGGATAAAAGCATCAAATAACGGCAACATTGACGACTGGCTTTTGGTGGGTCTTATTGTCACCCATTCTTGTCCCACCACTGTTTCATCAAATGTGGTGATGACCAAGGCAGCAGACGGAAACGACATTTTGACTGTTTGTGAGGTTGTCATTGGCAATCTTTTGGGTGCTTTTGTCACCCCAGCCTTGGTACAGATGTACTTAACCGGCACCTGGGAATTCGGAAACCCGACCCATGAAGCAGGCATTAGTATCCAACAATTGTATGCCAACGTCATGAAGCAGATTGGGCTTTCTGTGTTTGTGCCGCTTTTTGTGGGCCAGGTTGTACAGAATATCTTTCCAAAACAGGTCAAATGGTGCCTCACCACGTTTAAACTTAACAAGGTGGGCCTGTTCATGTTGCTCTTGATCATGTACCAGTCGTTTTCGACTGCGTTTGCTCAGCATGCCTTCACATCTGTGAGCCACGTGTCGATCATTTTTCTTGTGTTCTTCAATATTGGCATCTACTTGTTTTTCACTGTTATTGTATACTTGTACCTGAGGCCGAGGTTTATTCTCATGTTGCTTCCCGATGAACCTACTGCAAAATCAGGCAAAGCCTACACATGGTGCTACAAGATTTTCCGGCCTTTCTACTATAATAGAAGAGACACTGTGTCCATGATGCTTTGTGGGCCTGCTAAAACCGCTGCTTTGGGAGTTTCGCTCGTTACCTCTGAATATGGCCTGTCCAACCCGAAGCTTGGAATCTTGTTGGTGCCCTTGGTATTGTATCAGGCAGAACAGGTATTCACGGCGCAGATTCTTGTGAAATTTATGAAAAAATGGGTGCATGCAGAGGACAAGAATCCCCGGGATGAGGAGTCTTTGCCTATACCCGAGCAATCCTCCAATAAAGGACTGAGCCGTGAAAGTGTAGGGGACAGTCGATGAAAGTACAACTTTTCGAAGAAAATCGAGCAATGTGGGTATTCAAGGGGGATAATAGACTATTGCTGAAAAGAGGAATTACTTATTATGAGTCGATTGGTGCAAGGATATTTATGGGTGATAGATAAAGGGAAATAGAACGATCGGTGGGAACTTATTGGAGCAAGAAGAGTGATTTGAAGAGCTAGGGAATACCTTATTTACGGAGTTACAGAATGTGGCTTCTCGTTCAAATTAATTATGGACATGGATGGTGATCGGAAATGGATACCAGCTTCTTATAGAGATTGCGGTGGCCGCTAGTTTCAGCCTCTCAGATGCTGCGTTATTATCGATCTCGTTCGTGCAAAGGGTATATAGACAATTTGATGATAGATGGTTTGATGCTCTCGTCCTAAATCAATCCAAATATCCTTCAAAGGCTGTTTTAGAGAAGGATTTTACAACGTTTTCTGGCTTGAATGGGGAAATAAGTAATGGCTCGTAGATCTCGTCGTGGTTATCGTCTTGAGAAATGTCGCGCCCCGTTAAGACGGAATCACTTTTCGACGTTGGCCTTACAGCACACTTTCGTGAAAACAATCTCCAAAGGGCAGGCCCATACGAAATAGCGGAGGATGGCATCTTTTTTTCAAAAAAAAAAAAAAAAAAAAAAACAACCAAAAAAACAACCAAAAGCGTACCGTTTTCGTTTCCGACATCGCGATAAAGTTGCCAAGTCAGCGTGTCTTGCAAATTCCACATAGCAACACACATGGTGACGTGATACATTGATCTCCCTCATTTCGACAGTATCTTATGATTTCTATTCCCCAATAAGTTTTGGGGTACCCCGGTTTTCAAAATCGCCGCTTTTTTTTTTTTTTTTTTTTTTGCTTATTTTCCCACAAAAGCATTGCCAGTGCTTCCAGCACTTCCAGCAGGATTAAATAAGATTAAGGTGTGGGCTTCGTGTGTGAGCCTGTTGGTGCCGGTAAGCTAAATTAGGCGTGAGGCTTTCCGAGGGCCGAGAGAGCCGATGGGGCCAATAGGGCCAATAGGGCCAATAGGGCCAATAGCGATAAGAAAGAAATCAAGAGAGCCAAAAAGTCTAATCTCAAAACAAAGAATCATAGAAAGAGGCATAGATTCTAGAGGGACAAAAATTAGGAGACAAGGAAAAAAGAGAGAGAAAAAGAGAGAAAAAAGAGAGAAAAAAGAACGGTCGAAAACCTGAAATGTTTCCAAAATGTCCACACACGAAAATGGGTTTTAGCTTTCTCCACGACTCGTGCTAACTATCGCACACACAACCGGAAAACCACGCCACAGTGCTGTATCGTACAGTCCAAATACGACGTACACTGGGATGTACGATCCAATATCCATCGTTTTCGTACAGACATGTCCGATATGTACGAAATCGTATAGAAATGTACGAATGTACGACGAATGTACGAAGGTTCTGTGCATCTGAACACGCTAGGGAACATCAAACTCATTTCAATCAAATAACAATAAGGTGTATAAATAAATTCTTCAAATCATCTTGTAGCCTTTGTTCTATAAAAAGGGTATATGACTTTGTCATTTTCCATACTTTCAGACTGTGCGGGACTGGTAACTTCATCAAGGACTTCACGTGCTGACTCTATCACAAGCGACTTAATCCGACTTTTCGTCTGAGATAACAATCAGCTCTTGGGCAGCTCTTGGTCCAATTCCTCATCCAATTTTTGGTCCA
>JAJMGV010000023.1:0-184318 GCA_030582695.1 [Candida] golubevii | reverse complement strand
TTCTTGGTCGGTATTGGAGACCGCTCGCCCGCCAGATGGTTGTTGAGACACCACAAGCGAAATAAATGTGTCTTGTACGTGTCTCCTGTGTGGCTTCAGGTGGGAATGGCATTGTACATAGCGAGCAAAACGCTGTATTTGCGTAATGACCGATATTGAGGCCGAGATGAAAAAGGTGGATGTAGGGGAACAGTTGGTTCAGTTCCAAAGCCGAGATTTGTATTTTCCGCCAAAATTGTGAGAAGTTAGCGTCCGGGCGAAGTCTGTGGATGTGAGATGATAGCCGGTCTTTCGGAAACGCGAGTTGTGTGCGTTTGGAGTAAGATTGGTAAAACAGTATCTGGCCAGCATCTTTTAAGGGAGCGTGGAGTGCTGCCTTCGGAAGTGGGGCGTGTGGCACTTGTAGTCTCTGGTCTGCCACTGGATAGCTCCCCATTGAGGACGGCATGGAAGACTTGGTGGGATTATATAGTGGCATTACAAGGCTGAACCATGCCTCGAGATATTTTTGTTCGGCTGGTTCAAAGAAACGTTGCCACTTGATGATGTTGAAATTGGCTAGTGATGCAGGCTGGTCGCGAGCTTTTGGAGCGTGGTACGGATTTGTATATCCAAAGAGGAACCCGTACCATGGCGCATGCCAGTTCTTTATGGGGGCACTATGCTGTTGAAGTGTAGGCTGGGCGTATGTATCTCTGTGGAGGTAGTTCATCATATACTGTATTTTGCATCGAAAGAGGGTATGATGCCAATCAGTTGCTTCGAATAATGCGTCATGGACAAACCGAGCTCGTTTCCCGAGGAACTGAAGGTTAAGGTCTAGGCATCCAAATCCTCCCAGCTCGATACGATTATAAATCGTATCTTTGGCTGCTCGGGGAAAGAATTTCTGGAGTCGGGTTTGGAGGTTCTTGATGTCCAGACCGTGCATTGGGGAGTGGAGATCGCGGAAATATAGCTTGGAGAACAAGAAGGTGTTGATACCATGTGCGCATCGTATTGGCGGAAGCGTAGTGATGGCGGTTTTGTGAAGAACACCAACGAGGTTTTGGATTTCCGTGGCCCAAGATAGTGCTTTATTGGAGAATCCGAGATACTTGAAAGTTCCCGAGTCATAGTTGCGTATTGGAAATCCAAGGGTTTCGCTAATCTCCTCTTCTCCATGCTACTGGAAGTCAAAGAGTAAGGACTTGGAGACGTTCACCTTACAGTTCGAAACTTGGAAAAACGTTTTCAATTGGGTGTTCAAATATCTTTCGTCGGTAAGATTCCCGAGATAGACTATAAGGTCATCAGCGTATGCGTTCAACCTGAGCGAGCGACTAAAGTCCATCTTATGTTCAATCTTCACCCCTTGAAGGTTGTGATGTAGGTGTGCAAGGAGAGGCTCTATGGCAAGAATGAATAGCGCATAGATTGAGTAAAAAGCCTCAAGTGGTCCATTACGGTGGTCATGCAGTATGGACTCTAGAAGACCAAGGATTTTGATCCTGCGGTACAAGGTCCCTTTGTCTGTCATGAAAGCTGCAACGCGGATTTTGAAAGTAAATCAGAAACGGGTAGTGTTTTCCTATTGATCTGCTACACAGGTCCTTCTTCAACACCCAACTCCTTCCATCTTAAGGGTATTATTTAGTGAGTCTCTGCCTTCGCTATTACAAAATGTATTTCCACGTGATTTCGTATTCAAGCCGACTACGCAAAACGTTGGCGTTCAGTTTCCTGGTCGTTCTTCTCGTGTATGGACTTTTGTTCTTGCACTTTAAACCGTTGCGCTTTGGGTCGTCGAATCAGTTGGCAAAAGACGTGTTTATCAGTCCGAGTGGCTTCCACGAGAAAGTCATGAAGTTATTCCATCAGGTGAAGCATGACAAGGACCGGTTCTGGAAAGCGCACAGCGAGTTGCAACATTTAGATGTTGAGATCCCACTAGAAACCATTCTTGATGACGGGAAATCGTCTGGTCCCAAGGAGCTTTTCTACGATCCCAGGCTAACCATCGCGGTTTATCTGGATGATTTAACACGCGTCGGGAAACAGTCGAAAATCCCAACTCTTCCCTTTCATTGGGGAGATTGGATGGACGTTTCTATCACCGAAGACCACTTGGGTGCTGCTGGTATGAAGGATATAACTTGCCAGGAGCTCAAGAACCACATGAGTGGGAATGCTGACCCCACCATCTTCTGCAGGGAAAGAGATTCTCTCAGCAAAGAAGAATTCGAGGCACTTGGATTCCCAAACGTGAACGAACTTCCTCGAGCTTTGATCTATGACCATTGCCCTCATGAAAAGCAGTCCTTCAATGCGGTTCGTATGTTCATGGCCAAGTCTTTCGCCATGACTTATTTGCCCAAGCCCTATGAAGTCATTATCTTGGACGATGGCAGAAAAGGCGGAACATATGAGTTCATGGTTGACCAAGAAAGGAACTCGGAACTGAGGCTATTGTACAGTGGGATGACAGAAAGGTTTGTGCTGCGTTTTCCGCAAGATTCGGCGCAAAAAGCATCTGTAAATCAAGCAACTGAAACAGGAAAGAAGCTAAGGTTCAATCCTCGCCAGGTGTTCTCTCGGTTACAGCTGTCGGTTCTTCCTCTATTCTTAAAGAAGGCAGAAGATGTCATGAACATGCATCTGACAGTGAAACGGTCTACTGAAAAAAACAAAGACAAGCATTTCTCGTACCCAAAGGAAAACATAAAAACGCAAATTGACGAGTATGCGAAAAAAGAACACCTCACCATTAGTGAACGGAACTACCTAGATGGACTCGAGGAATGTGCAAATTACGACGGGACAAATGAACCCACGTATTTCAAAATGCCTGTTTTAGATATCAAGGAACCCAAGAACATTGAAAACGATTGGGGTTGGCACTATGACTGGAGATTTTTCAATGGAGCGCTCATGTATGAGAGAGATGGCTGGACAAAAGCAGAAAGCATCGAACGAATGGCCATTATCCTCGAGCGGCTTCTCCGGAACTGGAACCGGTTTGCCGAAGCAAAAGGCATTGTTTCGTGGATCATGCATGGTCCGTTGTTGTCTTGGTACTGGAACGGACTCACGTTTCCATTCGATAATGACATTGATATTCAAATGCCCATTTCCGAGTTAATCCGGCTATCCAAGACGTATAATCAGACGTTAGTGGTGGAAAGCCCCTCGGAAGGTTATGGAAGGTACTTGATCGATGTGGGCACATATATCCACAATCGAGAGCGGTCGGATAAAGGCAATTATATCGACGCCCGCTTCATCGATGTTGACTCAGGAGTCTACATTGATATTACAGGGCTTGCAAAGTCCAGTTTCGATGTCTCTAAAGAAAAAACGGAGGAAAGTAAGGCAATGATGGCTAAAGTACAAGGCGACGCAAAGGCTGAAGTTTACAATGATCGGCGAGCGCTGTTCTACACTCTTGACCAGCTCCTGCCGCTACAATATACCATGTTAGACGGTGTACCTGTGTACATACCCAAGGAAATCGAAGCCAGGCTACGGTTGAAGTACAAAGACGGTTTAGATGACTTGGAGTTTAGAGGCTGGTACTTTGTACAAACGCTCCATGTCTGGGTCAATAAAGATAAGTTGATGAAAGCGTTTGATGAGGGTGAATACACAAACGATCAGAATCATTACGATATCGAAAAGATGGTGGCTAGAGTGAAACACATGAGTGATCAAGACACGTTTCGGCTCCTCCAAGATGATGATATTTTGGTAGAATATTACTGTACTGCTAGCCTCACCGATTGGCACGAGCATGAGAAAGCACTAATGTTTGGATCGGAAGATATTGATCGACCCAAGGATGCTGCAGCCTCGAAGAAAACGTATTTTGACTTGGTGCGCAGAATACAGTTTTCACCTCCAAGGCGAAAAGCCTTGTATGAATATGAAGCGCTTGATCGGCCAAAACACCATTGACCGGGGGAACCCTTGCCACTATATGTGCCAACACTTTTTGTACAGCTTGGAAAAGCTAAAATTCTGAATCTATAAGTTCATTCTAGCTCTTTAGGCTTTCTGGTTGATTGCTAGCTCTGCTCTAATTGATTTTTGTTGTAGCTATGGTTATAAGCCTTTTAGTAGATTGGCGAGTGATTCCGATTTCGTGAAAACAGACTACTTTCCCAAGCATCCCATTCTCTTCTTTACCCATCTACTTTCACTATTTCAGTCACCCGGCCCCAGTAGGGGTCAAAACGGATACCAAAGTGGTCACGTGACCTATACCTGAGTGGTTCGACTTTTGTTTTTTAAAAAGAAAAAAAAATTGTATCCGGCCCTTGAAAGCACATCATACAATTAAAGGATCAGGCTCAAACTGGCCGATTTCTCTTCAATCTATACCATCTCTCTTCAAGATTTACATAACAGTGTTTCGGAAGTAATTTGGCGAAGACAAGCAGTTTACACCCGTACCCTCAAGAGGGATCTCTTTCATCAACATGGTAAGTGCTCCAAAAGTTCATTGTATTTATTAATGTTAATTGTCGGCATTTGGGACTTCTCACGTTCATCCCATGACGGGCAAAGAGGTAGATAATACTTGAAGTTTTATATCTGTACGGGTCTTAAACAAAGTACTCTGTGACGTAAGAAACATAGAGGACCGTTTAGCGCATATTGATTGTCCCTTTGAAGAAAGAGTTTTTTTTTTTTTTTTTTCTTTTAATGATACAATATATACAACGTATCATTAGAATATCCAGCATTCGGAAAACCCTCAGAAAAAAGCACTAAAGATAATGTTGGCTTTAAGAAGTATTTCTGTTCAATTCTTTTATTTTTTTATTGTTTATTTTTTCTCCAATATCTCTCTGGTTTTTCATCTAACACGACCAAAGCCATTTCGAGACCACGATTAACAATATTTACTTGAATGTCAGAAACAATTCTCGCTTAGTTTGTGATTTTTGAAACGCTTTCGCCAAGAATTTAGACAAAACAAATCCAACCCAAAACCTGCTTTTGTTGTGGATAGTTAGGCTCATATTTGAGAACGCATACATCCTCGATCTTAGTTTTGATGTATGGTGCGGAGTTTCAACCGAATATAAGCATTTATTTCTTTTTCTTTTTAACCTTCAATGTATGTCGTACGAGTTTCCACCTGCCAGCAACTCACATCGTTTTTTATTGGATTTTGAGGTTAGTCAGCTTTTCAGAGCTCGATCCTGTGAAAGTTGAGGGACGAAAGTGTGAGGTGTTAGGGCGAACCATTTTTTGTCAATAATAATTTGACAACTGGTCACCACCGAATATGGTTACTTATTCGCAGTTTTCCCAAATTTTCACTCAGTTATTTCTTCTATTGAATAAATAAGAGATATGTTTTGTGTGAGGATCTTGGGCCAGCCTAGCCTAGCTTCTAGTGCCATAGCTTCTCCAGTTGGCACTTGGTGAGTCTAGGTCTTTCCGTCTTTACAGGAGGGAGTTTATTTTTAAATGCCCTCTTTCCCTACTGATTGCGGTTTGAGGCCAGCTTTGTTGTAAGATATATTTGAATTATGAGTACTTTCGAGAACACTGGTGATACTGTGCGTTCCGTTCACATGGAGGTCGTACCCGACAGTAATATTGTCAGGGTTCTTATATCTGCCTAATGTATTAAGTGAGATCTTCTAGTGAAACCAGTCTGGCTTTCCATCACTTAGGTGGGAAAGCCGGTCATTATATAGTTGGAGCTGACAATGGGTCAGCTAACTACAATGGTAGTATTGAGTGCAAATCCCCTGTATAATTCCATAATACAGGTTGTAGATTCGTTGCCCCATCATTACTACCGCAGGTTCTCATTGTTAGGCAGTTGATGGCAACTTGCCTAAATGGGACACCTCGCAAATATATTTTAAGAATACCACTACCGCTAGCGTGTAAACTAGCGAGTTTATTCAAGAAATACGCCAGACATTTCCTGTTCTCCTTTTTATTACCCTCGTACCCATTTATGGCTAGAATTATCCTCTTTAACTGATTCCGATGGATGCACCTCCTTCTTCGGGCCCAGCTCATGCTTTGGTTCAAAGTTACGATATACCATAAAATCGTAATTCCCAATGCAGCTGCGGATTTAGTTAGGGCTTGCCTGGAAGTCCCTTCTTCTCTGTTAAGTTCCTTGGAGCCTCATTTCTATGTAAATACCACAATAGTACTATTCCGCCCTTGTGAATAAGCTCCTTGAGCCTGTACGATGTAAGGGCTCCGTGAACCGAACTCGTCGCCCTACCTTCCAGAAATTTCGGTGGTATCTTTGAGCCATGCGTAAAAATCCAGTTTATCTTGGGAACTGATTGAAGAAACGTGTTTATGAGACAAGCTTCGCTCCGTAAAGGCATTCAAAGAACCAGTCCTTGGTCAATCCGAAACTTGGCGGGATTGTTCTATGATATCCGGCCTCATGTGCTAAAGGCTCGATAATTTTTATGACCATTTTGAATGATCTGATTAATCAAAAAAACGTCAAAAGTTATCGAATAATCTATTCTTTAAGTCAAATAAGCTAAAAGTCATGTTGGTAAGAACACTAGTATACTTCCACCAAATGATGTACACTGCTTATTCGCAGGGAGCACCAAAGAGCATTGAACAAAGCGAAGAAGAGAGAAAAGACGTAGGCAAAAATAAAGAGAAATAAAAAACAAAAGAAAAAGAAAAGGAACAGCGATGGCTGAAGAAAAAGATGTTTGTTACGAAACGACTCGGGATGTACGAGTCTTAGTGTAACGTGAATGCCGCTGGTCTACCTGGATAGGTCAGATCGCGGATACGGGGACCGGTGGAGTCACGGAGGTCAATGATCAGGTATTCTAGAACTATGCTATCTTCTAGTCATCTAGATAAGTCTGCCCCTTTCCTGGATCTCTCCGGATCTCACGCCCCTTTATATATGAGTCTACTGTCTGTGTGTTTACAGCCAGGGCGTGCCTGCGGGGTATTGTCTACGATCAGGGCGGGCTACACATTTATGCCGCCCTGCGTATAACCTATTCGTTACACTAAGTTAATTCCGGTAAAAGCGCGGTATTGCCGCTCCGCTGCATGTATTATGCTGCACTCGCCCCTCTCGCAAAGCCCCTGAAAGACGAGGTATCTCCACCCTGAAGAAGATTTATTTCTTTAACAAAAGTAAACCAACGAATGGGGTCAACTAGACTATCATTAGTCAGCAAAGTTGAACCAGTCGAACAAGTAGAGAGATCAGTGTTTGCAGTCAGTGAAATACAACCAGTCTTTGAGAAAAAATAAGTTACTGAATTTGTTATATTCATTAATGAGAATTAAGCCCACTTCAAATAGAGAAGGCGGAGAGAACAATTCACATTACTTACCCCTAGGTATTTTACTGAACAATTCCCGATTGAGGTGCCAAGCCCTTGGCAGTGACCAACCTCATAGCCAAGCATATTATGTTACATTGATCCAAGGAATTAAACAAATCCCTCATCACCACGTACAACCATTCATAGAGTATGCGATATATGAGAATGTAGAGGCTTTTCTTAATTAGGACGTAGTCAATACATAGCTTAACTCACCAGCACCATAGTCGTAGGTTTGTGGGTGAGATGAGTACCTTATCACCAGAAAAGTCAGAGACTAATCCAGACATGCGTACCTCACTTCACAACAATGTACGTCAATGTTGCAAATGCAGTAGCGATGCAGAGCAGTACAAAAAGCGGATGTAGAACACCAGCCATGGATAATTCTTAGCATCATCAATTTCTTTTCCTATCGGCATTCCGTAACTTCCTGTCTTCAGCCAATTTGATGCCTGCAACTTGCACGAGAACATTCAACAGCGACTCCCAAGACTTTAACTCTTGAGTGTGCATTTCGGTACCTACTCCACTATTTACGACTCAACCAATTAGATGTTCCTGAAAATAAAGAATGCGGTGACCCGATTGTCTCACGGGGTTCCCAAAAAGAGGGCTTTCATCATCTTGGGTTTAGTTCTAGTTTTAGATGTTCTTGTTCTTTCATTCTTGCCGGTGCTTGATATCAGTATTATGCTTCAACTGGTAATGCCCCCATTCATTTCCCCGACAGGATTTCACCAAAAGGTGATGAAGTTGTTTGAAGAGGTGAAACGTGATGAGCAAAGATTGTGGAGAGTGAACAGCAAATTGCAACATTTAGATGTTGAAATTCCATTAGACAAAATTATAGTGCATGGGGACTCTGCCAAATCCAACCAAATCTTGTACGACCCAAGACTAACCATTGCGGTATACTTAGACGAATTAAGGCGTATCGGGGACGTATCGAATATCCCAAAGCTCCCTTTCCACTGGATCGACTGGGTTGATGTTAGCGAGCTTAACGACCAGCTTCAAGGTAGTGGAGACCTGCCAATGACATGCCAAAGTTTGGGAGAGAACATCATGAATAAGCCGAAAATTGAGAACTTTTGTAAAAACGCTGATGAGCTCAGTGACGAGCAAGTTGAAAGCCTCGGATATAAAAGCCGTGGAAATCTTCCCGAGGCAGTGATTTACAATCATTGCTCTCACTTCCAGCCTTCTTTCAGTCGCTTCCGTGTATTTATGGCAAAATCTTTTGTAATGACCCACCTACCAAAGCCTTACCAGGTGATCATTCTAAATGGAGGCAAAGATGGAGGCACATATGAGTTCATTGTCGAGCGAACATTAAACTCGAAACAAAGACTATTGCACAGTGGAATGACGGAGAGATTTGCTCTGCTGGTGATGAACAAGCCAATAGAGTCCTTGTTGAAGGAAAATAACAATGTCAAATTTAACCCGAGCCATGTGTATTCACGGTTATTACAGTCGGTTTCTCCACGGGTTTTGAAAGAACACGAAGATGTCATGGGCATGCATGCTGCAGTGACTGACCCAACAGGAGAAAACAATATTCTTAGCTTGAAGAAGGAACATTTCGAGTACCCAAAGAAAGCTGTTGAATTACTAGTCAAGGATTATGAGCAGCGCGAGAATCTCGCCTTCAATGAAAAGAACTTCCTAGAAAGCGTTAAGAAGTGTGCCAAGTATGATGGACGCAACGAGCCCACTTACTTCAAGATGGCTACTTTGCGACGCCCAGAGGAGCGCAACAAAAAGAATGAAGGCGGATGGCATTATGACTGGAGGTTCTATAACCACGGCACATTCTTTGAAATTGAGGGCTGGACAGAAAAGGAAAGAGTAGAACGGGGAGAAATCATTATTGAGAGACTCTTGAGAAACTGGATTAGGTTTACCCAGGCCAAAGGCATTGTTTCCTGGATCATGTTTGGTCCATTGTTGTCTTGGTATTGGAATGGGCTCACATTTCCGTTCGATATTGATATTGATGTTCAAATGCCCATCACCGAGTTGGTGAGATTAGCACGTGACTATAACCAGACGTTGGTTGTCGAAACCCCTGCTGAAGGGTACGGAAGGTACTTGATTGATGTTGGAACCTATATCCACAATCGAGACCAGTCTCGCAGAGGCAATCATATTGACGCCCGGTTCATCGACGTTGATTCTGGAATGTACATTGACATCACAGGGCTTGCAAAGTCTAGTTCGGACTTACCCCTGAATTACGAGACAAAGCCAATTGTGGTCAAGAACAAAGGAGACGCCGATGCAGAAGTTTATAATGATCGTCTGGATAACTTCTACACATTTGACCAGCTCCTGCCGTTGACCTACTCTATGTTGAATGGCGTGCCGGTGCACATTCCACATGATGTATACAACAGGCTTCGCTGGAAGTACGGGCGTGGTGTGGTAAACCCCGAGTATAAAGGATGGTTTTTCGTGGAAAAGCTCCACCTCTGGATTCGGATGGAAAAATTGATGAAGTTTTATTCGGAAGAGAGGTACACAAATTCCAATAACAAATTTGACAACCAAAAAATGAAAGATGAAATCAAGGCAATGACAGATGAGGAGGCGCTTTGTCTTCTTGAAGATGAGGATATATTAGCCACATACTACTCCACCAGCAAGTTCACCGATTGGCACATGTACGAGAAATCGTTCATGTTCAAGGAAGAGGGCAAGGATGCCAAGACAGTTGGAAGCGACACTCAAGACATTTATGGTAGCTTGCTCACCCAGGTAAAGTTTTCGCCACCCATTCGCCAGTCTTTGTTTGAGTATGAGGCATTTAATCGTGTCCAGCACCACTAAAGTTTTCCACAAGGTCATAGATATGTCTAGTTTGAGTTGATTCAAAACTTCTCCAATATTTCCCCCAGGGCGGCTGTTGTGAACGCTGGATAAAGATTTCCTGTGCTCCATTCATCTTTTGTATCATACCCGCAACTGAGATTTCTCGCAGGAAATAGATACCATTTCCTCGGCCTAGCTAATTTTGATCCAGACAACTTTTGGATTTCTTCTGGTGGCCAATTAATTTTCGACCGCTTTTCCCAAATCTTTTGCCGAGATGGTTCATTTTTGCTTTTCGTCGGACTAGATACGAATATCTGAGTGCTCTGTTAAAACCTCCTGCGGGATCTTGTTTTTTTTTTATCTTGAATTGTAAGTTTTTGTTTATTCGTCTGGGCTCTTGTGACCGGTAGAGACACGACCTGATGGACCGGAGACCGCGGGTGAAAGTCGCCTGGTTACAAAAGCGGGACAAGGTTTTGATAGTGTTATAGGCAAAAATACACACAAAATAGGGAGGTTGCATCATAGATCAACCGAACTATAGTTCAACAACGTGATAGTCGAGTAGAAGCGTTTTATACCAAGCAGAAACGACCCGTGACGTATCTCGGATCTGACACGGTGTTGTATATGATTCAACTGCTTTTCATAGCTTAATTTGAGACCTGAATGTACCGATCCAGCAGCGAAAATAGCGTCAATGATTCCCCTCGATTTACACGTTTCAGCTGGGGCACCGAAAAGTGCATTTAAGAGATGAATACTTGGGTTTCGTTGTTGCGGAAGCTTTTCAGAGTTCCTCTATTTGAACCATGTATCA
This sequence comes from [Candida] golubevii, assembly GCA_030582695.1. NCBI lineage: Eukaryota > Fungi > Ascomycota > Pichiomycetes > Serinales > Metschnikowiaceae > Metschnikowia > [Candida] golubevii. The sequence continues at coordinate 173,347 of JAJMGV010000023.1, read as the reverse complement.
AGTGAGATCATCTAGTAAAATTGTTTGGCTTTCCGACACTTAGGGTGGGAAAGCCTGTCATTTTATAGTTGGAGCTCACAATGTATCAGCTAATCAAAATGTTCGTAATGAACGCAATTTCATGAAGTAATTTCATTGCCCGTCGTTACTATCACAGGTTCCCTTTGTTATTTAATTGCAGCTTGATTAAGTCGAGACATTGCGAAACTTCATTTTCTTCCCAGGACCCTTTCCGTGAGTTCATTCTAGGTATATCACTCGACATCAACCGGCCGTGGAAGATTAGAAAAGTTCAGAGCGACTAAAAAGTGATAATGTTGGTTTTTTGCACATCCTTTGAGAGTCCAATGATATGTGACTTTTAAAACTACCAAAACTACCAAAACTACCAAAACTCGACAGACAACACTCCACCTCATGCTAGAAAGAGTTAACGCAATAGAAAATTATATGAACCGATACATTCCAATACTTCCAAACTTTTTACTTTCGTTTGAGGCTGATCTCAGATTTCCGTTTAGCTGCATCATCTTCAGTTCTAGAATAAAGTGTTTCACGGCTCTGAAGTTTAGGCATGCAAAGCTCCTGCTCTCCCGTCTTTTTCACGTATCTTTGGCCCTTCAGAATGCCGAAATTGAATCGAGATTTTATAATGTGATTTTTGCAGTTCCAATTCTTTAGATTTGAAATTCAGTAGTTTGATGATTCCCACTTCTTTGACGCAATTCTTGAGCACCCGAAAACATTTGCAACTTGCCTCTCTGGTAGCATTCACTTATAAATGAAGCAATCGCTTTGGTCTCTTTCTCCTCCACTCCTCTAATCTGTTTTAACTGAACGCGATTTCCCCCACAAAGCGTAAAGTATTCCCGAAATTGAAGGAAGGAAGCTCAAAGATATATTTTCGAGCAGCTCTTTTTTTTTTTTTATTTTTTTATTTTTTAAGAAACAACATGAACATGTATTGTGCGAGGTGTCCCATTTAGGCAAGTGGTCGCCAACTGTCTAACAATGATAGCCTGCTGTAGTAATGATCGGGCAACGAATCTGCAACCTGGATCATGAAATACAGGAGACTTGCACTCACTACTACCATTGTAGCTATGTAAGCTTCAACTATATAATGACCGGCTTTCCCACCCTAAGTGTTGGAAAGCCAGACTGGTTTCACTAGAAGAGTTCAGATATACGGACCCTGAAATATTGAGGGCAGCAGCACTAAATTAATGCGACAAAAAAACTATGTCACTATAGAAAAAACCCACATACAATCCAGACGAGCACTGAGTAATGAAAGCTCTAAAATCATCTAACAATACCAGTGAGCACGTGGATCACGTTAGGGCCAGCTCATAAAAAGCATGTGTTCTGGCCCATCTGTGCGTGCATTTTGCATGATTTTTTTGGTGGTTGCATTATGTGAGTAGGTATAGGTTTAAAAGACAGGGTTAACGAAGTGGAATTACTTCTCACAAAAACATGGGTTGGTAAGGAAACTCAAATAAGCTTATACCGAAGCAAGGAAAAAGAAAAGGAGTAGAAGTATTGGAAGGATGAAGTTGGAGTGAGACAGTGTTCCCAACTTTCACTAAGTTATTTTTTCATTGAATAATTAAGAGATATTATTGACGAAAAGCACGAGAAAAGAAAATATGTTAACCATTATGTAAATTAACGAGATTACTCAATAAATACTGTATAACTACCACTTTTCTTGTAATTAGCGGAGTAGTACTACGCCACCCTTCTTAATTAACACCTTGAGCCTGTTCATAGTACACGTGCTTCGCTCTGTCATGGCATTCAAAGAATCAGTTGTTGCATAATTCGAAACTCGCCACATTTATTCAATAATATCTGGGCACATGTGCTAAATATCCGATAACTTCTAAGATCATTTCGAATTATCGGATAAATTAAGAATAACCTAAATGTAATATTTATAAGAGCTCTGGTATGGCCAATTGACTAGAGTATCATGCTTTAGAAGCGAGAATGATAATGATAATTGTGCTCCAGCCGGCAATGATCTGATGTTGGTTCATGGGTTTTGAAAAGAAACAGAAATGCCCGGTACTGCATATAAACGCACGGTCATTTTTCTTTTCCGTGCACGTGCCAGGCCCTGGCCTAATCGGGAGCCAAAAAAAAGAAACCACGAGCTTGCGGCAATCTCAGAATCATGGCCCCATCAGAACAAACAGATCACAAAGAGTGCCAGAAATGACACACTGTGGTGCATTTTTTGGTGGCAAAAACATCCCACAACTGTTTCAGCCCTGTTTCAGAATTAATCCATAGCGATGAGTATTGCTCGAAACTTGTCTGCTGACCGTTGGTCATGCTCCATATGTCTCTCACTTACCCCTTTTTCTCTGTTATGGCTGCTCCGCGACCGGGGAAGGTGCTGCACACAGGCACACGCCTGACTTATTCTTCTTGACTTTTCCCTTCTTCCACTTCTCTCCTATTCACCTCTTATATAAGAATATCTCGTTTTTCTTGCTGATCTAAATTCATCTCACCAAAAGCAAGCTTCACCCTATTCCTTCTAAATAAGTCTTGCCTCGCTCCAACAAGTTTTGTCCAGAGACGAAACCCGAGCGGTCACTTTCACATGGGATCTCGGTATTAAAGCAATCTTGTGGGAACACGAAGTTTCAAAAATTCCTCAAAGGTTTCACGGATATAAGCGCCCAGTCACTGACCCACCTCCCCCCCGAAAAGAACCAGAGCTATCTGCGTGTCTACAAAAGCAGAATTATCCTTTCACCGATCTTAAGTGTTGTCTCGCTTACAACTGCCGCTTTCGGACATCTTTACCATGTCGTCAACAAATGTCCAAACTGTTGGACAAACACAGTTGGAGCTCAGAAACAGGCTCGGTCTGAAAAAAGAGACTCCTGCTACTAATAGCAAACGGAGTGCCGAAGAAATTTTGATAGAAAAACTCGACGCTTTTCTTTCGTCGATTGAACTGCGACTTGATCGCTTCGATCAGTATTTTAAGGTGTCTGAAGACGGTCTTTTGACGGACGAAATCGTGGAAAATGATGCAAAAACGTCGGGAAGCCGCAGCGTATCTCGCCGGTCGAGTCTGGCGTCGCTCTCGTCGCTCAAGTCGTTTTCCATGTACAATCTCAACATGATGTATGAGCAACTTAGCATGGTCAAGGACCAGGTATTGAAAACGTCCGTGTTGAATCTCGATTACCTCTACAAAGCTTTGGACGACAAGTACAATGCTTTATTCAACCAGGACGGCGAGTTTACGACAGCAGAAGTGCCGCTAGAACAGACGCTGCCTTCATATCGAGAGTCCCTTTCCAACAACAGTGAGATTCTCACCAACAAAATCATCACCAACCTCACGTATTTTGAGCAGAAGCTCTCGCACATTGATGCGTTGATCAAGAGCCGCACCCCGCAAGCTACGCCAAACTATGACGAGGATGCCAAATTTAACCGGTTTCGATTTTTCAACTTCAACCGCGCTTTGAAGGCTGCTCAACATGACTACTTGCACTATTACCAGCTCCCGTTGCTGTGGCGTGAGAATAGGTACATCATTTATGGTTACCGCTTCAATCTCAGTCACCGCGAGATGTTGAAGTCGATGTTTCACTTTAACCATAACGAAACCGTCAACATTTGGACCCACATTCTCGGCGCGCTAGCTATATGCTACTTGGGACTTGTCCACTTCCCCAACACAGACGTGTTTCAGAAAAACTCCACCACAGGAAATGCCATGATGTTGGTCTTTCTCTTGGCTGCGGTTGAGTGCCTTGTGAGCTCCGTTTTATGGCACACATATTCGTGCTTTGCCCAGCTCAAAATCAGAAACCGCTTTGCGTGTGTCGACTATACCGGCATCACGGTTCTCATCACGTGCCTGGTGGTGGCAGCCGAATACTGCTCACTTTACAACTACCCGAAATTGCTCTGTTCATTCATGGCAATACTGGTTGTGTCGGGCGTGGCGGGGTTTATGTTCAATTGGTCGCCTTATTTTGACCGGCCCGACTGTCGCCCGTTCCGCATTGGTTTCTTTTTATCGCTCGCCTTTCTTGGCGGCACCACGTTTCTTTGCAGGTGGTACTACGAGGGGCTCGTGAATTCCTTTTATTTCTACTGCCCGCTTATTTACAAGTCGTTCGTATGGTATTGGCTCGGAGTGGTGTTCTACGGCGGGCTTATTCCGGAGAGATGGAGATACGACATTATAATAAACGAGGACGATACTTGTGGCCATGAACACAGTGCACTGGAGGTGATTATGGGGAACATTGAGCACAGTGGGGAAGAAGAGCTTCGAGAGGTTCGCGCCACTTTAGCTGAGCATTGTCGCATGCACGGGTGTTGCCCTGGAGAACTGCCTGACCGGCCTGCGCATAGGAATGCGGGACTGCATTGTGGCCCTGTTTCGAGCGTTGACAGCGACCCCACGAGTGGTGGAGATGAAGCGTGCCAGCAGTGCGCGACATGCACCTGCACACCGGATGCAGCGGGTGCATTGGATGACGAAACAATACAGAAGAACGACATTTTGAAGAAGCATTTTCCCGAGATGCCCTTGAGAACGCCCTACCATAAGGATTTCCTTTCTCTTTGGTGGGTAGACTACATTTTACAAAGCCATAACATTTGGCACGTTTGTGTGGTTTTGGGTGTCATGGGTCACTATTTCTGTCTCTTGACTATGTTCGAGGACATCCACTTGCACCGTGCACTTGCTTCTTAAGGAACACCTTCAGGACTCCAGAACTCCAGAACTCCAGAACCCCACAAACCTGTCCGGGCTGTATGCAGGCAGTGTGCCGAGCGCGAAAAAATGTGTCCAGTGAGAAACTCATACAATGTGCAGGTCACTGAGTGGGCGAGTTGTTCATTGGCACTTCATTTTTTTTTTTTTTTTTTGGTCGTCTTGACGTATTTTGTTTGGTGCTACGACATGGTGCCGCACGCATTCCTAAGCTATGGCTGGCACCAATTTGAATCACCTATGGTTGCATCATGGAATCATCGGACCTCTCGGATTATTCTGCTGATATTTCCACAAGCTCACCGATGCTTTCTAACCTCGGGAATCGGCACGTTGCTGATTTCGTCAGAACTCACCTCATATCTCATTTCCACGCTTTTCACGTGAAACGTCATGTATTCAAGCACCCGACATCGATTTAGACCAATGGGCATATTTTCTCGGCATGTCCAAATCCTCCACACATTCTCCATGCTCCAGTCTGGTTTCACATGGGTTTCATATTGACTGGTATAAAATGACATTAGACGAAATCAGTTTCTCTCTCTGTTTTGCTCATTGTAGCTCGTGAATGGGTACCCAACGGCAAAGCCGCAACTGTACTAGTCTTCATCAGCCTCTTCGCAAATTTGCAACTGGTGAGATGCCGTAGTTAGAATGGCTCGAGTATCATAACCGGGTGTGCCGGATAAAAATAAATGAAAATTACACTCACCCACATCTAAAATACCAGATCCAACAGCACCCTCTAGCGAAATGAGGCACATTCTGTATCCTATAGTTTCAGTCCTTTTTCTTTTTTTTTCGGCAAGTTGCAAAATAGTGCCTTTTAGTTCGGAGGTTCTCCACTTTTCACCAGAGCGTGGGGTCCTCTCTACACATGACAATTAGCTTCGAACGACATCCGTGAATCTAAGCCATGAAATTCTGAACTTCTCGGGTTTGCGCAAGTAGGCTCAGATTATACTGGGATAACCAAAAAGGCATTTCGTGGCCAGGACGATGAATATTTCCTTCATAAATGCACATATAGCGGGCTCGCTCATGGTGCCGCATAGGGTGCTTTCGCCGTATGAGACGCTCGCTCGAAGTGGCCGCGCAGGGAGCGTATGCTGTATGCCGGGAGCACAAGAGGCGCATGGCGCAACCTCAACTACATTCACGCTGACGCACTTCTGTGCCGTACGCACTGCGCGTCGGCCAGGTGCCTGGTTTAAACTTTGGCGCACGAACTTCGACAAAGTTTCACAGTTTATGGCAGAGCAAATCTGATACTCGTTGGCCCATGACATAAGCTTTGATGAGAACATGTTCGAAGTGCGGGGAAAACAATTCTTGGTGGCTTTCTTCAGTGTTCCTTGTGAGTCGCTGGGGCCAGGAGTAAATTCATGCTAACCCTACCGTTTTGTTGAGATGAAGGGCCAACACAAAATGTCGTTGGACTGCGCACGACCTTTCCGTTGCAAATAGTGTGCAGATGCGAAAGGCGCGCGGCTACATGATGACGCAGCTCGTGCATGGCACCTCCCAATCCCGAGACCAAATGCGTTCCGACTGCAAACAAAGTTTGAAGTCAAAAATAACAGTCAAAAAAAAAAAAAAAAAAAATCCCTTCACATACCCCCGATGATGGAGTATTTATAGCAGGCGTTTCCCGGCCGCAGTCACCGTAGCCTGTAGTACATCGAAACCCTTTTAATATAAGCTTCTACATATCAGTTCGCTATTATGGGTTTCATAGACAGAACATCCCATTACGGGCTTGAGGGTAGGCCCCTCAGACTTTTGGTGACCATTGTTGCCGTCACCGGATTCTCTCTTTTCGGGTACGATCAGGGATTAATGGCCGGTATCATCACCGGAGAACAATTCACATACGAATTCCCGGGCGCCCACGGCGAGTCGCATCACGCAACGGTGGTTCAAGGTGCCTTGACGTCTTGTTACGAGTTGGGGTGTTTTTTTGGCGCGTTATTTGCGCTTTTCCAGGGCGAAAAGTACGGCAGAAAGCCCATGATTTACTTTGGCTCTCTTATTATCATCCTTGGGACTGTCGTCTCCACGGCGGCGTTCAGGGACCACTGGGGAACTGGTCAGTTTGTAATTGGAAGAGTGATCACTGGAGTTGGTAATGGACTCAACACGGCTACAATTCCAGTGTGGCAGTCGGAAATGTCACGTGCCGAAAACAGAGGCCGTTTGGTGAATTTGGAAGGTTCCGTGGTGGCGGTGGGCACATTTGTCGCCTACTGGTTGGACTTTGGTCTTTCTTATGTCAACACGTCTGTTCAGTGGAGATTCCCAGTCGCCTTCCAGATCTTTTTTGCCGGGCTTTTGTTTCTTGGTATTCTCCGCTTGCCCGAGTCGCCCAGATGGTTGGTTTCCCAGGACCGCAAGGAGGAGGCCATGTACGTTTTGGGCAAATTGAACGGAGTACCTGCTGATTCCGACGAAGTCTACGCTGAAGTCACTGTGGTTCAGGAAGCCGTCAACCGTTTTGCCCGGTCCCAGGTTGGTTTCAAGGACTTGTTCTCCGGCGGCAATACCCAGCATTTCCAAAGAATGACGATTGGTGCCTCGACGCAGTTTTTCCAACAATTCACCGGATGCAATGCTGCGATTTACTACTCCACGGTGTTGTTTGAAACGACGATTTTCCACGGTAAGAGACGGTTGTCTTTGATTCTCGGCGGTGTTTTCGCCACCATCTACGCTCTTTCGACAATTCCCTCGTTCTTCTTGATTGATACTCTCGGCAGAAGAAAGTTGTTTTTGATTGGAGCTTTGGGCCAAGGTATTTCCTTCACGATTTCCTTTGCGTGCTTGGTGAACCCCACCACGGAGAACGCCAAGGGAGCCGCCGTGGGGATCTTTTTGTTCATCACCTTTTTCGGATTCACCATTTTGCCATTGCCTTGGATTTACCCTCCAGAGATTAACCCTATGAGAACCAGAACTGTGGCCACCGCTGTTTCCACATGCACAAACTGGATCTGTAACTTTGGTGTGGTGATGTTCACGCCGATTTTCATGAACACTTCGGCGTGGGGCGCCTACTTGTTTTTTGCCGTGATGAACTACCTCTTCGTTCCGGTGATTTTCTTCTATTATCCAGAGACTGCCGGCAGAACGTTGGAGGAAATCGACATTATTTTTGCCAAGGCTCATGCCGATGGCCGTCAGCCATGGCGTGTGGCAGCTAATTTGCCCAAACTTTCGCTCAAAGAGATCGAAGAGCACGGAACCCAATTGGGTCTTTACGACAACGATTTTGAGAAAGAGGCGTTTGATGTTAAGGAGGATGTTTCCTCTCGCACTTCTTCCGATAGGCCCGCGGCTGGTATCTTGGGGTCTAACCAGCAGAACACCCCTGCCGGAGTTTAGGTTGGTGAATTTTGATGTATGATACATTGGTAATGCTTTAATTTATTTATTCATGAAGGAAGAAAGGTGTAGCTTGAGAAAGGAGAATGACGTATCAAAGAGAGTGAATCAAAGGGGATGAAGAGAGAGCAGTAACGAGAAGGAAAAGTAGACATACTGTGCCTTTGCCAAATGGTCTTCGGTGACGTACTGCCAATTTTAGTAGATTCTGGATTGTTGATGGAAAGACTAGCCCCAAACACTAGTAATTAATTCGTTTGCTTAGCTTGATCCTGGTTTCGGGGCAAAGGTTCAGGAAGGTTCTCCATTAAGAAGTATTTTTGATTCTTGTGATGTTCTTGGAGAGCGTACGAAAAAAGCCCACCTAATATGAACGTTTTTAACTTATCGCTTAAGTCAAAGCCCCGAACAGCACCATCTCTGCAAGCGTTTCTATAAGTAGGTTATCGGATCATTGGATGTTGGCTTTTTGGGATTGAACCAATTTAAGTATGCCTTTTTGAGCCTGTCAATATTACGCTTGTTACAATGACAATTTTGTTCAACTACTAATTAGTCCTTCGAATATGGAGTTCGCCCGCGGGCTTAACACTTCACACTTACGCGTGGTGGGCTGCCGCTCGGCGTTAGGCCCACTCGGCGTTTGGCTCGGCGTTTGGCTTGCCCGGCGTTTGGCGCGGACTTGGGTTGCATGATCCCCAGACCCAAATCCGGGGTTGTTCCCCGCCTTCACACGATACAGTATATCACTTAATGGAAAATGAAACGAACATTGATTTCACATCCTCAGAGAATTTCTAGAGCACCTTGACAGCTCAATAACTCACTGGAGTATAGCCCTACCCGAGTCAGAAGTTTGTCCGTTAGTTTCTTCATCCACTCTTCTAAACCATGATCCCCACATTACGCCAGCGCTTCATGCACTTCACTCTAAGCCCAGCAAACGGCTGCATTACGAGAATAAAAACTACCAAACCTCCTCCAAGTCGTGAACAAAGACATAACCCGGCCTTCCACAATATGTTATCCGTATTGGGAATACAAGATCCAAATCTGCAATCACTTTCAGGCATCCCTCTGGCTTAAGCACAGCAGCAACCTTGCACTATTTTCCCCTTTTTGCTTCTTCTCTACTTATCACCGGGTAGAAGAAAAAAGGCAAGTTTAAAACGGACAAGAATCGTCTCTTTCTCGAAACCTTTCTCACTCGTAATAGTTTTGTTGGATTCCCGTACAAATGTCCTGGCTTCCCCGCGCTCATCCACGCGCTTGATCCAGACATTGGCTGTAAATCCGATTCAGGCACGATTTTACACTACATATCTTTTTCTCCTAAGCGCCCGATCCAATTTTCCATCAAGGGTGTTTATTTCTGTTATTTTATTCATCTAACTTGTGTCCTAAACTAATCTTCCCTGCATTTGATTCGTGGTTTGCTTCACCCGGCTCACAAACATCAGATCGGTAAATTCAACAGTGTGGATTAAGCGCCCATTGTTCTCACGGCGCATCTATCTGAAGAACCCGAAAAATCATGGAATCCATTGTATCTGCCCCGACAAATGCACCACTTACAAACCTGTCCAATGACCCGATTTCACCGCTTGTAATGAAAAAGGCGAATGTTTCCCACCCAGATTCGAAAACTAAAACCGAAACCAGCCGCCGCAGATCCAGAAGTGACTCTGATGACTCAAAAGCGCTAACTGTGCTTGCGAATGGTACAGTTTTGAAAGTTCAAAAGTCCCGCCAACGGCAGGTGTATAGTTGTGTCGCATGTCACAAAAAAAAAATCAGATGTTCGAGAGAGCATCCGATTTGCACCAACTGCAAAAAGGTCAATGTAGAGTGCAAGTATTTTGCAAACCGGCGTGTGAGCAGAGGTGGCCGACACCAGCTGCAAGAAAGGCAGGATATTTTGCCGCAAGATTTGAGTACAAATGTGATTCAAACCAACGACATAAAACAGCCTATCGCAATACTGGGGTTTTATAGTCCGCCCCTTTTCGCCAATGAATCATTCACTGAAGCCAAACGGCAGAACGACAATATGGCTATCTCAGAAAATGATGCACCGGCGGAAATGTCGGCTTCGGATTCCGTCCTACTGGCTTCTTCAACTACTATGGATTCTGCACAACACGATGGTTCAATGACCGAAATCACTGGCTACTCGACCTCGCTGCTATCTCCAGAAGGCTACTCGAAATTAACCGGACTCACTGAGAATGGATTCATATCTGAAACATCAAACACATTCCAGAAGCCCGCGCCGGGTATTTCAAGCTTTATTAATACCAATGTCGACTTTCCGGCTCTTTCGAATGTCCGCCAAATCCCATCTACTGATACAGTCAGCAAAATCTCCATCAAAAACATCGATACCCCTATATCGAATAATCCCGGGTACAAAGCAGAAGACGTCTTTTCTTTCAACCCTGTGCCTGTTTGTTTCACACCAATTTCTGATGTGAATCCTGCCAATGTGGGGAAGTCTTCTTGCACCACCTGGACCGGTGGTTTTGATTTTGATTCTGGCAAGAAGATGGGCCATTCTAACTTTTTGCCTGAGTCTCAGCTTCTGGGTGGCTATTCTATTCCAAAATTTGCCACACAAGCAAGTAAACTTCAAGGCCTACAGTGCAACAAAAGGGTCTCTGGTCTCAACTTTGTTACATCTCCCGAAATAACTGACCCTACAGCATTAATTTCGGTAAATTCGTCGAAAAATCCAGCAATCCCAAAAGTCGCTTCGTCGATGGTATCGGTGCAGACGAATGCATTGAATCCTCAAGAGTCGAATCCGGCCACAACCATCAACTTTTTGTTCGGAACGAACATCAACTACCACAGTCCGGATATTCTCCGAACCCTCATGAATTATATTCCTTCAAAAAAGAGATCATATGAGCTTATTGAGCGATATTTCCAGTCGGTACATGTTCTTCTACCTATAATGATCAATATTGAAGAGTTCTTCTCGGAGCACAAACGATTTTGGTTTCAAATCGAGCAACATTTGTCAGGGACCTCCAAGTTGTCTGAAGCCTATTTTGGGGAATCTGATTTACTTCAGTTCTTTACACTCTACTTTCCTGTGATTTACGCATCCACAATATCCGAGTTCGAAGAGTACGACAATCTTCTACTAAACCAGGAGATCGACAAGTATCTTAAGGCTTTCAACAGCATCTGCCAATACCAGAACTACCCCCATGGCTTGAAATCTATCTCGCTTCTCCTCGGAAATGTCATCATCCAGTCGACTTCACCAAATCCGTCAACAATGGAATTGTCGCAGATTATAAGATACGCAAAGTTTCTACAGTTGCACAAAGATCCAGTGATAACCCTTCGTATTCAAGATCGCAAGGTTATTGAGTTTAGACGCAAACTTTGGTGGGTCATTTTCGGGCTTGATGCCGTCAGCAGTCACAATTTCTGTTTACCTCCAGTTTGCCGATTCAATGACTTTAATGTCGAGATGCCTGAGCCTTATGATCCAGTGTTTGATATGTACGGCAATATCACCGGTAGAACGCTAAATGTTTCGGTCCTTGCAATGGGGATAAAGTTCAAGTTCGACCGCATTGTTAGTGACTTGGTGTACTCTTTGTATAACGGACTCTCGTCAAACATCACAATCCAGGAGATTGATGACATCAAATCCCAAATATCGGCGCTTTTCTTTCACATACATGAGTCTGTTTCAAAACTTGAGACGCACTATAAACAAAAGCCCCCGGGAACCGTGAATGAGATGAATCTTTTTGACTTTGTCAAGCATCAATCTTGGAGCTTTGCTGATAGGGCAACGTCGCTTCTTCACAGAAAAATTCTCCTCAAAAACCGAGAGAGCCCAAATTCCGAAGTTCCGCCAACGGAAACAGCGTTTAGTTCAAGGCCAACTGGGCCATTATGTTTGAGTGAATATGAAAACACATATGGCCACAATCAAGAAGCCAATATCATACAGAATTTTGATGTATCTTCAATCGCGCAACTTCGATTCAATCAGAATCAAGGCTTTTCATATGAAGACCTACAATCCAATTTAATACCGTCGATCTTGCACAACTTGAACGATTTCTTAAAATACAACGATTTCATCAAGTTTGGGAAGTTCAATTGGTATGTCAAGAGAACAATACCACTCGATTCGATCATATTACTCCTTGTCATCATGTGTGTTAAGCTTAAATACGACTTCATGAGTGCAAATGAGTTGATTTTGTTTGTCAAGCTTATCAACAAGACTTTGTTTATTCTCAACCGGAAGTACTTTAAGAACGAGAAGTATAAGCGAATGTTATCACTTACAAACACCACTTGGGAGTTTATTTTAAAGAAGTACAGTGTCCTACAGCGAGTATCTACCCCAGAGGAATATTCCAGTGGATGTGGAACCGAGTTTTTGGATCATCAGGTTGCCGGGTTTTCGAACATGAATGAGTTATTCGCTTTGATGGATGTTCCTCAGCCAGCCATGGTGATGAATGGTCACAAGATCATGCCGCCTCGTGACCACAAAAGTGTCTCATTCAACCATGGTCCTGTCCTTTGGCCTTCTCAAAACATAATGGCTCATCGCTCAAAGGATGAGAAGTCTCAACTTCTAGGTGAAAGCGAAACTGCAGATGTTAAAACTACATTCAGTGAAGAAACCAAGGAAATCAAAAATGCCGAGCTTCTGCAATTGAGTCAGAAAATCTACTACGATTTGCGCAACAACTTTGTGGACATTAATGACTATTGCACATTTTATTCATCATTGGAAAATACCTTACATGCGCTCATGGATTACATCAATGGGTACGGGGACAGATCTGAAAATATCGTGCTGACTTATTGATTCAAAGTGCTGTATGAATTATACTCGTCTCCCAGTGCAAAATTCAATTGATAGTGTCTATCTGGGTTGACTCGTTTTTTGGAAACACTGTGGAATTACCTATACTACCAGCTTGGCATGTGTCTCGATTGTACTTAACTTTGCCCGCGCTGAATCAAGTTGGCGAAAGAAGTCCGCTGCACTTTTGTATGGCACGCTTTTATCAAGAAAACATTGAATGAAAGATGGCCAATCTTCTTCTTCCAATTCACGGAATGTTTTTGTCCACATGGTCAAAATATAGGTTGCCGCGTGAATTATCTTCAGTTGCTTCGCACGCTTTTCCAGGGAAATACTCAAGAAGTCTATACCTTTGAGCGAGTCGTCCACTTTCTTCAAGGCTCTGAGAACGATCTTGATGTTCTCGATCTTTATTGCGGCCTGGGTGGTGGTGGACTCTTCGGGCTTTTCGTCAAAAAGGATACTTTCGAAATACGCCTCAGAATAAGTCTGGAAAAAGCAGGCATCCTGCTTAGAAAAGTACTTTCTGAAAACCTCTTGCTCCATGGGAGAGACTTCCAACTCGCCCTCAGTACAACTATTGGGCCAACGCTTGACAATCTCATTTGACCCTGTTTCAGTTTTGATCAACATTGCTGTTGCGGCGGTGAAACAGGTCAAGTAAAGTATTGACAGATTTGAAAGTTTCATAATGAGTTTTGGTTGTGAGCTTGGAAATCACAAAAGAAGTACGAAGTAACTCGGAAACCGCCCTCTTTATACGCTTTTCATGGTGAAAAACGTCAACGAGAAAAAAAGAATTACAATCGCCCTGTTACAATGGTGTTGAAGTATCAAGAACCACGGCATGGATGAAACAGCTTTAGCACCTTATGCATACACACCTCTATGTCAAGGTCCCAATCATGAGAATTCCTTTGTTACTTGCTGAGAACGGCCTAAAAGATTGGCCAGTCTTTCATTACTTCACAATGGATTTGGTACAACTACAATTCGGCCAATGCCTAAAGCATACAAAGAGCATGAGGTGCGTTTCGCTTTCAGTCCATCAAGTGTGTCTTATATGAGGTCACAATTTGAATTTCGGAAAGATTGAAATGGATTTGGAAAATCTATCCCAGTCAACTATTTGACCATGCTTTCGTACGAGCGAGATGCTCGTTTGCTTCTCCATCAAGCTTGGGTGAAACTGAAGAGCAAATAGACTAGCTGGAATAAATCGTCCAAAAGGAAAGTGCAACCAAAAAAATCACCCTACCTGCTTTGTTTCATCTCTGTACTGAAGATAGAACACAAGTTCCTTAAACAAGAAAGCTTTAAAGAAACTCACGTGACTGAGATCTTCCATTGTGTTTGATGATTGGCAAACAAACGGCTTTATTTTGAAAGAATTCCTTTTGTCTTGAACAATCACAAAGTATCTTAATCACTCTCATACGCGCCTTTCTACAACATCACATGTTTCTACACAAGGCATACTCGTAAGGCTTGTATTTGTTTAAGCTACCACAGGCATCCTGCAGTTACTTGCAATTCCGTCACCGTGTGGATTGTGTCAGCGGAATTATTACCTGTGAAATGATTGGATGATAGAGTTATGTCGACACGCTTGTGTAAAGATCGAGAACAAACAAGACAGGTAACAATAAAAATAAAAAGGCACTGTTTGACGGTGCATCAGCTTTCCCCCAAAGAGACGTGTCGTCTGCTATGTAGGTGATGGGAGTACATTTATAGAAGTCTAATCAAAACAGCTCTACAAACAACAGACTCAAGACACATCTCTAGTATGAGCCATGAGCTGCAGCCATGAACAGGAGCAATATCTATTTTGCAATGAAGTTATCAAGTACTGCCGGCAAACTAGTCCACAACTATTGTATCCACTGGAACACTTCTTCTCTTTTCTTTAGACGAAGTAGACAGTTCCTGAGAGGAGCCCTTTTTAGGGGCCCTTCTCTCCACTTCATCCATGCTTGAATCGTCCGTAAACGTATATTTCCGGTTTGAGACATCTGTCGTTGACGAGGCGCTAGAGGGCAAGTCATTCTGTGTTTCTAAGTGGGCAGTGAGTTTCTTTTTGTTGGGTGAGTTGGATCTCTTGAGCGCAGATCCCCTTGAAGAGCCAGGGGCGATTTCTGATGCAACCAATGGCGGAGGCGTAGAGGGACGGGGAGTCTGTGGTTTTTCTGAGTCTTCGCTAGCCGGCTGTGGTGATTGTTTGTCAGAAGTGGTATTTCTCAACTTGGACTCGAGCCTCAGTTTTGAGCTTTTCCCGATATTGAGCTTCAACGGCCCGTTGTTGGTGGTTTCGCTTTTAGCAGAATTTTGGCGCAGGGGCTTTTGAGAGTTCCGCCTTCTCAATTCGCCAAAAATGGTTTCCTTGTGCGCAAAAAGATCGGCAATGAAGCTCTGCTGGAGAACTTCGGTGGCTTGGTTGAAAGCATGGACGCTTTTGCCTTCGATTTCCGCTGCTCCGCTCTTGGGCCTCAACACCAATGCACCAAACTCGCGACAGAGACGGTTCTTCAAGGCCGAGCTTAGTTCTTTGTCCTTGGAACTGATGATTTGCACAAGGCGATTCAAGTGTGTCAAAAGAGCATCAAGAGAGGCCAAGTTGCACACGGGCAACTCAATCAAAGTGTTCTGTAAACCAGTCACTCTGGAATTATCAGCATTCGGATCCGAACTGCCCACAGGATAACTCTGGTAAAGAGTCTTGATCAAGTCAAAGAAGCTATGAGAAACAATCGAGTCGGGTAACTCCATAAAGTAAAGCTTCAACACGTTGGTGACGGTTGCTGGATCATGTTTCTTGAGAATTTCCATTATCGGGTGCAAGTCGCTCTGTTCATTCAATTGCAGCCTCAACTGATGCACTTTTGAAAGATGTACCGGTGCCGTCCAGAGGCTCACTCTTTCTTCGTCGTTGTTCAACTCGGGATAGAGAGTATCGAGGTAGGACAAAATAGCCTGGATGATAAGCGGTACTGCCTTCTTGTCTAGCCGGGCCTTGACGTTCAAGTCGACACCAAACGTCTGCTTGATGTTCGAGTTATAGTAGTTATCATACAACGTGACGCGGGGCAGGAATTTGCCGGTGGCATAGTTTTCAATCAAGAACTTTAAGTCGCTGGCCGGGTGCATGGTTTCTTCAACAAGGAGCAACTTGTCGCAGGAGTATTTCAACGAGCTGATTTTGTTGGAAAACGCAGCAATAAAGTCAAACGTGGCCTTTTTAATGGCCTTCAAACGGTCCAACTCGCACTTTTGCATGAATGCCAAGTGATCCATGACGGTCTCCTCGTACTCACACCTGATGCCGTCTAGAACCTTGGTGGTTTCGTAGTACTGCGCATCCAATGCATTCACTTCCTTCACAAGCTTCGCATACTGTGACCGATCATTGTAATCAACGGCAGCCACGCCAATGGCCTGTTTCATGTCCTCCAAGTAAGTAGAAAACTGGTTTGTTCTGCTGCCCAGAGCAGCAATGGGATCGTAATTTGTGTTCTGGGCCAGCTTGGAAAGATCAAACTCAGAAAGCCCCGTCATCTCAAACACCACCGGTTTCCATTGGTAGTAAAACTGGGACGAGTTGATGAAGCTTTTGTTTGCGCCCATGGACCCAATCATCCGGATGAACCCGTGGGTGATCAAGTCCTGGCCAAAAGCCTCTGCCTTGGCGATATTGGCCCGTAGTTCCGGCATATTGTCAAGGAGCCATTGGGTGATGGAGCTGCCGGTGGAAACGTTGTGGTAGGTGCCGAGGATCGCCACTTTATGCGAGGTCAACTCGATGTTGGACAAAATCTCCACAAGGAGTTTCTTTGTCGATGCTGAGTTATATACAGACCCTCCAAACGAGTAGGTTTGCTGGCCAGACTCTTCCTGTGTATCCGTTGGGCCCGACACCTCCAGCGCCAGAATCTCGTCGGCGGTGGTTTCCGCAAGCGACTCGTTGAGTTCCTCCTCGGTATAATGCTGCTTAAATTCCTCCATGAGCCTACACTTGTTGAAGTATTTCTTCTGTAACTTGTCCAAGCTGGCTTTGGCGGTGCAAAACTGCTTGTACCTACTTGCAACCACCTGCTCCAGGAACCCGACCCGCTGCTCGTGCTCCTTACACCATTTCGTAAACGGTTGCAACACCAACTCGTTGATATTTTGTGCAATTAGCACGTGTTGCTCCCCCTGACGGCTGAAATTGCTCCCGATTTCGCTGAAGGCGTTTTTCACCGTCGACACATAGTCGTCGTTGGCATGACGCTTGCTCAAAAGCTTCATTGTCGCCGGCAGAGACTCCAAATCCGTGCCGTACTTCAATTCCAGGTCCATTCTCCTGGTAAAAAGCGCAATAAAGTCCTCGTTTTCTTTCACGCCCTCGTAGAGCTCGTCAAAGAGCGCCTCGTGGCCCAGATGGTAATCCTCTGTCCAGAAAGAGTCGGCAAAGGACATGGCTATGGAAACAATGGTAGGTAATATAACCTAAGTATGAGGGGCCGGCTAAAGATAGAACGCAAAGAGATATTTACCGCTTTGATGTGAAAAGGCAAGTTGCTTTGCGCAGACGGCTTGTTTGGATATAACCAGTATGCACCACTTTGGAGTGTTTGGCGGTGACTTGATGGATATATAAATAGCCCTAGTGTTCTGGGCCGCTAATTATGCCCGACAGCCGGCGAAATTGACGGGAACGCGCGTCACGTGACGAGAGCCAGCACGACGTCCGACAAGTCGAACAGAGACGCGTAGAATAGGCCGTGCGGAGACCGATTTGGAGACTTCAGGAAGCAGTTCATGGATATCTGCTTCATATTAACGATTTTTGTTTTGTGTGTCAAGCTGCTGTCTCGACCGGAAAAAGACAAGCCTGAAATGTTTTTGGGGTTGCATTTTGCCCTTTTTTTTATTTCTTCTCCTTGCTTTGCAATTGAGTTTTTGCAGACTTGCCCTTAGAATGGTGAGAATTGGAATAATATTAAATATCATTACCCGAAATTGCCACCAGATTTCTAATTCTTTCGTCTTTTATTCGTAGGGAGAATTTTCACTGAAGGTAGATTTAATTCAGATCACGATAATATCCAGAAAATTCGTCATCTTCAAACATCCTTCAGGAGATTTATCCTGCACTATCCAGAACAGTTGTTTGCACAAGAGAGGTATTAACAAGTGCTATAAATCCATGGCGTTTTGCCAATTAAAGTAAAAAACTTACAGTAAAGGAATGAGAATCAAGCCGTTGAAAAGCCAGGAGTCATTGAAAAGTAGAAAAAATGATTAATCCTCAAAATAGTGATTGTTGATAATAAAAAAAGGAGGTATTCCGAAGGTACCCCGGTCTCAAGATCGCACACCCATACTTTAAAACAACGGCTTGAATGCTTCATTGATATTTGCCTCGTATGGACTGTCTTCTTAGAAATCCCTAAAAGAAGCCTGCCTGATTAACGGAATGATAGGGCAAAAGATACAAGATAAGAGATACAAGATACAAGATACAAGATAAGAGATACAAGATACAAGATACAAGATACAAGATACAAGATAAGAGATAAGAGATACAAAGCAATATTGAAACCAAAGTTCGGCCTTGATCTCTGGTTCCATCTAGCAGCCTCGATTTGCATCCCTCGCTGTGCAACTAAAGAAACAGACAGGGCTAGGACGCGAAAGAATTAGAATATCTTTCATCCCATCGCAGAGCCCTTCTACATCTCCTTCTCACCCCCTTCTCTATCTTAATATATTTCTCCTTTGAAGCTAAACTACTTTTTTATTGTGTACTCCGAGTGCAGGCTTGCTTCGGTCGGTGCGTGAGTATGGACCTCGGTGAAACTGACATACCATAATTTGCAGAAGCTCTTCTGACAACTAAACAAAACCCCAGAGAGATAAAGAGAGCGAGCTAGCAGAAAAGAATGATTGCTTCAACAAACCTAGCTTGACAAAAATAAAAATAAAAAATAAAAAAAAGGAAAAATTTTTAAAAATCCCCTGCTTAAATCACGTTGACTACCCAGATAGTCTGCGTAGCCCCATGCTAAAAGCGTGGCGTCGTGCACACTAAACTCGCATTTTTAGTCAGACACAATGCGTTTCGCTCCGCCCGGCGCGCGTCTCTCATCTCCAATTCGTTTCCGCTCGTGTTTCAGGTTATGCTGGCTGAAACCCACACTTGACTTTCGTTCAACATTTTTCTGGACCCACATCTATCGGCAATACTTTGCCCCTCCTGCAAAGTGTATTTGCATCTAATCGCCACCTAGTGCTAATCTGCTGACACTTTCTGGACAAACACTAGCAAATACGCCGAGAAAGTCTCGTGAAACGTACGTGAAACGCTCTCTCAAGCACTTTTGTTCGGAAATTGCCATGGTACCGCCCAACACCGACCCTTCCACCCCTCCTAGGGCCAGAGAAGGGATTTATTCGAGCAATTTGACGCCGAAATCTGCGAGTTTGCCCCTTTTCCACGCCCACACGGCTTTTGACAAGCCGTTACGGACACCCAAAAGGTCACCTTTCTTTGATGCCACGGACTCAAGAGAAAGCCACCTAGAATCACTGCCAGAGCCTGCCAAAAACCGCCTTTTCGATTCAAAATGTGTCTCGGATCCGCCCGTCACGCCCCAATCACTCCCTGGACTTTCCCTCTTTCTTCCGACGCCACTGACAGTTGGCACCGGCCGAAAACCCCGGCCGAATGCGGAAATGTATCGACCTGTACCTCCTTCGAAGCCTCTTCTTGCTAAATTTCAGGAAATCTCTGGCAACGAAGCCATGGAATCGTGCAGCACTGCCAACGGCGGCTTGCTCGAAAGCCTCAGTCCTGAAGCTCCCTTTAATTCGGCGAAATTCGGGTCTAAAAGTCTCTCTGCTCATCAACTATATGAGCAAACCCCATCCGAATCTTCTTCAGATACCTCTTCCGACGTGATTGCTTTAAAGCTGTGCACGCAGGATTTGCACGAATGGAGAAACACGCCCCATACACCCATAAGGACACCAGGAATCGAGCAGAAACCATGCTTTGAGCCTTTTTTGGCTGATGATGAAGATACAGTCAAAATGTGCCATATCAAAGATGTCGAGAAAATCCCTCGATACGAGCTCCCGAACCCGTTCATAGACGACGACACCAAATGGAAACAACTCACAAAGCGGCCGAGAATCGATTATTCGTCCCATTTGGAAATGGTTAACAATCGTACGGGTGAGCGCCGGGTGGAGAAGTTGACGCCGGAACAAATGAGGTTCCGTCCAAGAAAATTGGATTTCACGCTGGCCGTGAAGCTGGAGCTCCCAAAACAGTCGCTTTTTTCGAAAACGGACGATTACCGGATGGCAAGTAAGTATGTGGAGAGCCGGATCGGGAAAAACTTTGCCATGGGCGACCCCAAACCAAAGGGTTCTCTAGACTTCGAGATTTTTGCCGACGAGGACAAGTGAATAGAGTATTATGTTATGAAGGGATGAAAAGGGTACAGTATTTCTGTGCCAGTTCTTAGAAGCTTGTTGTATGAGAAATGCTACGAGGCAGTGAAGTGCAAATTCTCGTTTTCATTATCGTTCTTGAAAGCCATGGTTCTTCTCAACTAATTCGTTGGGCTTTTAATAAATCGGGTTTAATCTTGCAACCGCAATATTTAGCAGGGTCATTCTTGTTTGTTGCCCGAAAGTATACAGAGACTATCATTAAGTCTATAGTCAAGAAGCGCACAATGTTCTCACAGTCGTCTTGACCTTCTTCTTCATTCATTTGTTCAGCCTCTAGTCTATTTCAAGCAACAAATAATTATGTTCAACAGCTAACTCCACAGAGCCAGGGTAAACCAACCCATCCGATCAGACGGATAAAAGTGATCCACATATACGTCCCCAGAAATCGAACCAAAACCTCCTACTGTCTCCCGCCTGCCTGAACAACCCGTTCCTTCACACAAATCGGTCAACTTCTCCGGTACTTCTTGATGTTATCCCATCCGATAGAGTTCCCATTCGGAAGCTTTATCACCTCGATCTGATTCAACACCCCAGGTGAGGTTTTGTCCGGGTACCGCGCCACATACCTGACTGGTTCACTCAAGGAATACGTGGCATCTTCTCCTTCCCCTCTCAACTCACATGGCAACTGTTTCATGATCTCCGGGTAATCCGAAGGAAGCAGAAAGCGAGCGGTCAAATCTGCCTTTTGCAACTCGCTGAACTCGGCAGATCTCATTAACGAGGCATTGGGATTGCCCTCAAGCTGCGGTTGCGTTGCCAATAACTCGGCTTTCTTTCTACTCAAATTCTCCTTTTGCTTCTTCAGGTACATCTTCTCAAAGTCCGTCATCTTGAACTTGTAGAACGCGTCCCACGTATCACTCGCCACGTCTCTGTATGCGTTCACCAAGAGATTGAAAAGCGCGTTGTTATGGAGCATCTCCAAATTCTCAAAATCCTCCACAAACCGGCGCTGTCTCTCAATGACAATCTCCACGTTTTCGTTCGAGAAGTATTCGTGCACAAGGCCTTTGATGGGCAAATCGCCTCGCTTTTTCGTGGGTTTCGTCACCTTGTTTGCTGAAAGATGCGTACTAGTGTTAGAAGTGGGTGCAGTTTCCTTAGTGAATCGCCGAATACGGTTGATTCGATTGACCAAGGCGGCATCCTTATAGTTGCCCAGACCCGGTCCACGGTAACTCTTGTAATAGTAGTACTTGAAGTGGTAAGCCTCTTGATCCGTGTTCGACAAAAGCAGATACAACTGTTTGGGCATGGTCGATGTTCTTTTACCCTTCGTATGCAACCCATCTAGATGAGGTTTCATGTGGCTATGCAACGTGCTTTGTTGGACACCCGTCTCTTTGTTGGTGACAAAGTAATTGGGCACTTTACAGATGGAATTGACGTTGAATTCCGGTATCAATCCGCATCCCGGCAACACGTTTTCCGTCACATCTAGCTGGTTCGGGTCGACGTTCCCAACAAACTTCTTCTGGCGGCCCAAAGGCCTCTTTGGTTTTTTCCCGTTTTCGTGCTCGTCCACGTTGATCGCAGGGGGCACGATCGACGCCTCATACAGACTATAATTACTGGCTAAAGTGAGCAATTCTCGTTCATGGGCACTTAACGAAGTGCCGTAAACCTTCCTGTAGTTGCCCTCGTGTTTGTAAACATGCAACTTTGTAATTGGCGTAAGTGCAAGAAACGTGGCGTGGGTCAAAGGGAGCGACTGTTCCACTGTACCATAGTTAGGAAACACTTGAGAAATAGTTATCGAGTCCTCGTCCAGTTCTGGAGTCAACGGCCTGGTTGAACTTATTGACAGTGCGCTTGCGGTAAAGAGCGAGCTTTCATCTGGTAATATCTTGTGCAAAAGCGGAAGTTCAATATAGAAAAGGTTGGTATTGACATCGCTTGCCAGTATAAGACCTTGTTCATGGAGAAGGCCATTTAAGTCCTCGTCTGAGGCGCGGAAAAGCTCCAGTTTCCGAAGTCCAGACCGCCTACAAAGCTTTGTTATCACCTGGTACGAGGATGGGTAATTCCACGACACCGCCAAGTCTTTCACCAAGACATATTGTGACTGATTATACCTGAAAAACGGAACTCTAAGAGAGAACTCCAGAGGCATTTGCTTGTTGTGTACAGGCGGCTCTACGGCCACGGACTCCCGGAGCCGACAGAACACCGGCCTTTGAGGCAAAGTATCAGGAAAGGTCACAGATAGAGACATGTTTTGGTGTCAGAATGTGCCGATACATGATATATTTGTTGTTGATTAGCGGAAGGCTGCTTTGAGTTTATCGGGTGCACGGGTGTACTCGTTGGGCCTGCTGCGAATTGATTGCGAATCGATTGCAAAGTGTATTAATTATGAGTGCGGCTCGAGAGTAGCATGAGGTCTCAGATGTAGCAGTTCATTTCAAAGAGTAGGATATATTCCTGTTCCGTCAATGGACAAAACTCAAAATTCTTGACTATAATCAATTGCGCTTGTCTTACCACCTTAATGTTAGGCAATAAAGTGAAAGTCTTGGGATACAGTCTACAGAGTAGTAGTCAGACAACCCATTTATTATTTCCATGCATTAGTTAAGAGTGCCCATTAGACAGAAGCTTTCCTTTGCTGTTTACGGCCTTCGGGTATTTCCACAGGCGTGAGTACACTGGGTCTCTCAATAATTAGAGTCCCCCCTGTTCATCCCGAACTAAGAGTTAAAAAATGTGAGAAAATGTAAGAAAATGTAAGAACTTTGGTTTCCACTCGTCGGTCCCCGCTAAGCCCCACTAAACCTTACGAAAGAAACAATTTGAAGGAACACCCTCTTCGGCTCGGCTTGTCGTTTTAGCATCCGTATTCCGGAAAAGAAGAAACAGAAGAAAAAAACGAACAAGTATACTAACCGCGAAACGAAAAAAACTTGTTTCACACACTCTTCCTTCCGAGTCTTTTTCACAGTACAGTATTCATAATTTTGATTCTTCTCGCATTCGCGCTTGCCAAAGCAGCCTCAGGCCCTCAGCAGCTCGAGTAAAGCCATACGAATAAACCTTGTTTCCAATAAACCCGGAATGAAACCAACGGGTTAGGAGCCACAAAAATAGCCCCACTATCCAAAAGAACCGAAATCTTTTAAGAGGGTATATTTCTAGACACAGAATAACTCCGGATAGGGAATGAATCGTTGCGGGGCATGTGGATCGCTTTCTTTTTATTTATTCATTTTTTATTTCTTTTATTTTTTTATGGTGTTTCGTTTTTGGCCAGCGTATCCTCGGGCCGAACGCGATATGCCTTTTCGACCCGACCCCACCTCTGACACCGCATGCATCGTCTCTCATTCTCTCATACACGTCCGAGGTACTCCGCATTTCACCCCGGTCTCCGAATCTCCCATAAAAGGGACCTCGGATAAGCTTGAAAAAAACTTTGGAATTTTCAAGAAAATCACCATCGTTGGAAATTTGTCTGTTTTTTCCCTTGCTCTCTTCCTTGCTCTCTTCCTTGCTCTCTTCCTGTCTGTTCCCTCAAAGTTTTCCATTGTCTGGGCTATCTTCCGTTTAACATCTGCAAACTAAGCAATTACCGGGCCGAATACTGAACCCCCCGCATTTACCTGTTGATTCTTCTCATCACTCACCAATGTCTACAGAGTCTATTACTTACGAGGTTAAAGACCGGGTCACCATCATCACACTCAATGTGCCGGACAAATTGAATGCTCTCGATGGAAAACAGTACCTCCAGTTAGCAAAATACCTCCAAGAGGCAGATGATGAAGAAGATACCGTTTGTACGCTTCTCCAAAGTACCGGGCGGTACTTCTCAGCCGGTGCTAACTTTGCCGATAAGGCCTTGATGAAAGCCGACCCCGAGGTGATTTTCTCCCATGAGTACTGGTTGCAGAACTTCGCCGGGAGAAACGTTTACATTACGGACTTGTGCCATAACCACAAAAAGGTGTTGGTGTGTGCGCTCAACGGTCCAGTGATAGGGCTTTCCAGTGCAGTTGTGTCGTTCTGCGATATGGTGTATGCTATCGATGAGAAGAAAGTCAATCTTTTGGCCCCGTTTTCGAACTTGGGGTTGGTCGCTGAAGGTGCTACTTCGGCTACGCTTTTCATGCGCTTGGGCTGGTCCAAATCCGCTGAAGCGTTGTTGTTTGGTAAGCCTGTCAGTGGAGAGGATTTGAACAAATTGGGTTTCTTCAATAGGGTGTACACGGGCAAGAACTACACTACCGAGGAATTCAACAAGGTTGTTTTTGAAGACTTGTTGAGCCGCTTCGACGGACTTTACGAGCCCTCTATCTTCGCCAACAAGCAGCTCCTTAAGGCCAACCGAGAGCAGTTGGTGACATCTGCAAGTGCACGTGAGTCCATTATTGGTTTCAATAGATGGATCCAGGGTGTGCCTCAGATGCGTTTCCTGGAAATGGCAAACAAGGAACGTAAGCACAAGATCTGAGAGGGCATCCACGGTGAGCGCGTGAATGTAATGAAAAAGGTGATGGTATGAGTAGGTATTTCGATACTTCGTTTAAGCTGCTAGTCATGGTTATTAAGAAATGATTGAAATTTGTTTATGAGTCTTACATTCTCTACCCTGATATCCCAACAAAAGGAACAAAACTATTGTTGTTGATAGATTCTATGACCCTTTCCGCAGATGTTAGTTTCTATATATTAAGTTGCCACAACAGGAATGGTGTGCTATTGGGTACAGCAGAATAGAGTATTTGAGAAGTATGTGGTGCGAAGGAAATAGTAGCTGGTTAATTGAAGAAAAAGGGGAATCGAAAAGACTTATCACCGAATGCTTTTAAGCGGAGACTGTGAAATTAGATAGAAGGAAAATGAGTCTCTGAAAGGAACAGTGATACTGACTCGACATAGTGAATCACCGTGTTATGAAAAACTGCTATACGATAAGTATTCAATTGAATATCTAATTTGGTTTGATACCACACATGAACCAGAACCTTGTATAGCAATTGGTACTAAATAAAGCAGTTAGCTCCCACCTTCCGAAGCGAGGAGAATGTAATTCTCTTTGATAACTTCAAACTAAACTGAAGTATACTGTATGCACGGGAGGTTAGTCAAAGTGTGTTTCAAGTAAGCGTGGTACTGACTCTGAGTCTTTTATGACAGAACGACAGTACTCTTCTAGAATCTATTTCATATACAAAGAAATTCAGGAAAAGAAAGTGGTTGGAGCATATTTCAATACCTGGCTTGACCCGAGACCTAATATCGAACAACGTTTCTAAAGTCAGCCCCCAAGAAGGTCTCATAGCACACCATAGGCCGAATTGTGCCTCAATTTCATGGTAAACTTGTATTAACCAGCTTTTCAAGAGTATTGTAGATTGTCCTCCGAAACAGGAAAGGTGTACCTGCCTAAAACTGTCCAATATATGTGAGAAAAGCTGTTAAACTTGGGAATGTGGATAGTTCCATCTGCAGATTAAACCATCTAAGGTTAAAAAGAGTATTCACACTTGAAGAGTGCTCACTAGGTAAACTTACTGGACTGTCATTTGAACATAATTTCATAAGAAGCACCATTACTCCATTTGAGTCACGCACTATTGAAAAACTCTCGACAAATCACAAACTTATCCATAAATTAGCTGTACTATATTCACCAAACGTAAATCTTCGTCCCAGTTGTGCATCTACATTACCCGTGAGGCAGATTCAGAACAAGACTAGGGTCAAAAATATAAGGTGCGAATCAACTCATACGAAGTGGCTTAGAATGAAGCAGAATAACTCAACGAAGCCGATGTCAACCTATTTAGACACATCCAACTCCTTTTAAGAAGCAATTTTGGGACCTGAACCAGAGAACTCTGTTATCAATACCGACATTCGTAACACCTAAGTTACCTGACCTATGTGAAAATGGGCCGTGAGAAAAACAAAGGAAAAAAAAAAGCCTAACGAACACAAATTCAAATCAGACACACACTGGAATTAAAACCAAAATAACGAATCTCAGGGCTGAAACTATATCCTTCTCTAGTGTTTCCTAATTCCTTCCCCTAAGTAATCTCGGTGATCGTCTGGCGTTGCTGCAAAAATGCTGCGGACCCCACGGGGGTTGCTCCTGCACATACCCTAGTATTTCCAGCTACAACTGCCGGGCCACGGCAAAACCCAGAGTCTCAGACACTATCAAAATCTTTGATCCCACTTTTGTGCACCAGGCCACCGTTTAGACGGCTTTTCTCGGTTCGTGGTAACCGTATATGTCGTATAATCTTCCGAATCCGTCGCTCGTGGGCGTTTTGCTAGCTGTCAGCACCCACAATGGACCCCAAATTGCCTTCAGCTATCCAGATACGCTAAGCTCCCAAACGCTCCCGAGCCGGACCAGTGACGACCCCGATTTCGACGACGAGGATTATGTGTACGAGGAGGATGGTGCCCAAGACGAAATGGCTGCAAATTTAGCCGCGGATAACACTAATTGGGGTGCCCTTGATGCCAGTTACGATATTGGCACGTGCCCTGACCTGTTGGAGTTTTTAGTCGCCCAGAAAAGCAATAAACACAACCACAGTCACCACAAAAGGGGGTCTCATGGCAAATATGAACCCCATGGAGCGCAAAAAACGGTACAGGAAGCGTCGGCAAATGGAACTCCCGGATCTGCGGGTGAAAATACCTTTAGTCCAGGGAAACCACAACATTCTGAGCACCCGCTGTCAACACGGATCCTAGGATTCGAGCCTGACCAGTTGGCGGAAATGCTCTGCCCGCCGCGGGCCATGTGTAACCGTCGGTTCGACGTGATGGTTGAAAACGTTGTTTTTCTAGGGCTCCCAATACACGTTGGAGATGATGGGACTTGGCGGACAGCCAAACACCCCCTGGCTGCCACGGCAACAGGCAAGAGCGGCAAGAGCGGCAAGAGCGGCAAAAGTGGCAAAAGTGGCAAAAGCGCTAAAAGCGGAAATAGCGCCAAAAGCGGAACCAGCGCCACAAGTGGCAAGAGTGATAATAGCGTTCACAGCGAAGCCTTGTTTCACGCGCTGGACCACGAAGACCATGAAGACCACGATGATAACGATTCTGAGGCGTCGCGAGACCGTGAAATGCTGGCTTCGGGCGCTGAATCTGATACAGCTGCCGCTGAGACGGCATCAGCGAAGGCGGCAGAAACTGAAACTCCCGTCTCTTCTGCTGCTACAGGAACAGCCCTAAGCATGTTTCATGTGGTGTTTGTCATGAGCCCGCCCGATATGGAACGCAACTACAGAGTGGACGAAATGTTCTACAACGTGGCTTCCAAGCTTGCGTTGGTGTTGCGTTATGAACAGCATAAGCATGACTACGTGTGGCAACAGTTACGCCAAGTTCTGCGGCTCAAGGAACATGCTCCAGGTAGAAATCACCTCCTGGATCACCTGCCGCTCTGTAAGGTCCTTCGCGAGTGCTTCAGTGCCATCTCGCGCTCACAGGTGGCCCAATTATCGATCAACGGCAAGCCGCGGCTGTTCCAGATCCCGCTCAAAACCGAGTTCCACTCGTTGCCCGACCCAACGGTACCCTACCTTCCAGGACTGTGTCTTCTGTCCACCATCAACAGCCTTGGCGCTGCAGGAATGGTCAATGTGGGCGAGACGTCCCGCTATAGCAACAGCAACCTCATGGAGCTCTTGTTGGGTATGGCGGATCCTAGTGAAGGCCACAATAGCAACAACCACATCCACAGTACCAATGACAACAGTGCCAGTGGCTTCGACGACAACGACAATGACAACGATAACGACGACATCGTACACTTGGCACTCCTTCTCTGGGATGACGCCGACGTGATCATCCGTGAGCTTAAGGCTGCCCCAGACCTGGCCATAGCTCGCCTTGTACGGGCCATCACGCCCACTGAGCTGCTCTGGAAAGTGTCTGCAGGCTTGCGCCAACACACGAGCCCAACTCCACCACTAACAGTGGCCCAGATCAAGGCCGTGGCGTTGCACTTGGTGTACTGGCGGCGGGCCCGTCTTATTGCCCCTTTGAACACGCGTGCCATCTACATTGTGTCTCCCATGGCCCCAATGAACACCAGCTTTGCCCATGACGTGGCCCGGTTCAGCCACCAGTTCCCCACAGTGCCGTCGCTCCCTCAATTTCTCCGGCTTCTCTCCACGCGGTCTCGAAAACCACGCCAGTTTGCCTCGATTATCCCGTCTCGTGACCACAAGCAAATGTACCTCATGGCCCTCGCGTGGTTGGTGCGTTTTGGCTACGTGACCCAGCTCCACACGTACATCTGGCTCAAAGTGTCCAAGAAAGTGAAAATGAAGGTAGAGGAGGAGCTTGAAGGTGAGTTAGGTAGGGTGCCGAAAAAGACCCGAGATCTGGACTCAAGTGCCAGAACTACCGCCACAGGAAAGCCCCAGGTCCAACTGTCGGTGGACAACTCGTCGAAGCAAACCGAGACCCCGGGCCATCAGCTGTCGCCGGTCTCGGTGGGCGAAGAGATTGAAAAGCTCCAGCGAAAGTATGAGGCAGCTAACCTTGTGCCTGAAGTGGTTCTTGAGGACGATGGGGACACAATTCTAGTGGACCCTGGTCGGGCGTCGAGTCTCGAGAGAAAGTGGATTAACAAGATCATTCACGATGAGTGTAAGCTCACGCCGGACTTGACTGCAGTGTTTTACAAGCTACTCAAGTATATGAACGGCAAGAACTCGTTGGAGTTGCTCTTGCTTCGTGAGAACGTGTCACGCAACGAGCTCCGTCGTTTGTTGCTGGAGATCGACGAGTACATCATCTCCGTAAGGCACTGGTGAGCAATTCCAGTGCAGTGGCTTTCGATTGGGGGAAAAGTGGCGGGTTGCGGAATCGTACTCAGGAAGACGATGATGTCTAGAATCAGACATTGAAATTCGGCTTCGTAAAAAAGACGGCCTTTTTTTCTTAACGTTTTCTGGAAATGACTGAAGGCAATTCCGCAGCTTGAGGAACTGTATCGGAACCGTATCGGAACCGTATCAATGTCTTCTAAGGGTTCTTGGTTGCTTTCGTCAGGCGATTGACAGGCTTGTCTCATTGTTTTCCCCCCAGCATACGCTTTTTTGGACAAAAGCTAATAAACCTTCCAGAAGCGCAAAGTGAAACGTGAATTACTAATTTGCGACGTTCTACTCGATTGTTTAAGCGGACAAAACGTTGACCGATATCCATATCTTCACAGTTTGAAATTAAGAAAAATTGCAAGCAATTACACGTAGTAACTTGTATGTAAATATATTTAATGTCTTCTGTTGTTATTTTGAGCTTGTTCAACTCCATGTTCTACGGCTTGGTGGGGTACTTACTTCATCGGCATATTTTTGTCTATTTCTAGTCTTTTTCGACATCTCAGATATGAAAGACGGATTTCGCGTCGTGCAGCTCAATGTACGTCGTATTAAGACTAGACCACACAGGCCTGAACGATTGTTCCATCAACTCACGCAAAGTTATTCTCCTGGGTGGCCTCCAACTGGCCGCCTTCCATCTCAGAGAAGTTGGTGAAATGGAGAGGCCGGTGCAATTCATGGTAGAACGGAAGCGGAATGTCCAATTTCAAATCGAACTCACTGTTGGCATCAAAAACTGGCCCGATGAAGGAATAGTTCCAGATGCCATCGTCCGGCACCAAAAACGAGCCCATGATCCGGTCCGAGAGTATCAACTGGCGTTTCTCGCTGAAAGATGCACTGAAACCGGCGGGAGCGTTGGATACAAGGTCCCTGTTGCTGGCGCCCCACTCGTACCCTTCGTCTTTCAAGGTGTACGCAGTCAAGGTCACGGACCCAGGCGTGAAAGAGACCGTCATCGAGATAAAATCAGTCCGCCATTGCATCTCGTTGTTTTTCCACAAAGTGGCGGTCGTGGTGACGTCGATAGGACCCATCATGTTCAAGTCGTGGCTCTGGGTATGGATCCACCCCACAAGCTCTAGCTTCAGCAAAAGGTCGTTTTTGGTCCTGTCGAAAAGCAATGTGGGGAACTGGATCGAGTGGGTGGACCCGAGCTGCGGCACCAAGGCAATGGCCTTGATCTCCTTGATTTGAAGGTTGTCGCGTGGCGAGGACGCGTAGATGAAGCCGCCAATCTGCGTTCTCGTGTCGGAAATCAGCACAAACTTGCGGAGAAGGTTCTTGGGCATCACGTAGGTGTTGGTGCCGTCGTCAACAAAGTCATCCGACGACACGTAGATGTTTTTCGTGCGCAAGTGCAAGTTGTTGGCGGCGATGGCGCGGTTTCTCCACTCGTTCTTGGAGCTGAAGTCGTGCTGCTCGTAGTTGGTGGTGGTGATGGTAGTAATCTCTTCTCCGTGCACGTTTTGCGTTGTTGTCTTCAACGCAGTCAACTGGTTGTTGGCGTTGGCCATGTCTGTGTCCGGTTTGGCCGCGGAATCCACTTCGGAAATCTGCTGTCTCTTGGCTGAGGGCGCCCGGATATCCTGGCCCAAGATCAAGTCTCGGATCTCCGACTGTGTTAATGACTGGACATTGACGTTGTTCTTCTTGGCGTAATCGTTCAAAATCAAGTCTCTCAACTGCGTCTCCACGTCGATCCACTGCTCATCCGTGAACGTTGGCCACAAGTGATGGCTTTGTGTGGTGACACTGGCGTCGGGTCTAAGGATCAAATTGGTTCTCTCCTGGTTGATTCCCAAAGCCCGAAGTAAGAGAATCACCCGAGAAAACGCAGTGTACGACGAGATGCTGGTGAGCCAGTCGTCGTAAAAGTTGAAAAGCACCATCTGCGGCTCGCTGGCCTTCAACACCACGTCTGCTAGTTTGTCCACCTTCAACGCGGCCGCAAAGGGTAGGTGTAGCTCGGACGCACGGATACTGATGTTGGGGAAATCAAGCATGTGCACTTCAAGCGGATCCAACACTCCTTTTCTCGTAGCGATCAACTGTTTGGGCTGCTCCTCACGTGGCAACGAGCGCACCAAAGCCGCCACTTCCTCGGCGGTTTTCCACTTGGCCAATGGCCCCAATCTCTTCTGCCCAGCCCACACCGAAGTATGGATGATCTTCAAAAACAACTGGCCTGTTTTCGGGTTCAACATAAACACTGCTCCGTTGATGGGCTTGGTGGACAAGTTGCCCTCGTACGTCCGGTTCACCGTGACGCGGTACACGTTGGTATCATCAATGAACAACTGGGTATCGTTGTTGAACAACTCGGCGTAGTTGGACGAGTTGAGCAACGCCACTTGTGGCTGAGACTGGTACAACTGGAGGCCTTTCCGGAGCCGTTCTCGGAGCACGTACAACGCCGGGTTGGCCTTCATGATTTCCTTCATAGCGTTCTGCATCAACGGCTTCATTCCACTGAACCAGTTGCCGTACACGTCGTACACATTGTAGGCAAGATCAACGCCAACCATGGCTCCGGTAGGTGACGGATACGCACTGGTACTGTCCGTAGTATAGTCCAAGAACTTGGCCCTTGTGTACCTCGAAATATCGTGGGAATCGTAATCGCCGTACCTCAACTGGACGTCCAACCAGTACTTGGTGGCGGTAGAGCTGTCAAACGTGTCGTTTTGATCGTGCAAAAGCGACGGCCGCGACACGTTCCACTTGTAGGTGCTGGTCAACACAATGTCTGCCGATGACGAGTTCATCTTGTACGACTTTCGCGGGTGAATGGCCTGTTTTTCAACAGAATCGATCCTCAACACCTCCAACTCCTTGTCGAGCACCTGGCAAAGATCCTGCACCAACGACTCGTGGATCTTCTGCCACAAGTGGGCCCGGAAGATTTGGATCAACGAGATCTTCAACGTGGGGATCTTCCCGTGCAAGAAGATCCCGGTCAAGTCGAGCTGCACCAAGAACCCAACGTACACATTGGCCCTGTTGATTGTGGGCGACCACCATAAGGTAAACCGTCGGTTCGGGATCTGGCTCAACCCAGACCGCTGGGCATTGGTCAACTTCTGGAACTTCAACGAGTCTTCAAACCCAGACGCCTTTTCCCAAAACAACCCTTCCCACGAGTCAAACCCGGTACCCTTGAAAAGCGTATGTTCCAAGATCGTCTCAATACCTCCAAGCGCTTGTATCACGTCGGTCCTGTACGCAGACAAGTTCCAGAGCTTACCGTCGTGATGGTTATTGGTCCACCAGAACGGGTTGTACCGGGCCAAACTGAACTGCTTGAACTCTCTTCGGATCCGGTGGCCCTTATCGTACGCCAACGTCTGACGATCCTTCTGGAACAACGTAC
Source organism: [Candida] golubevii (assembly GCA_030582695.1). Lineage (NCBI taxonomy): Eukaryota > Fungi > Ascomycota > Pichiomycetes > Serinales > Metschnikowiaceae > Metschnikowia > [Candida] golubevii. Next base: position 140,600 of record JAJMGV010000023.1, on the reverse strand, counting down.
TGATTCGAGGTAACCCTCGGTCCCAACTGGCCTCCATATCTTCAAACGTGAGCCTGCGGTTTTGCTCGGCTGCTTCCTGTCTCTTGATGGTGTACTCGGCCCACACCCGTTGGGAGTCCAAAAACTCGTTTTCCCACGTGGTGATGTACCGGAAAATCGTAGGGATGGTGCTCCCTTCTTGGTGGGTCATTCCGGCCCTGAAATGGGTGATTCCAGTATCGGTTTGCTTCGACCACTTCAAGTCCGATGCTGGAATCAAAATGTGCGAGGCACTGAGCATTCCCAATCCACCTAGCTCCTTTGGCGTGTAAAAAACGGCGGGGGGAAACCGCGACGGCATTTTCGAGTTCAATCCCATCTTTACCTTGTTCTGGATTTTCGTCTCGCACCTCACCAACACATCTAGCAACATTTCAGTGGACACAATGGCTTCTCGGTAATACGCAAACAACGAAATAAGCGACGTGTTCCATTTGGCAGCGATTTTCGTAAACGTAGCTGAACCAGACGACATGAGAATCTGGCGGATCCGGTTCTCAAACTTCTCCACATCCTCAGGCGAAACCTGGAGAAACGCCTTGGCTGTACGTGCTTTCGTCCTTTGATCCACGAGATCCCACACACCTTCCTGTGAAGACGAGTCTTCAACCACACGACATTTGGGCAATATCCGTACCTCGAAGCCACAAAGCGAAAACAAAAGATTGGCGTTTTCGGCTGAATATACAGACGCATAGGTATCTTCCCACTTCATCTCGGTAAACGACGTGGGAATTCGGCCGGACAATTCCCAGAATACAGCCTTGCCGAGATTGACATCTGAACGCATCAACTTCATTCGTGAGTCACGTGGCCAGCACTTGTGGTTGTTGTAGCCAACGACATTCTCGAAGTTGGGGTCCGGGTTTTCCGTAAGGTACTCTTCAACTAGACTTTCGGCCTCTTCACGGTCGAAACGGAAGAAAACGTAGATTTTATCGAGGTACCGCATGTACACTCTGATCGGACTGGCAGTCTCAACTGTGTTGTCGGGAAATTTCATGAAGGCGTTGGGCTGATGTACTGGCCCTGCTAGTTCCGAGGCTCTTTCCAACCCCAAGATCAACAAGTCAAGTGCTAGCCCGTAGTATTGGTAGATAAACGACGCGAACTGAAGCCCACGCACCAATCCCAACTGGTTTACGTGGTTCATGTCCTTGTAGGTGAGACTAATGTTGTTTTTGGATGTGATGTAGTCGGCGATGTTCGGGTCAACAATCAACCGGAGGAGCCGGTTCAACACGGTAAAATCAATGTTTTCCGAGAGCTTGCTTAAGGATGTCTGGAACATCACATTCGATTCGCCATTGGCAGTGCTCCACACATTGTCTAAGTTGTTGATGCCCTGACACCACTTGTACACCAACAAAGGAGGGATTTCGTCGTCTGACGGCTTGACCCAGTTGGGGAAAAGCTGTCTCTTATCCGCCTCGTACCATAAGTAGTGGTCGAGGTAGGCGTCGGTGATTTTTTCGAGCGCATCAATCGCATACGTCGGCACCAAATGGCTATAGTAGTCCATCATCTCCAAGCCAGCCTCCTTGAAGATCCTCTGAGTCAAGAGGTACTTTTTGATCCGCGCCAAGCACTCGTTTGGGTTGTCGTAGGCTTGCTCAATGAGCGCCAACTCTTCTCTCTGGGCCGAGTTCAACCGTGAGTTGGCGTTGTAGCTTTCCTTGAGGTTTTCAAGCGCTAAAACCAAAAGCTTGGTGTCGTGCTTGTAGGAAATGGGAGGGAACGGAATCGGACTGAACCGTCTGCTCTCGAGCCAGTGCACCATTGTCTGGAACACAATAACGGCCTGGTCCGGCGACACAAACGGCCCGTTTTTCGAGAAGTTGTCCTGGCGGTCTTGCTCGTTCTTGATCCACAACCGCGTGAGCCGCCCAAGGTTCTTTTTCACCACGGTCTTCTCCACTGTAGCACCCCTTCTAATCCGCTCTCGGTTGTAGTGAGCGATCGAGATCCACCCATCCGCCTTACCTCTAATGTAATGCTCAATAATCTTCTCGATCGGTTTGGGTAGTCCTGGCACTTTCCAGGGAATGTTGGCCTTCCAGCACCGCCACGCTTCGCTCAAGTGCTGTAAAATCAACGCAGACTTGTTCTGCTTCAACCCGTCAGGAATCATGTCCATGATATCGTGCATCACCTGGGCCCGCAACTCGAGGTCATAGTAGGAGTCGATTCTTTGCTTGGTCACGGTCTTGGCCACGTCGTTGCTCCTGCGTCCCTCAAACTGACGTGCCAACAAGTTACCCAACCACCGCTCAAGCAACGGAATCGTTCCCCGAATAAACGAGAGCCACACTCTCAATGCAGGTTGCCAGAACCCACACCCGGGCCCCTTGCCGATCTTCTTGTTGAAGTTCAGATATACCACGTGCTTAAGATCTTTGCACGCCCGGATCTGGTGCATCACCTTGTACTTGTACCGGTAGATTCCCGTCAACTGGCCTATATGGTTAAGGATATAGTAGATCCCGTCGGCTAGCTGGTAAGCATCAACGTTGCCCAAGCGGAACTGCACATGCGAGTCCACGATGATCTTCACCACACGTAAAAGCTCTCGGATCAAGTGGAACGCGTGGCCGAACCGCGACTTTTTCCTCTCCTTGGTGGTCAATGTTTTGGTCGGCTTCAAGTTGAAATTGTAGTCTAGATGAAGGTACGTAAGGCCTCGCTTGTGGAGCAAGAGGTTGAGCATGTTGTGGCCCTGTCTGCACACCTGGAGCCCGGCCTCGACCCAGTCGATGGTGGTGTGCTGGAAGTACTTGGTTGCCTTTAAGCTTTTGAGAAGTTTGACGTTTTTCACCTTGGTCTGCTTCGTGTGTGATCCGGGCGGGTTGTGGAGTTCGTTGAGCACGTGTGACTTCAAGAGCTTTTGGTACGAGATACGCACTTTTGTCGGTACATTTGCTGGAGGCCTCTCCTTGTACCAAGCCTTAACTAGCGCCACGTCTTGTGCCCGGACGGTGTTACCCGCACGTCGGTTGAAAGGGAACGGCGCCCATAGGAGCTTCAAGGCAGCGGCAGTGTTTTCGGGCTCCAAAGGAATGTTTTCACCGTTTTCGCCGTTTGAAGCCATAAATGGAGAGAATTCTGAAGGAAGCTGAACCTCACCCAAGTCAAAGTCCACCAATGCAGCCTCAGCTCGTTCGGTCGAGAAATGGTGGGGTAATATCGGGTTGTACGTCTCGTGGAACACAAAGCCACGGCTAGAGGAAGTGTCGGCGGTAAAGTCTTCGGGTTCACGTACAAAGTTATTGATAGGTTCGTGGAACCATGGTACGTGCACGTCCTTGACAAACGAGTTGTACAAAAACGGATACGCCACGCGATACTCGGTACGCATTGGATGCCGGAAGATGATGCGGTCAATGGCGTTGAACTCGGTGAAGTCCTCGTTGTCCTTGTTGTAGATCTTGTCTCTGTATAAAGGCTCGTATTTGGGGCCTCCGGGTACCACCACATTGAGGCTTTTGGCAGTGAAAAACGCCCGTTTGTCAAAGAGATAGTAGTAGTTGGCGTCGGTCACGTGTGGAAGGAGCGGCAGCGCCAAGCTGTAGAGTTTGGCCATTGATGCTAGCGATAAGTGCCAGTTCCTGTATGAAGGCCCATTGACAGACCCGTGGCCCGTCTCGTCCTCCAAGAGCGGCTTTTCGTCGTAGAGCCACTCGAATATACTGCCGTCGCTGTGCTCTTCAGGGTCTAGTTGAATCGCATCCGGCAACTCTACATCTTCTAGATTCTCCATCCAATCTAGCGGCGGCTCCTCGTCATCAAAGGGAGGAAACCGCATTCGTTTGAAATGCCTTCTATCTCGTTTTTCCCGCCGCATCATCACCCAGCTGGCTGCCCACTGCGCCGTATAAACAGGCTCAATGACTCGTGGGATTTCGTCAACAAACGTTATGGCTCCGGTCGTATGGTAGAGCACCTTCACGTCACGAGCAGCTTCCCACGGCTGTGGCATGTTTTCGAGGAGCTTGAAAATCGCATGGGGCATGTATTTGAGAGACCCCAAATGCGCTCTTTTGTCCAGGGCGACTTTTCGGCTTGAAAGGTCTGCGTGGTCGAGCATGATCTTGCGGAGATGCTCGGGGGGCATTTCACTTTTGGGTGGGCGAATCATCCGGCCCTTATTTCCCGCTTTTGAGCTTTTCAGGGGCCCGAACCGCTGTTTCTGGGCGTGCAACCAGAGACTTTTCCTAGTATTCAACAATGTGGCGTCTAAACCGGCGGCTGTTTCGGCCGTTTTCGGCATTTTTCGCCGCGGCTCGGCTCCAATTGAAGGTGGGGGTGGTGGCCTGGTCCGTAGGTTGCCTCCGGGAGGCACGTTTGGTACATTAATCACCCCTATACTTGGCTTGAAAGCGTTTGTTGCCGGTTTTGGTGGTCCTGATTTTGGAGGAGGTGGTGGCGGCGGAGGAGCACGTCTTCCGGAGCCATTATTGGTATTTTTCGGTGGCGGTGGAGGCGGCGGTTTCGACACCATCTTCTTTGTGGTGTGAAAATAAGTGTGGCGAAAGAATAATGGGGTGTAAAGATGTAATTGATGTAGATGAGTTGAGATGGAGGAGAAAGCGAGCACCTGGGGCACGGCTTGTATGCAGTACATTAAGTTGGGGCGTTTGGAGCCCGGCGAATTCCGGCAAATTTGGGGCCGCTCGAAAGATCTGAATAGATATCGGCAATACTAAGAGTGTGAAGAGTCATATTGCTGATTTTCAGTCTTCGCAGTTGTTGGTGTGTGTATTTTTTTGTGGCTGCAATTTTGCACTACCAGCCGGTCACTGGCCTCGGAAATGCGAAGACAGCGTAAACTGAGAAAGACAACTTTTTCTAGACAGGGATAGATTCTTTTACCCTTTTCTCTTTTTCTCCTTTTCTCTAATACTTTCCTTTTTTTTCTTGCCTTTTCATTTCTTTGTTCTTGTTTGCAGTTTCTTTTTCGGAAAAACTGACCATTGACATGGACCAAGAGATATGAACAAAGTATTTAAGCCCAAGGAAACACGTGACTGTTTCAATTAAAACTTGGACAATGGTATGAAATTCACAGTAATGAAGCAGAGCCTTTTCTCTGTATTTTTGGGTCATATTTCCATTTTGATGTTTTATTGATTTGTTTAAAGATGAGGAACTCAAACTATTCTTATAGATGAAATCCGGAGTGGCGTCTGCGTGGGGCTACTGTAATAATCACACAGCAACAAAACATAAAAACTTGACTAGAGCAAGAAAACAGTTTGCTTAGCTACAGTTTATTTTCAGTGTTTGAAGATAAAGAGGAGTGGAAAGCGTTTCCATAAACCACAGACATGGGTTTTTGTTATTCTCGGTTATCACCCAATCCAAAGAAAGAGAAAGCAATGGCTCTTTTGTAGAGTGTCAATGGTTGGATTCATTGTAGGTATGAGACATGTGCCCTCTGCAGGGAAGCTTTAGTAACAAAACCATTCCGGAATTAAGATTGGAAACCACGGCAATACCACCGAAAGCTCGCTTAGTACATATTTCGCTCTATGGATTCGTTTATTCGCCCTCAGGCAAATTCAAAATCCGGATGACTCGATCACAAACTACACTAGAACATGCCACAGTATGAGAACATATACTACCACCGTAAACCAAGAAAACCCTTTAATACTACGAAAACGGCGCTCAGGCGAACCCTGCCAGTTCCCAAATCCCAATTTAAATTTACAATTTCATTCTCAGCTCGCCTTTCAATATTTGCGTAGCTTTAGTTTCCTTTCCTGGGTCTTACTGTTAATTGGCTGCAAAATTACCTTCACTTAATTGCTGCAGTGCGTCTGAGTCTGACTGAGTGGGTCCCACCCAAATTACAACTCCCACTAATTTAACCACCAACGCACATTACCATTGACACCTAAAAAATCAAGAAAGCGCTGCAAGCAAACTTCTACAATAAGCCTCAAAGTCGGGCGTCTCCGCCCATTTGCATCATCACCGCTTTCTCCACTTTCCGAACTTTCTTTCCAATCTCTCTCTTCCCTTTTCCTTCCTCGTTTGGTCCTGCACTGGCTGCGGCGTCCGCGCACCTCCAGGCTCCCAACTCCAGTCGGCTTCGGATTCCTCTCTCCACTATAAGGCAATACTCTATCAACCTCACCACCACACCAAAAACACCCACGCTAAAGGCTGGAAACCCCATTTCTGCATCATTTGCTCCAATTACCGCCAACAGGCCGTACGCTAAACCCTGCACCCGTACACCCAGCACTACAACGCCATGGCGTCGTCGGCAGCTCATGCGCACGTGACCTCGGGTGCCACGGAAGCCGTTTCGTCCGCTTCCACGTCACTTTTTGCCGCCACTCCCACGCCAGATCTGTATGTGGAGGCGTTTTTTGAAAGCTTCCGGCGTTTTGGCGAGGCCGTGGCCGACCAGAGCGAGCTTTCCGAGGCCCAGAATCTTCGCTGGGACCGGTTTGGCCTGCTTGCCGCATACGCCTTCTCGATTTACGGGATTTCCACGTTTTTCGTGGCGTTGATCCTCAACAGGACCGCCGTGATTGCGTCGCTGGCCGGCCCGCGTTTACGTTTGGGCCGCGTGCCCCGACCTCTAGCGCTTTTCCGCCGCCTGCCTGTTCCACAGGGCGTTGCTTTGGCGCTTTTAAGGGCCTCGGCTGTGTTTCTTCTATGTTACCAGGCCCACAACGTGTTTGTGGCCTTGGCCTTGATCGGCCGCCATCTGGACCCGCTGCAGGTAACACGGGTCACGAGGATGATCCCCGCACACTGGTTTGAGTACGATCCCTACGAATATGCGAGTGATAAGTACATGCAAATGCCTCGTCACGAGGTCCGTATAGGCCCTACCACGGCCATGCTCTGGCCCGTGTTTGTGACCTTCAGCTACTCGCTTTTCGTCGAGACGTTTGCCGCGGCCATTTCCAATACGCGTCCGTTTCTCGAGGGCGGGCTTACGCTTTTTGAACTCTCGCTTGCGATCCAGGAAATGAGCTCTGGTTTTTTCTTCCTTCGCAAACACGCGGTGGCCAAGCGGCCCCTGGAGGAAATCTTGCTCATGTGTCTTTTTGCGCTTGTGGACCAGGTGGCCAACCACATCGGCGCTGTGGCGTATGCCAACCGCTACCGATTGATCCCGCTGACTATTCTCAGCTCGATTTTTGTGTGGTATTTCTGCACATTGATGGGTCTGGGAGCCATTTTCAGCTTGCCGCTGGAAATCGCCTTGACCTACGCCACGTTGGTGCTCACGCTTGCGGTGATTGGCGTGTGTGGCGTGATTTTGGTGCTCACGGTAGTGACCAAAGGAGGTCGAATTGACGAGCTTAATCTCGCCCATTTCTTTGCAGCCACCCACCCTCATCACGAGCTTTTCGCCACCCACCTTGGCTTGGATCTTCTGCAGGACTTCTATACGGCGGTGATCAACTTGGGCTTGGTGGCGGTGACCCAGGCGGGCAAACTGAGCTATTTCACTGCCTATAACTATGTGGCCAGTCCACGTGACACGTGGTTGGAGCGGGGAATCTTGGCCCGGTTCCAGCGGCTAGAAGGAACCGTCAAAACACCCTCTAAAACACCGCTGCTGCTTTCGCCCAACGATCAGACCCACCGGATTCTAGCCTATCTCGGAGAAAACGGTCTTTCGGGCTATTGCAATATCATCAGCCACCCGTCTCCACGCTTGATCAACGGTCTCGACGAGGACCACGAACCTGCTCTGCGGGTCGCTTCGATTAAGTTGCGGGTAGTGTATTTCACGGAGACGATCCGGCGGTTTGCTCAGCTTTGTGAGTGGCTTGCGCTTTATGTGTTTTTCTACTGGCCGAAAGAGAAGATATTTGGACGTGGACGTCGTAGTGCCAGCGACAATGTCAACGATAACCACAATGTGAATGTGAATGAGAGGGGCTTTTATGAGGAGTGCGAGGCCGAGTTTGAAGCCCGAAGGGCCCGTGCGCCTCGGTTCATTCGCCATTTATTGGTCCGGAACGGAATCAACGGCGCTAGCAACGTTTCTGAACCCAGTCAAAATACGCAAGGCTTTGTCGAGGAGTCGTTTTCGGCCGATCTGGATGAAGATGAGTCCCCTGACTTTGAGGTTGTTGAAACCGACTCAAACGCATCCGACTGGGAGTCAGATTCTGACGATGGCTATGATGGCTATGATGGCAACGACAACTACGACAACTACGACAAAGAAAAAGACAAGAACATCACCGTCGATATCAGCAACACTACGGCCTCCAGTACATCATATCGTGGTTCGAATCAGTCGGCTCTTGAAGAGCTCATGACCCCTGATACCCTCATCGAGCTCATTGAAGATCGCGACATTTTGCACCAGCATCTCCACCACGAGGCAGCGGAGAAAGGCATGTTGACCAGATCTCGCTTCCGGGCTATGGCCGCTGGTACGCGGAGCCGCAAAAGCGAAATGGCCGCGTTGGTGGATCTTCTTCTAACTAAGCGCAAGAACCAGTCAGCTACAGCGACTGCAAACACGGCACATGGCGCGGGAGGAATCGACGACATCGACGACATTGATCCTCGCATTGCCTGTGTCATTTGCCAAGTGGAGCCCAGAACCCTCATCACGTGGCCATGCAAATGCTTTGCCATTTGCGAGGGGTGTCGTGTGAGCCTTGTGGCCAAGGGAATGAAGGGGTGTGTGTGTTGTCGCCAGGACGTGGAGGGAGTGAGCAGGATCTATCTTCCATGATGAAGGGAAGAGGAGGGGAAATGAATGAGACGGAGAAATCGGAGGGGATGGGAAATACAAGGATTGATGAGGGAAGATAATAGTTGTAGAACATGAACAGAAGGAGTGAACGGGGAAGCTAATGATGGTAGAATTACGATGAATATGATTATGAGCATGATATAGGAAAGCGCGAGTAGAGATAATTTGTAGAATGGTTCAAAGGGCATGGCCTCTTTCAACGGTCAATGTCAAAGTAATTATAAGCGTGGTTTAGCATCTGGAATAGCCAATCGTTGCGCTGGTGAGAATACTAAGGTTTGAACAAGGGCAAGAAAGGTGGATATTTCAGTAAAGCTACTGAATTTAGCCTTTATACTGTATCACAGGAGTAGAGAGGGACAGGGGGAACAGGGTGAATAGATCAAGACAGATTAAATAGTATAGCATTGCATTTAGACCCCAATTGAATAATGAATCAGATCATAACAAACGAGAGGGATCACAAGGAGGATCGCAGTCAAGATTTCGAAAGCGAAGGTTGACCATTCTAGGCTATCTCGATACCATCTTGGATAAAGAAAGTAGCTTCTAAGTTTACTGAAAAGGATGCTTCACCCGAGGCAGTGTTGTTAAAAAATAGTGATGCGCGATTATATTAATCGTAAAATAGTAACACAGCAATTTCGATATCACTATATTGCGATCTCGATATGGACGAATATTAATATTACTATCCAAATATAGTGAAATTAATAAACCGAAAATAGCAAGAAGAGTTCGTGAGATACATCATTTGTCAGCATCACAAGGCAAATGTGAGCCTAACTACAAGAATCAACTGGAAATAAATTTAATAATAAAAAGAAAAAAGAAGGGCCCGAAGACCCAATTTAAGTTATTTGACCTGTGCGTGTGCGCAAGTGAAGAAGATTGTCACTAAGAAATAAGAATTATGTAATAAATGCGCTAGGCACGTTCTGAATCTAAGAACAAGAAAATCTCTGGAACAGGAGGCACCACTGGCTTTGAAGTCTTGGAAATCTGCTAGTGAAATACAGCTCATGACGAAAAAGCAGAGGTTGTCATGCTTTTTCCGCACTCAGAAATAAGGATTATGTGATGTATTTGAGTATTCTTCTAAATGATTTGGAAATCATGACCAATGATGAATGGACGAAGAAGAGTCTGCCGAGTTTGCACTGCTACAGTTACAAACTGATCTGATTTGCCTGGTGTTCTGATTAAGTAACTTTGCTTGATTACGTTCACGACTGCACTTCCGCGATGCATGTCAAGCAGCGAACTAGAATGAAACTTTTTTTTCAGTAAATATTAAGCTAGGCCATCAGAAGACGGGGTCGAGTTAGCCCAAATTGGCGATGAAGTTTTCGTCCATTACCAGCCCAAAATGTCCAATTGGTCAAGACTCAAAAAGCGTATTAATTTCTGAAGGCATCTTACTATATTATGCGATAATTATAGTAATATTAATTTTACTATTAATTAATTATAATTATCGCACCTATTATAGTAATATAGTAAATGGTAAAAGAAATAGCGATTTAAATATAATTCGCAACACTGACCCGAGGTAGCCGCTAAGCACGGATCACGAAAATTCTGTCGTGAAGGTGCTGTCAGAAAACGTAACCCATTTCAAGCACCACTCTAATTGCAACTACAAACGTGCAACTTCGCCTGCCACGTCTGATTTGTAACTCAAAGGTATACACAGTCTGATACACGTTAATTCTTGTAACAAGGTAGAGAAAGCTAATCTTCGACTAAAGTTTCACATCTCAGGCTTTCACTATCAAGTGATCATTTATGCTCATGAGTCATAGGAGTATATCCGAGAGTACAGGTCTATCTAGAACATATGGCCCTACCTTCCTGTCTCTTGTTGCAAAAGCTCCTTTGTTTTTAGATTGAAAAATGCCCAATTATACTACATCTCCACTAAACTGCAGTTGCGAAGACGTGTTTTGGAACTCTTAGAGTTGAGTATAGTGCTAGTATGACCAGCGTTATATTAGTAGTCTTCTTCGCCTGCGCACGCACTGACTACTTCTCAATCGAGAGGGCCTCGGGCGACGCGCCATTCATTATTAGTTAATTCTCAGAACACTGCACAGTGCACCTTCTATGGGCCTGTTCTCATATGACGTGTAATGAAAGTAAAAAGGTCTGCAGAAACAGTGAAATGCTCAAAAACAGAACTTCATCGAGCAAGAGACAACCTTCCAAATTCTCCAAATTAAAGAGCGTTTATAACCTCGCCCGGCACCAATTTCCCGTTTTCGGGCTGGTCGCTTCTCCTTCCAATAGGGGCAGTGCGGGCTTGGCCCGCTCGATGGCGGACCCGTACACCATGGCACCAACGGCTGGCGCGCGCGCGTGAGCCTAGCAAGGAAAAGGCGAAATCAACCAGACTAAAAAAAGACTGAAAGGTCTGGCACTCATAAACGTGAAGGAGTTGACCAGAATCTGAGCCAGCCATAAAAAGCAAAACAAAAAAAGCAAAACAAAAAAATCAACACAAAGAAACTCGTATTTATTTTTGCCCACACAACATGACGCTGCCTGCCGAAATCTCGGCGTTGCCCCCGTCACTAGACTTTCTAGAAGCCAAGCTCGGGCTTAAAGTCACGTATTGTTTGTCGCTTCTTGAACACGTCCCTGGCGGGCTGATTATCTCCAGATACATTAAGTCGTCGTACAAAGACGACCCGATCCGCTCGTTGTTTGAATTCGCCTTGTTTGTGTTTGCAGTGCACTATTTTCTCTCGTCGAAAAAAAAGGAAAATAAGGCGGAAATCGTCAAGTTTTCTCAACGCGAGATCGACGAGCTTATTGACGAGTGGGAGCCCGCTCCGCTTATTGATCCGGTCACCGAGTTGGAACACTGGCAGTTGAAGGAGTATCACGTGCATGGCCAAAACAGCAGCCACGTGAAACTAAGTGGATATCCTGAGCTTAGCACGGTGATAAACATGTCGAGTTTGGATTTTCTCGACCTCAACAAAACCGACCGGTTGAAGCGTGCCGCCAAGGATAGCATCAGCAAGAGCGGGGTGGGCGCATGCGGTCCTCCCAACTTTTACGGGTCTCAGGATGTGCATGTACGATTAGAAGAGGACTTGGCACGGTTTCTTCATACGGAACAGGCGATTCTCTATGGCCAAGACTTTGTGACGGCCGGGTCGGTGATCCCGGCGTTCTTGAAACGAGGCGACTTGGCCGTGGTGGACTCTGGCATTAACGTGGCGCTTCAAAAAGCGCTCATTGTTAGTCGGTGTGACATCGAATGGTATGACCACAACGACGTCGACCATTTGGAGCGCGTGCTTTCGGAGTTGCACCCTATTGTCAGCAAACAGAAGCCGTTGCGCAGAAGATTCATCATAACAGAGGGCATGTTTGCTTATAGTGGGGATGTGGTCAAGTTACCCGAGATTGTCGCCCTCAAGAACAAGTATAAGTACCGCTTGTTTCTTGACGAGAGCTTGTCGTTTGGAACCATGGGCGCCAGTGGCCGCGGCGTGCCTGAGCACTTTGGCGTGCCGCGGTCGGAAATCGCCATCACCATCGGGTCGCTTGCCACTTCTTTGGCGTCTTCCGGTGGATTTTGTGCTGGCGTAAGGCCCATGGTACATCATCAGCGCATCAACTCGACTGCGTACGTCTTCAGTGCGTCGTTGCCGCCTTACTCGGCGCGGGTGGCGTCGGAGGCCATCCGGGTCATCACAGAGGAGAAGGATTCCGAGGGCCGGTCTGTTTTGATCCAGTCGCTCACCGAAAAGATCCGGTATGTGCACACCGAGCTTCAGAAAGCGTTTTCCAACTCGAAGTATTTTGAGGTTGTTTCCGACGGCACCGGGCCCATTGCACATCTCGGGATGAAGGCTGAGTTCAGGTCCCTCTTGGGGTTGCCCGAAATGTACGGAAACGCCACGCTTCTTACAACAGGCAAGCCGTCGAGGAAAGTGAACGCCTTCAGTGAGGGCTACAACATCGAGTGCTATCTCTTGCAGAAAATCATCGACACGTTTCTCAGGCAGCACCGTATATTGATCAATCGAACCAGGCTCGTGTACGAGCAGGAGTCGTTGCCTGTGCAGAGTCCGCACTTGTGGCTCCATGTCAACAGTGGCTTGTCGATGGAGGAGTTGCGAGCGGCCGTCACCAACTTGCCCCACACGGTGAACCAGGTGTGCCAGACGCTTAAAGGGCCCAGCGACCTTGTTACACTAGAAGAGGAGTTGATGCAGAAGTGAGGAAGGAGATGCAGCGAAATCTAGCGAAATCAAGCGAAACCCTCCCTAAGGCAGTCAAATCCTCCCTGATGCATCAATGCGCAAAGCGCCCCCAAGCCACACCACCCACCCATATAGATAGTCGTGCTTGCACTCAAAGCACCACCGCCACTACCCACACTGGCGGCCCCTAATTTCCACATCCCCTTACACACGTGTGTATTTACCCGTGTACGCCAAATCCAATACTCAAGTTCATCGCTTCCTCTCCCTAGTTGGCCATGCGGCTGCGTGCATCCTTGGCAATGGCACGCGCGTCTTCCACGTCATGGGCGTTGCTGAAATTGAAGTCCTTGGCCAACTCGTAGGCGTCTTCATAGTGTCGGTTGTCCAAAAAGTAGCGTGCAAGCCAGAGACGCGCTTTGGAGGTCTCGTCCGTGACCCCCCACTCGGGCTCCTGCTCAAAGCAGAGCCGCATGTACTTGTAGGTATCTTTGGCCTGGCCCAACTTCTCCGAAATGACGGCGAGTTTGTAGCAGATGTGCGGCTCGGCACTGGCATGGTCAACATGGTCGTCGCCTGCCCGGTTCGTAGTGTCGATGGCCAAAGCCTTCTCAAACGACAGCATGGCCTCGGCCAACTTGTCGATCTTCTCGTAGCAGTTGCCAATGGCCTGCCACATTCTCTTATCTGTGGGCTGCAAATTGGTGGCCCGTTGGTAGTAGTATAACGCGTACAAGTGCATGTCCAACACCTCGTAGGCTTGGCCCAAGCCGTACCATGCACGGAAATCCTTGGCGTTGATATCGACGGCCCGCCGGTACGACTCGATTGCAGCATGGGAGTTTTTCAACTCGACAAACTCGTGGCCCATCAATGTCCATGCACTAAGGCAGTTTTTGTTGAGCGTGAGCGCCCGCTTATAGTACATGACGGCCTTGTCATGCTCGCCTTTCATGGAGTGGTAGTTGGCCACCACGCAGCACGTTTCCGAGCGGAACTTGTCGATTTGGGACGTGTACTGGGCCAAAAACGCAAGCTTCAGTTTCTTCTCCATCACATACAACATGTTCAGGTACGTGTCCAAGTCGTCGAGCCGCATTGGGTCGTGCACGAGGATCTCGTCGAAAAGACTCTCCGCCTGGAAGTAGTCGAGTCCATGGTACGCCACTAGAAACTGTTGCACTTTCAAAAAGACAAAGTTGGGGAACACCTCGCACAACCCACGCATCTTTTCGTGGAAAGCGGCCGGCTGCTGGTAGAACTCCTGATAAAGCACCACCTCGAAGATTTGGAACATGATTCCTGCGGCAAACGGACCGGCTGTTGCTTTCGTGTGTTCGACAAACGCTGCCGCCTCTTCGTAGGTGGAAAATGTCGCCAAAAGCTCCTGCCAGCAGCTCCAGTTGTAAGGAAACGCTTTCAACGACGCCAAGAGGTGTTCTCGAGCCAAAGCCACGCGCTTCCGCTTGTTGTAGATGATGCCTTTAAGGAACAAGAGAAGCGGGTGGCCGACGTCGGTCTTTTGACCGGCATTCCCACTTTTTTCCTTGTTTTCGCCCCTTCCGCCCCTTTCGCTGTTTTCGCTCTTGCCGCCTCCGTGGAACGCGTCGATCTCCAGAATCACCCCCGTCAAGCGTGTCGAGAGCCCGTCCACTACGTCCTTAGCACGTTCGGGCGACTCGTCACCAACACCACTGGCCACCGTCGCCGAATTTAACGTGCTGTGTGTCGAGGCAATGTCAAGAAACCCGCCCCCGTCCTCCGCAGCCGTTTTTTCCACGCTCATGTAAATGGCGTAAAGCTTGACAAACAACGCAGTGCCTGAAGTACAGTTTTTAAGCACGTGGGCCGCACGTTCATACTCCTTGCAATTGAAGTAACTTCGAGCCAAAAGCACCTGGAAGTGGTGTTTGCGCTCATCTTGCGGCACCTCGAGCGGCGGGTATTCGAAGTCGGTGTCGATAGTGGCTAGTCCATTTAGGGCTTCCAGGGCCCATTTGGCCAGTTGGTATAGGTTCACCTCCGAGAGCACGTGCGCAGCGCGGTAGAGGTCGAGTCGGAGCGCACACAAATCTATTTGTTGTGTTGTATTTGCCATGGTGAAGGTGCGGGGCGTGAAAGACGAGGAGTTGTCTGCAAAAAGTGTGGGGTTTGGTGGAAATTAGGTGGAGATTCGCTGCGCTTTTGTCACAGTTGAGGTGCAATTGAGGTGCGGTTGATGTGCGGTTGATGTGCGGCTGATTGATGTGCGCGCACTGATAAATTGGTGCGAGGCTGGTGAAATTGGTGACATTGATGGACCAGATATGAGGTCTAAAGGGGACTGGAATCGGCGAGAGGAAGGGCATTTTGGGAGAATGTTCATGTTTTTGCTCTTTTTGCTCTCCGTAGAATCTGGTTGTTGCTTCAAAACTTTCCGAAACGCTCTCTAATGTGCTTTTCGCTGGGGTAGGCGACTTCGCTTTGCAGGACTCATAACCGATAGTCCAGGGTCTTCAGTTTTGCTTTGTCATGATGGGTTTTAAGACGTACTTCTTTTATTCGGTGTTGATGAGAAACTTCTCAAAGCAGCAAATATGTGCGATTGCTCTACTGGCTTGATTAACTGCTCATTATGTAGAAATTATTCATAAAAGAGGTGCTTCCCATTGAGTAGTTTACCCTAGCTTGAGACATCTTTATGAGCAAGCGTTTTCGATAGCCAAGATTAGTTACGGGTTTCCCCGCGTTTTTCCTTTGCTAATCCTGGCAGATTTGTGTCCAATGTTTCCAAGACCATGCCCTGTATTTGGCTGCAAATATAAAAATGAGTCAATGTCTGGCGTAGCATTCCTAAGTATATGTCTGATCTATTCAAGCTGTAAGTCATACTTTTCAAGCTTTACCAAAATCTCACGTTTATTTTAATAATCCTTAAGCAGTTTCTCTTCGAAGGAATATTCTGGGATGTTATCGTGTCTACGCTTTGAAATTTTGGAAGCGCAGCACATAAGTATTGTTCAATCTTAAGAGAACAGCAAGCACGGAACAGTAAGTGTGCACAGCTAATTTATTAAATGTACTAGGTTTAGAAAATGGGGCTTCTGATTCAAAAGTAGACCACCTCTTGGCACTTCTCAATTCGTAATTATGTAATTCGCATTCACCTCATTAATTAGTCTCACGCATTCTGCAACTACACCTTGTCACTTCAACAGCTCAAAGCATTGCCAATAAAATAACCCTTTTTGTAAATTATAGTCATTCTTGTTGTTTATCCCAATCTCTCCTTTTACCCCTTCTTCTCTTCTTCTTAATGATTTATTTGCTGTGCTAATCTATCTTTATAAGACAAAGGAACAATCTACAGTACCGTGTGCCGCTTTGAAACAAAGAAAATAAGCGAGAACAGCACCTCTCTCACGGTTTCTTCAATTTTTCTGGTCTTCAGCGGCCTCCCAAGTCCAATATCCATTTAAGTATCCTGGAAAATCTCTCGAATATACTTCTCCCTGTGGCAGTCGATTCTTACCCAGGACTCATAACCACCCGGCTCATAACCGACAGTCGCTGCGGTGCTCACTGCTCGCGACTCCATCTCGCACCAAAACTACCTGCTTCAACCATAAATAGCAAAACCAGGTTTCTTTCTACCATCAGTCACCGCACGTTCCGTGACACTCCCCACATATTTATCGACTCAGTCCTAAACTTCGAGTGGACATTCTGCGGAATCCGGAAACAAAATACAAAAATCCCGATTTTCACGCCCGCAATCTCTCACTGGAGTGTTCTCGCTGTTCGCTCTGCTCGCTCTCACCAACACTAATCCTCATCTATATTACCCACCAAATGGTGCACCAAACCTCGGCCAACAGCCTCCGGGCAGCCGCCGATAAGTCTCTACAGAGCCTCGAGTCGCTTGATGCACTTCTAGAAACCGCCGACCGTCTCGCTCGCACAAAACAGCCGGACCCACAAGAAGTAGCCAAAACGCTGCGAAAGGTGCTTCTTGACTCGTTTCACGTGAAGAAATTCCACCGTGACTTCAAGGAGTGGGAGCACAAGGAAACCGACGCGTTTGTGGCGGACAAGGTCCGTGGATATAACCGCAAATACGCGCAAATGTCGCGAGTTTACGCCGATCTCGAGGCCCTGGAGGCCGTCTATGAAGACTTAAAGAACACCATGCGTATCCCGGCTTTCGACTTTTCCATCCAGACTCTCCGCGCATTTGAAGGTGGTGCGTTGCTCGACAGAGTGGCAAGGAATGCTGCCGGCGAGTACCCGGAAAAGGTTGCGTTATCGCTACTCTTTTCTTTGGAGCCAGAGTCCAAGTTGCCGTTTCCGTCGTTTTCCGTGTTTAATCGCCTTGTCAACTTGGAGTTTCGTCTCCGCATGCTCGTGCACATCAAGCACGAGGTGCTCCTTCGGGCCAAGGGCCATTTGGCCGGGCAAAACAGCGTGTGGGCAGCTCGAGACGCTAAGCTCCACCTGTTTTTGACCAAGGACTTGGCCACAGTAGCGGAGGAAGTGAGGAAAATCAAGCATAGTGAGAATGAGGACTTGCGGATGTACGAGGGCGATATGAGGGTCGATATGAGGGCATATGAGGAAGAGTCTGAGGATGGAGGGGATGAAGACGGAGATGAAGACGGAGATGAAGACGGAGATGAAGACGGAGATGAAGACGGAGATGAAGACGGAGATGAAGACGGAGATGAAGACGGAGATGAAGAAGGAGGCGAAAATAACGGCGATGATTTCGAGGAAACCGACGTTCGGGCCGCAGGTAGTGCCCCTGCAGATGTGTTTTCGTCCCACCAGTCTCTTCACGCAGACTCTCCAAGAGATGTGCAGCCAGAGGAGCATTCTGCCGCCGGCAAGGCTGACGCCAATGGCGTTTCCGGTAGTTCAGGCCATGGCCAAGACATGACCCATGACCAAGACAAGGCCCAGGACATTCCCCAAGACACTACCCACGAAACCACCGGCGACGACCAGATGCTTCTTGACTAGTGCATTACAATGACTGATTTATTTCTTGCCTATACATATAAACGAGCTTTTTCCCGCCTCACCGCCGATCCTAGTCCGTCTTCACAATGTACTTGAATACCTGCGCAGGACTGTCGCCCTCGTGACGTCTCCAGTTAATAAGACGGATGAGCTGGTAGCCCGCCACTCCCCCGAGGAAAAAGTTGACGCTGGCCAATAAATAGTTACGAGGCGTGATTGCAAATCCGGCCCATCTGGTCCAAATGGCCCCCGTGCAAAACAACGCAAGTTGCTGCGTGCCCGAGATTTTCTCTACGGGTCTCTGGATATCGTTAAGGCCGGCAATCACCAAGCTCCATTTGAACACGGGCGCCCAGAAATGCACTGTTTTGGGTCCGGTTTCAGATTGGAGAAAACGGGTGAATTTGGAAGCGTGCTGCGTACTTGCGGCCATTGTGGTGAGCAAATTAGATTCGGGAGTGTTTTGGCGCCTGGGGTGTTGAGATTTATTTCTTTGAGTCACAAACAAATGGCGTGGGGTTGCTGGTCGATGAAATTTGACGTGCTGACAACGGAATCTCACTGGTTGTTCGGAATCGAATACTCTCGGTTTTATTTTTTTGGTCTTTTTCTCGTGTGCGCAGGAAGTGCGGAGGTTAACGTGGAATTCGGCGCCTTCTGTTGGTGCAAGTGTGCAAGAAACGGGAGATGTTGGAAATGCGCCTTAAAATTTAAATTAGTGAGTCGCGATTTTTAGCTCAAATTATTATGAGCTATAGTTAACTTATTCTAATATTTTGACTGTTCTCGATATCGACTCTGGGTCCGGAAATATCTTCTTGAAAAGATTAACTTTAATACGCGAAAGATTAATTCATAAAAACTAGGTTAAGGATGAGGTCTTTTCGAGAAGAAATGAGCATCATGGCTGTTTCTCTTCAGGGCTTGCATGGACAGAGATACCAATTAGAATGTCTCAGTGGCGATGATACTCTGCAAGGCTCTGTATAATCGAACGATTCTGAGAGTGTATTTGTCTCAAGCCATGAGGAGGCGTCGGCTTGATTGTTTTTTTTTCGTTTTTCTTTTTTTGCCAATTAGAATTATTTGACACAGTCTAGTCATTGGAATTGTTTAATCATGATTTCGTAGTCGGTGTGAAGGTTGTGTGTTTTATACTCTTGGGAACATTCTCGCTGTGAAGTAGTTCGCCTGGTGCTGCCTCAGTGTTCTCAAATTTAACTCAGTTCCCACGTCAAAAAGGACTAGGCTTTCTCAAAAATATCACTGTCGCTATCCAGTACATCAACCAGTCCGACCAATCAACAAATAAGCACGTTTGGTTTTGTCGTATGTCTGGTGTTCATGTTGCCCACACCTGTTTTTGCATGCCCTAGTACCTTCTTTTGGCTTTTTCGCCAAATCTTTCTTTTTTGCGGTGGCTTTTGAATTTCTTGAAAGCCATCGTTTATAACATCAAAGAAGTGGCATTGGCTTGATAAGAATCTTTCTACAAGTTCTACCTGCTATCCTGCAATTTAATGAGCCTCAACTAAAGTCTGAGAGCCAGACCTGAGATTCGCCTTTCTTACCTCCCCGGTCAACAAGACAATGAATGAGCCAAGTTAACCAAATGATTTATAAACTGAAATTTCATCATCTCTCTAACGGAGAAGTCTGTGGATTGATCAAAACATGGGGAGACATTGGAGATGTGGGGAAGGCTAACGCTGTACTGTAGGGCGCACCCTCGTGCTCCTCATGCTAATATTATCGAGGGTGGCCATCAATACCCGCTTGCATCTTTTTCTTCTTTTTTCTGTTTTCCTTCGATACCCAATCATGAGAACTTTGATAAAACTGGTCTTGGCCCGGTTGCAATATTCAAAGCCCTTTCTTGATCGATCAACAGTTTGTGGTATTTCCTCTGCATTGTCGTTCAACTAATAATGTATGTTCTTCCAGTATGTTGCAAGATTATCCCAGCTTAGTCACCAGAGCCCTCGTCCTTGATAGGGGTATCGGCGACACTGTTCTGAAAATCATCTCCGTGTTCCTTCTTCTTATGTTCTTGTCTCTCGCAGGATGGCTCCCTCTCACTATTTTGAAACTTCGTAGAGTCATTGGTGGATGGAGTCGAATTGTCGTTATGCTTTGGGCGTTTGTGCGACGGAGACACATCTGTCGGAGCAGAGACACGCTTGCCTTCATCAGAAGTGATATTTTTGGGAGTAGCTTCCCTAGAAACAACACGATGCGAAACGAAAAGACCTCTTTTAGAAAGCCTCGCAACAAACCTCTCAGCTTTCTCAACCACAGAGCCAGGCTTGTTGTGATAATACTTCAAGATTTTGTAGAACACATGACGTTCTTCGCGGGTAGAGCCGTTCCTGAAAACCAATGTGGCTATTCTCATCAAGATGTCATGATCAGACCACTTAAACGCCTTAAGCCAAACAACATAAGGCGTCACATCTCCCCTCAAAACTCGGCCAACAAGTTTGTTCTCGCGTTCCAAAGCAAGTGTGAAATCAGCTCGTTCCTGAAGTTCGGGGTAGAAGTAAGCCTCTACGTTCGCCTTACTCAAAACCCAACGCGATGATAGTTCACGCAAAGACGCCGACGAGAGATCAAGACACTGGCGAAAGGCCTCTTCAAACGCCGAGTTCATGTGAAGCAAGATCTGTTGCTTTTCTGCATCGGTACCACTGTAACATGCCAAATAACCCTCTTCAGAATGAGTGACATACAAGCGGTGATGGAACGACCGCTCACGAAACGCATTTACGAACTGCAAGTACAACCAGGGGAATTCAAAGCCAGATTCCTCGGTAATAAGTTCCAATTCCAATTCCTCCTTTATCTGAAAGCTCATGACCTGATGAGAAAGAACCTGCCGGGCCACGTAGAATGGCTCAGAAGGCGGGCCTACGGTTTTCCAAGGAGTATCGGGGTCTCTGCCGAACAAAGCAAACTCATCAATCAACTCGTCCATCGATAAAGGCTTTTTCGTCCCAGTCCTATTACCAACATGATAATTCGTATCAACAACATTAGTAGAAGAGGATGAATCTTTCGCGTCTGGCTTTTTGACACATGGATCCTCTACTCTACTAACTTCACCTATGGCTGGGCTGATATCATCAGTCCTACGAATATCCAAAGTAACAGATGGATCAGTGCCGTTCAGGAGATTAGTAGTAGAACTTGTATTCACCATAGTGTGAAACGTGAACGGCCTTCCAAGATTCACTGCACTAGTTGAGAGCCACTTGGGGATATATTGAAAAGATTGGGCTTTACCCTACTGTCCCGGAACTTCATGGCATGTGCGGGATTTGAAGGTTGTTACGTGTGAAGGAATTATAACAGGCTATATGCACTGCAGTAACAATAGGTCTTTCATTTACTTTGTAAGCTAGAGTAAAGTGAGAGATGATACTACACATTGAGGTATCAAAGTGTATTTTATACAGTGAACTTCTATCTCTACAACAATATTTAAAAGGTGTACCATCTGCCCTGAGTTTGAATCACCTAAGGAATCTTAGCAATCGCTAACTCTTACTGTTAGGTGAGGTGTCTCATTTAGGTAAGTTGTGGTCAACTGGCTAACAATGAAACCTGCGTAATAGTGCTGGTGCAAGGCTTGGCACCCATTATTGCCAATCGAGTGAGCCACTCCAAGTCGGCTCTAACTATATAATGGCCTGCTTTCCCACCCAAAGCGTTGGAAAGCCAGGCTGGTTTTACTTAAAGATCTCGCTTATTACATAGTTCAGACTTGAATCCTGACAAACTCTTACTGATAGTTAAACACCCGTTTACTCATCATGCCTCCTAGAGTTACTAGAGTTCTTGACTCTGCTAGTTCAGATAAAGTCTCTGATGTGAGAAACATTGTGAAACTTAACAGCAGGTGTAGCTTCCAGTTTAAGTCTTACTTAAAGGCAGACAGTTCTGGTGAGACTTGTTGCCTTGATGCTGCGCTTGGGCCAAGCCAGGTCAAAGCCTCGTAATCGATATCGTGACTCGTATTCGTTACCCTTGCAACGAGAGTTTCCTCGTTATCGTTACGACGAGAGTTCTCCTCGCTTTCGCTATCATTATTGTCAATATCTTTTTTAGTAGGTTGTGGGGATTTTATGTCAGCTTTCTTGGCTTTCTTTTCAATCTCCATCTGCGTCAACATCATCGTCCATATTGTATCGCTTTATTTTCACAGATTCAAATCCAAGGTCAGTATTTCTTTCTCAAAGTTTCGAAGAAAACACGCCTTCAGTTCAAGCTTGTAATCGCTTTTGTACATGTAGTACACCTCATAGAAGAAAGATTTAGCGGAGTAGAGTTTGGATTTCGAAAGGTTATCTCTTTGAAACATCTGAAGTTTGAAGCAAAGATCAAGAACTTTCGCGAGATAAAGCAACGTGTTAGAGTGAACTAAAAATTTCGTCATGAAGCAAATTTTCCATACTTTAAAGACCTTGACTTGAAAGCCTTCCAAATATTGTAGATACTTAACTGTCGCATGAATTATGGGAGATGACGCTACTTGGAGCATTATAGTAGGAGCTCAGAATACAACTTAAATGTTACGGCGGTGTGTAGGATAATCACATCTTCATCACTTATGTCAAGCCTCTCAAAGTCAGAAGTATCTTTGACGGACTACCCAAAACTGCAGTGAAGATTACATAAACCGTCTTCGATATCGTTGTCGTTATAGCGGTACGATTACGATGTGTCAGCATAACGAACCTCACTAACGGGATATAACGAAACTGACAATGAACTACACTGATCCGAGCTCATACACCACAAACTCTATAGTGCACCATATCAGACTAACACGAGTCATCAGATTAAAAGAAGTCAAAGATGAGCGAATCTTCACAAGAAGAAAACTTTGAAAAATATTTACTAGAATACTGATCTATCTGATAAATATTGTGCATTGGTGATAAACCAGGTTTATACTTAACCTCTTCACAATTTGGCCTATAGTGCCAATGATGCATAACCCTCAAATTTACCACGGCATTTTTGACGTTTTCATAATAACGATAGTAAACATGCATGAACATGAGGGTTCGAGAGGTTCGCCATTTCTCACCTTCTCTTCTTCCCGTTTCCGTTCATCCAATGTAGTTCCCTTGTTTACACAAATTGTAGAAAATGCCCTGGTCGTTCTTGAGAAGATTGCTGGGGGTATCAAACTCCTTCACCTCGCCGTGGTCTAAGCTCATGATCCGGTCACAGTCCATCACTGTATCTAGACGATGGGCAATGGTAACAATAGTCTTTTCCTTAAACTCCGTCCGGATCGTGGTCTGGATGATCTTATCCGTTTGGACGTCCACGGCCGCTGTGGCCTCGTCCAACATGAGCACTTTCGACGGATTCAAAAGCGCTCTTCCGAGACACATCAACTGTCTTTGGCCCACGGAAAAGTTGGACCCACCTTCCTTTACTATGCTGTCGAGACCCTTGCCCAACTGATCCACTGTTTCTCGCAAGTTTGCGTGCTCAAGCACTTGCCACAATTTAGTGTCCGAGTACTCGCCAAACGGATCAAGATTCTGCCGCAACGACCCTTCAAAAAGGTGCGATTCCTGTGGAATAATGCTGAGGTTGTGTCTGAGATCAAAAAGCGAGAGCTTCAGTGTATCGATGCCGTCGATGTGGATATTCCCGTCCACGGGCGGAATCATGCGGAAAATCGCTAAAACAAGGGAACTCTTTCCTGCGCCCGTACGGCCCACGACACCGATTTTGTCCCCGGACTGGATGGAAAAATTGATGTTTTTCAACACGAGGTCCAAGTTTTTGGCGTACCTTGTTGAGTAGTTTTCGATCTCAACTGCTCCATGTGCCGGCCAGTCCTTGGGTGGTTGAAGAAACAAGACATCTTGGGCCTCTTCGGTCGGCAAGTGGCAGTACTCGAGACACCTCTCCACAGATACAATATTGGCTTCCACTTCCGCAGACATTCTCACCATTTTCTTGAATGTGTCGGTGACCTGGAGTGCGTAGCTCATGACAAACCCTGCCATACCAGCACCGATGGGAGAAGATGTGGTGGACTTGTAGATAAGCATTGTAGACGAGCTCCAGATGACAAGCGAGCCGATAAACTGAAGCCTTACCGAGAGCCACCGGTTGATGGACCGCAACATGAATAAGCTTCGCATGTTAAAGTCGACATTGGCATTGTTAATGAAGTTGAAGCGCTCTTCCTGGCGATACGCCCGGATGGTTTCCACGCCGTTCAAGCTTTCCTGGAAATGCGCAAAGATCGGCGACCGGGAGATCGATACCAACCGCTTCAATTCCCGCTGCACGCAAATGTAGTATTTCTGGTAGTACCCGTAGATCACCGCCAAAAGTACCACCACCACCAAGTAAACAGGAAGTGCCAACGCAACAACAGCTATTGTGGAGACTGTGCTCAACACAGACCCGAGATAAACATTCAACGACCGAGGAAGCGCACTATCCACCTTATTGATGTCATTACTGAACCGGTTCATGATCCTTCCAACAGGCGTTCGCTCAAAAAAGTTCATGGGCGCCTTCATGAGCCGTTGGGCCATGCGATCATGGATATTCTGTCCGCCCTGAATGCTGACAAACACCCAAAAGACTACGCCCTTCAACAAGTTAAGTGCGCTTGTGGTGAATCCTAGTATGGCGTATACGGTAATGAAATGGAGCGCCTTGCTGTTGTCACCGATATCGGAGTTTGTCTCCGACCACTTCTTGAGCCAGTAGTTGGTGGAAATTGACGCCACCGTGGCCACCACAAAAAGCCCCAGCCAGAGTAAAATCCCTGAGATGGAACAGGCCTTGATGTAATCAATATAGACGCTCTTTTTGACGCTTCCTTTGGCGGATGTTTCGATGGTATTTCCCGTCTTTCTGACGGCTTTCTCCTTCAATGGATCCCAGTTAAACGGAGCCAAGCTTGCCTTCCGTTTTTGGGGTTTTGCAAGGGGCGGACGATCCTCGTATTCTTCAGATTGTGGCGACTGCGACCGCGATGAATAATTTCCATATTCGCCAACTAGACGGTTGAGTTGTGGGTGAGAGGACCCAGTTCTCACTTCTTCAAAGGGGCCCTGTTCAATAATGGTGCCTCTTTCAAACAAGTAGATTTTGTCGGCATGCTCGAGTACCGGGATGCTGTTTGTTGCCAAAATGATGGTCTTACCCGAAAGAAGCCCGCCTCTGGTGAGCAATTGCGAAGTTATGTTTTTCCCAACATGGCTGTCGACGGCACTCAAAATGTCGTCCAAAAGGTAAATGTCCGCACGCGAGTACACGGCACGGGCTAATGACAAGCGAGCCTTTTGTCCTCCCGATAAGGAAATGCCTTTTTCGCCCACCTGAGTCTCGTCTCCGTCAGGCAAAATCTTGAGATCAGGCACGAGCTGACACGCCTCGATCGTTTGGTTATAGTAGGACTCGTCGAACTTGTGGCCAAAAATGATGTTTTCCTTGACTGACGCATTCATGATCCAGGGGTTCTGCGAGCAATATCCGATTGTGCCGTTGAGCTTGACGGATCTGGGAAGCAGAGACGGAAACTCAGAGTCAACTGCATCTAGCTGGCCCAAAATAGCAGATAGAAACGCCAGCTTTCCTGACCCAACCCTTCCCACAACACAGATGATTTCTCCTCTAGAGACCATCATGGTGATGCGTTTCAAAGCGTACTTGAAGCCGGTGAAATCGGTCTCCTCGGCCAATTCAGGGCCTACTGGTGGTTTTTCCCACACAAACGACGTGTTTTTGATGTCCAAAGCAGCCTGTTCCAGAGCAGGCCCTATTTCAATCAACTTCGGATCGACTTCCGGTGCCGATAAAAATTCCGAGATCCGTTCGAGCGCCACTGCTGCCTCTGTAATGTACGTAATGACCGAAGGAAACAGTAGGATGGGACGTGATAGTATATTGAGCAAGGTTAAAGCGGGAAACACGATGTCGGACGTCAACGGGCGCTTTTCCACCAAGGCAAAAATGGCAAACGTCAGAAAACTCACCAAAAACGGCATGGTGGTCCAGATTAGGTTCCCACATTGGTTGACAATGCGGATCTTCTTTGAGTTTTTCAACTCGTTGGTGTTTCTCGCCTCAAAGAGCCGCTGTAGCATGGGTATTTCCCACGAGTAGAGCTTGATGGACTTCATGGAAACGAGAATCTCGTTGGTGATCCGATTGCGGGTATCCTTCAATTTCATCTGCACCTTGTTCAACCTTTTCAGATACCGCACAAAGAAGGTATTGATCGGGACAAACACAACCATGACAAAAAGCCCGGCAAACGCCGACCGGCCCAAGAGATTGTACAAGGACCAGATGCTCAACACAAGTTCTGTGGGGGCAATCACCAAAGTGCTGATTTCTTGTGCGCACGTTTGAACCCTGGGTGCATCAATCGACACGAGATTGACGATATCTCCCGAAGACCGCTCCGACCGGGAATGGGCAGAAAGACGGATCAGTTTTTGGAATATTAGAGACGTCAACGAAGCTCGGCATCCAAGCCCCACCTCCAACACCTTGAGTACGTACTGATTGTTGAACACCGTCTGTAAAAGCGTGACGCCAAACATGCCCAAACACAAAAGAAACCCCCTGAGAACGGGCTGCAGCAGGTCCTTCAATTTGTCGCCCATAAACACAATAAGTAAGCGCAAAAGCTGAGGTTGGACAAACGCTAGTAAGGAGTCGCTTGCTTCATACATGAAAGAAACTGCAGCCACGGGCCCAAATGCCCTAATAATGGCTATTAAAAGCTGATACGAAGATTTTTCTTGGGACCCCCGATCCAAGTATTTCTCGAGCTGTTCGGTGTAGTCTTGAGTGGTGAGATGGTCTGGAGACTCAGGAAGATCCTCGTGCAGAACGGTTTGGTTCCTGTACGAGTTCGAGACTAGCGGGTTCATCCAGGAAAACGTGACCTTCTCTAGGAAGTTGGGCGGGCCCTGGCTAGCCGCTGAGCCGGTACTTCGGCGATAGTTTAACACGAGTTCATGGGTTGGTTTCCATGTTCTTCTCGACGACTCAAAGTAGAATATCGTGAGCGCTAGGATAAATGATGCAGCGTCCCATTTAGCCGCTGACTCAAAGAGAAACACCGGCCATTTTGTGGACGAATCCTGGAACCAAATCATGGCATTTAAAACGGCCATTCCGGGCCAGAATATTAGTAGACTTCCCAGGGGAATAAGCGATCGAGTGGGCTCGATTATGTGTAAGGGCGTGACAATAAACGCTAGCACAGCCACTAATACGAAAAGCGATACAAGTTTCTCGTCAGCCTGGCGTTCCACGAGCGATACGGAATACAAAAGACGCAGCATGCAAATAGTATAGGCCAACACGAGAGAACATCGGAATAGGTGAGTAAATCCAGTACTTCTAGGGCGTATGGACCCGTACAGGGGCTTCTTATAGTTACTTAGTAGAGCTAGGGCCGCCAAAACGCCAAAACCGCCTCCCCAAAGTAGCACCGCCAGCGTCAAAAAGCATGGATTAAAGGCGTTTTCTTGCGTATGTATGAGTGGATTAAAGAGAGCCTGAATTCCACATTGTGGCGGCGGCGCAGGCACCATATCCGAATCTTATTTTTAGGGAAGGAAAATAGGAGCGGAGGAGGTTTCAAAGGGGCTCTAAAGATGTGCAAAAGTAAGCTTTCAATACACCCCTTAACTGAAGCCTGTAGCAGATCTGGATTTGGATCTGCGATATAATCTGCAAGAGACGAGAGCCGCACTAACCGGCAAAAGCGCGGTGCAATAATGTGGAGGCTAAAAACATTTAAATTTAAGCATCCAAGAATGGTTAAGGTTTGATGTGGAAACTGAAGATGATTTGGAATTTGGGTTTTGGGTTTTGCAAGAATACTGAAGAGTGGTCTTTATTTTATTTGTTTGTTTTGCTTCTGCTTGTTTAACTGAGTTCGTAGATGATATCTCCGGGTGGACGTACCTCTCTCCAGAACCAGAATGCTGCTGTATTAATTGAGACACACCTATTTATATCAGAAATTGAAGCAGACCAGGCATCCGTGTGAATTATGTTTTCTCTTTTTTGACTCTCTTTTTTTTTCTTTCTTTTTTTCTTTCTTTTTTTCCTTTATGGGCATTGAAATGTATTGAAAGTTGCAGGCTGGTCATGCACCTAAATGTTCATGGGTTTTAACTTTTTCCTAACCGAGATTGACGGTTCTGCAGTTCGTGTTAACATTCTTAATAGTTGCAGTTATAGAAGCCATTGGATCGAAAACGATAGAATCCAAGTGCGAAAAGAGATCTTCTGGAATTCTAAAGACAATTCTATTTTTTAGTTGGGCTCTTCGAATTTCCAAAGTACGTGTTGATCATACTGATTAGTAGGGGTAATAAAGCAGGTAGAAATGTGAGACCTCTCACCTGGTTATTTTTTTCTGATACTTCTTGCCAATATCTATCTACTCTTTTATTCTTTTAGGTTCTTTTGTATTTCACCGAAAAGTACAAGCAATAAAGGGCATTAAAGGGTAGTAGTTGCTCTTGCAAAATGTTGGAAGTGTCTCTTGATCTTGAGGAGCCCAAAATTGTCCTCAAAGTTTTTTCATGAGAAACTTGAGAATTCGAAAAGTCCAGAAACTGGCCGGAAAAATCGAAAAAGACGCAAATAGAAGAAAATCCCCCCTCACAGGCTTCTAAAAGTCTTTCTTTTTCTTCAGCTAAAGAACCGACGCTTTCTAATGAGATTTCTCGTTCAAAGTATAAATTTTACCAGACCCACGAAATGAACATTTTAAGAGCCCATGCCCACGCATGTCGCACCGTACCTAAATATTGGTGGAATGAGCTAATAAATACGTCTCGAACACTCATATCACCAGAATTAGTGAGTATAATTTTAAGGAGAAGCATCCGGGAGGCTGGGGTATTTTGAGTGACAACAAATAAAGCAAAAGAAAACGATTAAGGAAAGAAAAAGAAAGAAAAAGAAAGAAAAAGGAAGATAGTATCAAAGCTCGTGCCTTGAAATGATTTGCATGGAGATAGTATGGCAAGCCCCAAAATGGCAAGAAAGAACTCCATCAATTAAGCCTGGAATACAAATAATCAACCCTACAAACAAATACTTGTACGACCGAAAAGTCACAAAACCATCCAACCTCAATCCCTTGGCATGGGTATACCTTATTTCCATGAGTAATAGTATACATGTTCACACTTTGAAATCGAGATAGTAAGAGCTACTTTATTTTTAATCTCTTGATTCAAGAGGGAATTAAAGAACCGATATTAATTTCTGCCTCGTCAACAGGACTCAGGCATATACATGAAGATGGTTTATCGATTTCTTCGATCCTCGTCATTGACCCGACACTGTATCACGTGATATGGAAATGCCGCGGGTGAACTTTGCAACCATTTCCGGCGGGAATGCGGGTTTTTTTAACAGTCTTCTTTTAGCTTAAAACCAATCCGTCACTTAATGTGACTCGTGTTTTCATTATAATTTAGTGATATAAAGCCAATACTTTAAAAGTATCAGCTTTCTCAAATCAGGGGGACTTTCGGCTGTTACCTTATTTCACGAGATGTGGTACGTGCCATTACCTCTGAATTTTCAAAGCTTTCTCATTCACTATCCGAAAATAAAGCTATTCGGAAGAAAACACAAAAGATTGTGAGTATTACAAAATTTTATAATCAAAAGCACTTACGGGTTTTGAAAGCTGTGTTCGTGTCCACAAATACACAAGCCAGAACCCACGTTCGGATCACGTGACTGAAGAAACAAACAACGTTGGCAATGTCAATCTTTCAGGGACAAGATCTCCCAATTGGAACACATGATGAATCCTATTGGAATATACTCAAAACATTGACATTTTTCCTCTGATAGGTTATCGAATCCACTGGAATATCTGTTAAACAACAAGCATGTTTTCCATCTTGAACGGCTACCAGGTTTAGTGCTTGAATAAGTACATTATCCTCACCAGATTTGCTTAGTTTGTGCTTTATTTCCAAAGCCTTATACTGGCCATCCGCTGCGTGTTTGTATAGGCTGATCTTGGTCATTTCCCCAGATTCCAAGTATGTCAGAGAGGAAACTGAGCTCTGGACTGATACCAGGTGCACCGTGACTATCAAAGTCGAAGGTTTGATCAAAACGTGCGAAAACAACCAGCAACTTTGTAGCTTAATCAAAACTGTGACAGTTCACGAAGATGGGCACAATCTTTGCCCTAATTTGCTCTTGTTATGCACGAACATCACTTCTTATCACGAGAGAGATCTGCCGCAGCTCACTAGCTATGAACTTGACCTGATTACGAGACTCTCCATGAGAGTCGAGAGCAGAGTTTTTTTAGGGCAATATCTCTGCGAGCTAAGGGTCACGTTCCCGAGAAGTCTTCACCACCGTCAATTTAAATGGGCTGCCAAAAACTTCATCGAATGCGGTGCCCATGAAAACCTGAAAACTCTAGTGATTCAGTCCTCTTTTCCTGCCATGTTTGGGCCATATTATAATCTTAGTTTGTTCGACACAACTTCGCCATGGATAGATTTTTTTGAGGAACTTGCAAGCAGCCGAGTCAAGCTACAGTTGACGACTTTTGGCCTACATTGACGATGAATCTAAAACGATAGCTTTATTATTGAAGGAAACGATTGACCTTTCTAGTTTAAAGACGCTTGAATTGAAATTAAGTGACGATGTCCATCGTTTTGATGAACACGAATCAGATGAAAGTTATGATCTGGTGTTGGAGATCCTAACCAGATTCACGCCTCTGCTTGAAAATCTTTATGTGGCTTTGGGCGCCACCTGTGAAACATGCAATTTGACTTCTGTCAAAAGAACCTTGCAAATTAACCTTCCTCATAAGCTCAAACAGCTTCTCATTGACCTTGAGCAGCACGTGGAGGATAATACACTTACGGAGACAATAGTGAAATTTCAAAGAAACCTTCTTAATCTTCGTCTTCAGCATGAGTCTTCTTACATCACCAACGCTTGGCTGCATTACTTGGAGAATGATGAAGCAAGGCTTTCTTTGCAAGAAAGATTATCAAACGATGAAGCCGGAAAGAAGTTTAGTCCTCAATTTGCGTTTACTGAATACCAGGCGCCATATCTCTCGGAGAAAGCAGCTACTTTTTTTAGAAAAAAACGCCCAGGACATCTATGACTTGACAAAGGTGGATCCAATCATGAGCCAGCTCGAGATGATGCCGAAGTTGACTCATTACTCTGTGCCGTAGATCGATTTTGATCTCAAAGTGCCTGGCCTTATGGTGAATGGAGAAGTAATTAACGTTGATACCTCCTTAGATAGAGTATGAGTTGGAATACTTGCTAAGATTATCTTGAATTTTGTTACCACTGGCCTTGGATGATACCGGTAGCTCGACATCTCCATTGGATATTAATACGCCGACATCTGGAGCTGCTAAGCAGCTGAACAAAATTATGAAACTTTCAATTCTTAACTTATAGTCTCAGCCAATTCAAAGATTGTTATTATAAATGGTTAAGGTCTTTCATCAGACCAAACAGGCGAATGAGAAGACGTGAAGCCGTCTATTTCATGGAACAAACCCGTTTCAAGGCCCAAAATTATAATCCAAAAAATCTTTCAAACACTTTTACACAATAACTTTACACAATTCTCATAAAAAATCAAAGACTCTTGAAACTGAGTGGCTGCAAATTCCGGTCTACACCGGAATGGACCCAAAACTCCTCGGTCGGATATTGGAAGTACGGCCCAAATACCCTGGCCGCGCCTCGGGCCCGAAACTTCCCAGCCAATCATAGCGTGTGGTTTCGCGGAGCCGGAGTTTGAAAACGTGGAGACCTCGCGTCACTTCCGAGGGTTGCACATGCCAGACTGGTCTCGGACCAAAAGAGACCTGGCGTTTCGATCTTTGCAGCCCACACATGTTTTTTAGCCAGATAACATAATATTCCCATTGACAACAACTTGCGAGAAAAAGACAATAATCAAGGATATCTTACTGCAAAAATGTAACGATATTGAAGCTTTTTAAAAAATTCCGGGAGTTCTGGGCAGTTCACACCTGTCATTTCCTTAACTTTTGGCGCCGGAGTCACACGCGAAATCCCGTGTGTTTCTCAGTGAAGTCTTTACTTTTATTTGGAGGTGTCACGCATTTGCAGTCCCCCTTCACCCGCACAAGGATTGTCCCTTGATGAAGAGCGCCCTCGGAAGTCCTTGATTTTTCCCCCCAAAAGTTCTCGTTACAAATTTCTTCGCGTTCATTGGCTGTACCGCGCATCTTTCTCCAGGTCTCGCGAAAAATATTTATATAATGTGCCGAGATCGCCGCGGGGGTAATCCCAAGAAGAATTTTTCCTGCTTTTCATCCTGAAATCTTCAACCATGTTGTCTGCATCTAGAAGATCGATTGCAAAGATCCCAAGCTCCGTGCGTGGGCTTGCTACTGCAGGCCTCTCGAGAGACTCCAAAGTCCACCAGAACTTGTTGGAGGACTTCTCGTACATCCAATACAAGAAGCAGTTGGAAAACGTCAACATTGTCAAGGAGAGATTGAAGAGACCTTTGACCTACGCCGAGAAATTGTTGTACGGTCACTTGGACAAGCCTCATGAGCAAGACATTGAGAGAGGTGTCTCTTACTTGAAATTGAGACCCGACAGAGTCGCATGTCAAGATGCCACGGCCCAAATGGCCATTTTGCAATTCATGTCCGCCGGCATGCCACAAGTTGCTACTCCTTCCACCGTTCACTGTGACCACTTGATCCAAGCTCAAGTTGGTGGTGTCAAGGACTTGGCCAGAGCCATTGACTTGAACAAGGAAGTCTTTGACTTTTTGGCGTCTGCCTGTGCCAAGTACAACTTGGGTTTCTGGAAGCCTGGTTCGGGTATCATCCATCAAATCGTCTTGGAGAACTACGCTTTCCCTGGTGCATTGTTGATTGGTACCGACTCCCACACACCTAACGCTGGTGGTTTGGGTCAATTGGCCATTGGTGTTGGTGGTGCTGATGCTGTTGATGTCATGGCTGACTTGGCTTGGGAGTTGAAGGCTCCCAAGATCATTGGTGTCAAGTTGACCGGAAGAATGTCGGGCTGGACTTCACCAAAGGATATTATCTTGAAGTTGGCTGGTATCACTACTGTCAAGGGTGGAACTGGTGCCATTGTTGAGTACTTTGGTGACGGTGTGGACACCTTCTCTTGTACTGGTATGGGTACCATCTGTAACATGGGTGCTGAAATCGGTGCCACCACCTCGGTGTTCCCATTCAACAACTCCATGGTTGACTACTTGAACGCTACTGGCAGATCTGAGATCGCCGAGTTTGCTAAACTCTACAAGAAGGACTACTTGTCTGCTGACGAGGGCTGTGAGTACGACCAAATCATCGAGATTGACTTGAACACTTTGGAGCCACACATCAACGGTCCTTTCACACCCGATTTGGCCACCCCAGTTTCTAAGATGAAGGAGACCGCCATCGCCAACGGTTGGCCATTGGAGGTGAAGGTTGGTTTGATTGGTTCTTGTACCAACTCGTCTTACGAGGACATGACCAGATCTGCTTCCATTATCAAGGATGCTGCCAAGCACGGTTTGTCTTCGAAGTCTATCTTCACCATTTCTCCAGGTTCGGAGCAAGTGAGAGCCACCATTGCCAGAGACGGCCAATTGAAGACCTTTGAGGACTTTGGCGGTGTTGTTATGGCTAACGCATGTGGTCCATGTATCGGTCAATGGGACAGACAAGACATCAAGAAGGGTGACAAGAACACCATTGTCTCTTCGTTCAATAGAAACTTCACCTCGAGAAACGACGGTAACCCTGCCACTCACGCTTTCGTCGCTTCTCCTGACATGGTCACCGCTTACGCCATTTCCGGTGACTTGGGCTTTAACCCCATCACTGACACCTTGAAGGACTCTGAAGGTAAGGAGTTCAAATTGGCCGAGCCTGTTGGTGTCGGTTTGCCTCCAAATGGCTACGACAAGGGTGAGAACACTTACCAAGCCCCTCCATCTGACAGATCTACTGTTGAGGTTGTTATTTCGCCTACCTCCGACAGATTGCAACGCTTGAGCCCATTCAAGCCATGGAATGGTAAGGATGCCGAGAGATTGCCAATCTTGATCAAGGCCGTTGGCAAGACCACCACTGACCATATTTCTATGGCCGGCCCATGGTTGAAGTACCGTGGTCACTTGGAGAACATCTCCAACAACTACATGATTGGTGCTACCAACGCTGAAAACGGCGAGGTTAACAACGTCAAGAACCACTACACTGGTGAATACAAGAGTGTTCCAGACACTGCTGCTGACTACAGAGATGCTGGCAAGACGTGGGTTGTCATTGGTGACGAGAACTTTGGTGAGGGTTCTTCCAGAGAACACGCTGCCTTGGAGCCCAGATTCTTGGGTGGTTTCGCCATCATAACCAAGTCGTTTGCCCGTATTCACGAGACCAACTTGAAGAAGCAAGGTTTGTTGCCATTGAACTTTACCAACGTTGCTGACTACGACAAGATCAACCCAGACGATGAGATTGACATCATCGGCTTGACCGAGCTCACCCCAGGTAAGAACCTCATCATGAGAGTTCACCCAAAGAACGGCGAGGCTTGGGAAACCGAGTTGTCCCACACGTACAACGCTGAGCAAATCGATTGGTTCAAGTACGGTTCTGCTTTGAACAAGATGGCCGCTGTCAAGAAATAAGCGATTGAGCGATGTTTCCATCAAGCACGCGCGCCTGGCCCATAATTTATTCACGTTAATGCATAAAAAGTGTAAGACTTCGATGCAAGTGTAGAACGTAGCATAAAAAGGTGTAAGAAGCCTTCAAAAAAGAAACTTTTGAAAGTAACAATGGGGAATAAAAAGTTAAAGCCCGACGCGGGGGTCGAACCCGCAACCTTGAGATTAAAAGTCTCACGCTCTAGCCATTGAGCTAGCCAGGCTCGTTTGAGAAAAACCGGTGTTTGGAAACTATTCTCATTGGGATGACAAATGATCGTTCAGTCTTTATTATGATACAACAGCAATTGCGTTTGTATAGAATCTTACCCGTTTGGTCCAGAAATGTTTCAGGAGTATCCACATGACTGCTATCAGACAGTCCTCTCCAAAAATTGCAAGGTACAACCCAGCTACTTCACCTTTCGTCGATGGTCCACTTAACTTTTGGTTTTCCTTTATTTTTTTCCGATCTTACCTGTGAAGAAACGCCGTCACAGGTCCAACAATCCCCTCTGACAGGACTCCCGAGACAATATTCTACTCAGTAGTGGCTGAGGAGCAAAGATCGAAAAGGCCATCCAAAGCAAAAAAAGCAAACAAGAAAAAAAAAAAAAATGTCCCGCAATGTTCGTGATCTTCCACAATATCCTTTGAAAACTTGATTGGCATTACTGTTGAAGCTAAAATACCTGAATTTTTGTTCAGTCTAAAAACATAACTGGCTGGTCCACCGACGGTTTTGAGGCAAGTTAGAAGCGAGAGAGGAAATGTCACCAGACCGGCAGGACCAAGCATATTTGTCTGGCCATACTCGTCTCTTTCATGAGACTCTCAGTAATTGATTCTATTAATTAGAAAAAGTATTAGAATTACGATCATACGGTTTATACCTTTAGTTTACTAGCTAACCAGGTCTTAATTAATGGCCCAATTAATGGCCCAATTAATGGCCCAATTAATGGCTCAATTAATGCACTGCATACTCCAAACGAATAGATCTCGAACATTCAGCTAAAAAACTCAATACCTTTGACCTAAAGAAAAGCTGCACTCAAGAATTCAGCTAACGAAGAGGATTCACTTGTTAATCGTAATCTTCCAGGAACTTTGAAGCTCCTGCAACTGCAATTAAGTTTACTAGTAATAAACAAAGTACACCTGGTTGCCAATTTCTCTGATATCCTACTGCACACACCCCGCGCGCCACCGGCATGTGCGGCTTGCTGATAAGATTCACTTGGCCATATAAAGACCCCAACTTATCCTTCTTATTTCTTGAGTACTATTGAAGGAAACTTTGTGAAGGTTCGTCGATTTACTCTCTTTTAATTCTCGATCTTCCGTATTTTTTTCAAATCGCCGTCTTTAATAAATGAAGCCGGTCTCTCTTGTGGCTTTGGCATGTGTGGTTGGAGGTAATGCCGCTTTTCTCCCCGACTTTCTAGCTGGTACTCGATTTGAAAATACACAGCAAGTTGTTTTCGACAAGTGGGGAGCAACTACTGACAAATTGACACGTTTTCTTGATAGCTGGGATGCTACGGCATCAAAAACATCCAAAGGTCCAAAAACTTCTAAACCTTTTAAAACGCCCATAAACCAAAAAAATGACTGGGTATCTGGCCTTTCCCAGTATATCAGTCAACAAGGCGAAAGCTTGATAAGTGCCGTGTGGAAGGAGACCGTGTCACAATTCCCCAAACAAATGTCGCAATTAACCCTCAAAACGCGCCCAAAGCCGGCGTCTCAAAATCTGGGTAAATTCGACTTTCACGTCTCCGATACGCGCTTCCCGAAACACCGGTTGCGGGTCAAACTGACCCCGGAGGATCTCGGGATTGACTCTGTTCGCCAGTACACAGGCTACTTGGACGTGGACGAGGAGGAAGACAAGCATTTTTTCTACTGGTTTTTCGAGTCGAGGAACGACCCTGAGAACGACCCGGTAATTTTATGGCTAAACGGCGGGCCCGGGTGCTCGTCGTTGACGGGTTTACTTTTTGAATTGGGGCCCTCGTCAATTACTGCGAAATTGCTGCCGAAATCCAACCCGTATTCTTGGAACACCAACGCGTCGGTGATTTTCCTTGACCAGCCCGTGAACGTTGGATTCTCGTACTCGTCCAAAGAAGTGAGAAGTACCGTTGCTGCTGGTAAGGATGTGTATGCGTTTTTGGAGTTGTTTTTCAAAAAGTTTCCTGAATATCTGCACCTTGACTTCCACATTGCGGGCGAGTCGTATGCGGGGCATTACATTCCCGACTTTTCTACGGAGATCTTGAGCCACCCTGAACGTTCGTTTAAGTTCAAGTCGGTGATGATTGGAAATGGGATCACCGACCCGCTAACTCAATACGCATACTACCGGCCAATGGCATGTGGCGAGGGAGGAGAACCGTCGGTGTTATCGCCTGAAGAATGTAACAGTATGGACGAGACGATTCCCAATTGCCAGAGATTGATTGAAGCTTGCTATAACTCGGGATCAGTGTTTGCGTGTGTCCCTGCAGCCGTTTACTGTGAGAATTCGCAAACGAGTGCTTTTATGAAGACCGGCAGAAACGTTTACGACATGAGGACTACGTGCAAGGGAGGAGACTTGTGCTACGAGGAGTTGCAGTATATCGACGATTATTTGAACCAACCGGAGGTTCTTGCAAAGTTGGGGGTGGAAACTGAGGCTTACCAAAGCTGCGACAACGAGGTGGGCAGGAACTTTTTCTTGACGGGCGACTTGATGAGACCTTTCCACACAAATGTCGCGCAGATGTTGGAACAGGGGGTTTCTGTTCTCATTTATGCGGGCGATAAGGATTTCATATGCAACTGGTTGGGCAATCAGGCATGGGTGGACAAGTTGCCTTGGTCCGGACACGACCAATTTGAAAAACTGCCTATCCGCAAGTGGACTGTTGACGGCAAGGCTGCGGGCGAGGTGAAGACCTTTGGCAACCTCACGTTTTTGCGTGTTTTTGGCGCAGGACACATGGTGCCATTTAACCAGCCTCAGAACTCGTTGGAAATGGTGAATCGGTGGATTGCTGGTGAGCACGCTTTGTGAGAAGGCGGAGAGGGAGTGAAAGGGCGTGAAAGGGAACCGGAAGTATTTCTGTGGAAGAAATGGGAGAGAGATTCCAAGCCTTCGGTCGTTTGGGTTTCACATCATAAGACAGATATTTGAAATTGATGTAGTAATGAACTGCGGCTTTCTTGACCATTCTGGGGTACTATGACTCTCTCAGAACGAGTTTCCGTGCTGGAAGATTGACGGAAGAATCAATGGCATTTTCGCCCAGGATTTATGATCGCAAGCAACACAGTCGAGCTTCCAATACTAAATACCAAATCCCACGGTACTAATGAAAAGATACGCAGACTCCTGAAGGAAGGGCAAGATTTCGAGTAAAAGCGACTTCGAGTAAAAGCGACTTCGAGTAAAAGCGACTTCGAGTAAAAGCGACTTCGAGTAAAAGCGATTACGAGTAAAAACGAAAATAAATATCAGCAACCGGAAATTGGAGGTGAAGACGGAAGGATGGACGATCAAGAAATAGGCCAATCTAACAACTCCACGTGACAGACGTAGCCATGCGCTGGTCTCATAACCACTAGATTGACTCCGATAAGACTGCGAGTTCGTCCACGTGCAACGCATCCCATTAGACAGGCACAATAATGAGACGCCCAAAAGAGACACACCGAAGTAACAAAAGCTGCCAAAAGCTTCCAAAAACAACCAGAACACCCTGATCTATAAAAAGCAAATTCAGAAAAATGCCCGCCATTCATCTCCCCAGTCTCACGAATCAGTTCTTGCACGAAAAAGTGTCTCAGATGACGGTGCAGCTTGCGGTGCGCGGACCTATACGGACCTGCACGGACCTGCACACAGCCCTGGCGTGTCGACGCAATTTGCAGGCTGGGAAATTGGCCCCGATTGCCGCAACTCGAGGCAGTTTTTCGAGTCTTTTCCCTCTGGTTTCTCTTTCAAAACTTGCGCCCCTTATCTTCTGACTTTTGAAACTACCTCGATAAACATGTCTCAGGAATTGACCCACCCCGCAATCAAGGACGGCTGGTTTGCCGAAGTCTCCGACACCATGTGGCCCGGATCGGCCATGTCGTTGAAGGTTGAAAAAATCTTGCACTCCAAAAAGTCAAAGTACCAGGACGTACTTGTGTTCAAGTCCACAAACTGGGGAAACGTCTTGGTGTTGGACAACTGTATCCAGGCCACGGAAAGAGACGAATACTCGTACCAGGAGATGATCACACACTTGGCCTTGAACTCTCACCCCAACCCTAAGAAAGCATTGGTTATTGGTGGAGGTGATGGTGGAGTATTGAGGGAAATCTTGAAACACGAAGGAATCGAAGAGGCCTGGCTATGCGACATTGACGAGGACGTGATTGAGGTGTCCAAGAAGTACTTGCCGGAAATGTCGAAGTCGTACCGGAACCCCAGAACAAAGGTGCATATTGGTGACGGATTTAAGTTTTTGGCGGACTACAAAAACACGTTTGACGTGATCATTACCGACTCGTCCGACCCCGAGGGCCCAGCAGAGCTGCTTTTCCAAAAGCCCTACTTTGAATTGTTGAAGGGGGCCTTGACGGAAAAGGGGGTTATTACTACCCAGGCTGAGTCCATTTGGTTGCACATGGACATTATTTCGAAGTTGAAGAAAGACTGCAAGCAGATTTTCCCTGTGGCGGAGTACGCCTACACCTCGATCCCCACCTACCCTTCTGGGACCATTGGGTTCATGGTGTGCTCCAAGGACCCAGAGGCCAAGGTGACCAAACCATTGCGTAAGTTCTCCGAGGAGTTTGAGGCCGAGCACTTGAGATACTACAACTCGCGTGTGCACGAGGCAGCATTTGTGTTGCCTCAATGGGCCGACAAGATCTTGAACAAGCAAGCATAGGCTTGGTGGAGAAGAGGGAAGAAGAAGCTGGGTCTGGCCGTCACGTGACCCCAGCGTGACCCCAGCGTGACTTCCACGAACCAGCATGAACAGTGAAAGTGAATGTCAATAATGATAGCTGGTGTTAGTGTGAATGTTCGCTTATGTATGTTCATTTGTGTCATTGTTAGTGTTAATGTTCTTTATGTTAATGTTCTTTATGTTAATGTTCTTTATGTTAATGTTGTTGTATGTTACTAGTTGTGGATCGCACGTCCTGCCTTATTATCGAGTGTCTGCAGCAATAAATGACATCAGACCAGACGTGCGGCTTCTCAGAGTGCAGTTCTGAACACCAGTCATAGAAACTACCTAATTGTCGTTCCAAGAGATTTCAATAAACGAGTGAATCCTCTGAAATAGCAGTCTCCCATGCGACACACTATGCCCTAAATACACCTTTTTATAGTTGATCACCGAACCGTCAGTGTGTGGTCGCCACTCTCCCCAAGTCACTATCCCAAGTCACGTGACACAAGACGCCACTCACCACCGGTTCCGAATGCAAAAAGTCCGGCCCGTAATCCTTCGCTTTTTCTGCCTCTTTACCCTACTTGGAATGGCCGGGCTAACCGAAGACCAAAAGCGGCGAATCGTATGTAATCATGAAAAATAAAACAGTCCTGAAACTCGTCCAAAAACATTCCCGAAACGAACACCACCTAATATCATCCCTCTTTTGCGGGGTCTCCTAATACATCCACGCACCAGCCATTTGCCATAATATACTCCTCATTTATACTAACCAGAGCCAGGAGGAAAACCGAAAAAAAGCCCTTGAACGGCTCAAGCAACGGAAAGCAGGAACACTTGTCTCGGCCGTGTCGAAAAGTACCGAGAATTCCGCCCTTT
Organism: [Candida] golubevii; assembly: GCA_030582695.1. Classification (NCBI taxonomy): domain Eukaryota; kingdom Fungi; phylum Ascomycota; class Pichiomycetes; order Serinales; family Metschnikowiaceae; genus Metschnikowia; species [Candida] golubevii. Next base: position 100,022 of record JAJMGV010000023.1, on the reverse strand, counting down.
CAAACTCAAACCCCGTTAATTCGAACACACTCGCCTCTACCTATAAAAGTATTCCCGAACTACCGAGAGTTGACCTCACTCGGGAGCAGAAAGAGCGGATAGAGCAAAACCGTGAACGGGCGTTGCAAATCCAAAAGGAAAAACAAAAGTCGTTGCGCGATGCTACGGCCAATCAAGGGCCAGTAGCAATCGTCACTGAGCAAGATCGGAAGCGGCTCAAACCAGAGTACCAGCCGCCATCGATCCGCACAAAAGACTATATTGAGTATGACTTCGCCACCATGAAAGATAGCCGGGGCGGGTTTCTCGACGAATCCGAGAAAAACGGACTCAAAGGTTCTGGCGAAGAAGAGCCTCAAAGTTTACAAGAATGGAAGGAAAAACAAAAACAGGATCTTTTGGTCAAGGAGCTAGCGCCACCCCTAGACGTGGCCAATGCTCCGAAATGCCACGAATGTGACTCGTTGGAGCTAGACCCAAATCTCCATACTAACTTCAACGTACGCGTATGTCGTCGGTGTATGAAGGAAAAACCCGAGAAATACGCTCTTTTGACCAAGACCGAGTGCCGCGAGGACTACCTCTTGACAGAGCCCGAGTTGCGCGATACGGGGCTCTTACGGCGGATCGAAAAACCCAACCCTCATGGGTTTCTGCGAATGCAGTTGTTTCTCCGGCTTCAGGTGGAAGAGTATGCGTGGAAAAAGTGGGGGTCTGCGGAAGGCCTTGATGCGGAGTGGGAGCGTCGTGAACAGGCACGTCTCGATCGCCGGGAGAAGCGGTACCAGGCGAAAATGAAGGAGATGCGCAAGAAAACCAGAGCTGAAGAATACACGAGGAAACTACGAAACGGCCATGCGTTGGACGATCGCCACACGCACGAGTGGTCGGCTCCACTTGCCGTGGAGGGCAACGAGCGTATGGTGAGACGTCGGTGTATCGATTGTGGCATTGAAACCGAGGAGATTGTTATATGAGTGGGGTAGTGGGAACATCAACCTGTATCAAGGGGTAGGGGCTAATTGTTGGGATATATTATTGAAATGAGCATTAATTAGGGTGATACAAGGACATGGCCTGAAATCTGACTGTGACCTTATTTCCCGTGAACATTGAAGTTTTCTCTTTTAGCATAAGCAAGGTCATCCTCCCAGTCTTTGATGAGACTAGAAGAACATTTTGGGGCATTTTCTGAGTGATGTGAGAACCTAACTTTCTCACTTTCTGCTTGCAGTAAATTAGTTTGAACTAACAAGTGGTATGTTGAGCCTCTTTGACTTGTGAAAGAAGTTGACTTACTGGGAGTCCAAGGAAGAAGAAGTTTGAGTCAGCGGCAAGAAATTGAAATACTTGTTCTGTTTGGTGACGATTGCATGGGATACATGCTTTTATTGACTCAACGTAATATTTTTACTTGGCCAGGAATATGAGAGGAGAAAGTGCACGCTATGTTAAATGCAACGAACACAATAAAATAAAGGGTACGGAAGACTTAAAAGTTATCTGAGGAAAATGAAGAAAAGCAAACTCTGACTCTTTAAAAGGGTGCCTATCCCTATTGAAGCTGTGTACTATGGTCGTAATGGCACCAACAACCGGCACCAGCGTACCAATACTCGTACGCGTAAATGCGTAACTGGCATAAAAAATAGTTATACAACCTGAATTGAAACCGCCTATCGTTACACACCTTAGCAAACAAACAATTATTTCGAGCTCTTTTGGAGGAAACGTTTTAATGAAGTAACAAATGAAACAAAAGCTGTATCCAAAGAGCCACTTCGTCTTTTTTAATGTATATTCTTCAAGCTTGCGTGAAACTACCTCAAACCTCCATTATACCCCAGAAACCCCCAGTCATCAAGCTTAAGCGTACTTCAAAAAGAACTCGTTTGACCCATTGATCATGGTATAGTCCTTCTCTTCGTCTTCGCCTCGTTCTGCAGGAGGAATAATATCCACCTCAGTATTCACACTCGCCTCATCCTGATCCATTCCCGACTCAAGAACCGCAAGCATCCGGATCGTGTTTGGCAGAAGCTCACTTCTCCTTTTCGAGATCACCTGGTCCATCCGAGAAAGTAGCGCTTCCGCTGGCGTAGATACGGCAGACACCGCGAAGTAGTCCCTGGACATACGAGAAATAATCGGAAACGATCCTTTTCGGCTTCTATGGAATGTCACCGGGTCCTGTTCCGCGAACTCAGGAGGCTCCTTAAGGTACCGTTCAATCTCGTGCACTGAGCGGTTATCCTTGTTGATGAAACCAAATCTTCCATACCCACCAGACGAGGCCCGTGTCAGATCGTCGGAATTTTGAGCCGCGTGCGTCCCAAATCGGCGCTGGTACTGGGAAAACACCTCGTAGAAGTAGCGTTTGATCGATTCAATCTTGTTTTCGGGGAATCCAGCCTGACGGAACACCTGTAGTTTAAACCGCGGATCAAGAACCATCCCGAGGTACAATGGTTTGAGGCGTTCGATACTCTTGCCATAAATGGGGTAATTCTCCTGTAGCGTGTTTCTAGCCTCTCTTAGACCACAAGCAATGAGGGGATTTCCACGGACAAAATCGCTGATCAACCATTCATCGAAGCTGCGCAGAAGCTCATCGATCATAGGAATCGTTTGTTGAATGTTGCGATAAGACGATTCTTGGAGTTTGGCCATAATATCTTCGAACTCCCCGAAGATGTCCCGGAGGTTCTCCAAGTATTTCCAGTCAGCGTCGGTAATGTGAATCTCTTGAGAAAAGCGTGTTTCTCCGTCCGAGCCCAAAACTCTCATGATTTGCGTGCGACACTGAATGAACTGGTCAATCATTTGGTGTGTAGAAAGCCAAAGAGAGGTATTGTCTTCCACCAACATTTCATGGCTTTTGCGTTTACCGTCTATCTTCTTTCTTGCATCAAAAAGACTTTTGAAACTGTTATTGTCTTTGTGATGGTGGTGGATTTCTGCGATGATTGACCGAACGATATCTGGTAACACCCTCATACGTTCAACAACACCCGTGTCCTCGAAAGACAGCAAATTGTCGAGGATTTTCCCGGTGGCCTGCTTGTTGAAAAACGTGTGGTTTAAAACGGTTTCCGCCACCTGGTCCAAAAAATGCCAAACGCACCGAACATCCCCATTGAATTTGATGTCATTGCCACTCGAAGCATCGGTGAACCTTTTCATCATATGATCCATTGGACCGGTACTTTTCCTTGTAATCGCACAGATTCTGTTTTCGATTCCAAAGTCTTCTAAAACGCTCCTCAATGTTTCATACATGACTTCGCCCGTGCATGGAAGATTTTCGTTGAGCATTTCAAACCCAATGGTGTGGTTCTCCAACCGGAAATCATTATTGTAGAAATGCAAAGTGATTGCCAAAAACTCCACGTTATATCTGGATTTCCAATCCTCAATGGTGATTGCAAAACGGCCCGTATTTTCCGCAAACTTTCTCCTCATGGAACTCGTACCTGCATCATACATTTGGACAAGCCTCTTTTTAAGAGATTTCTGGTCCACTACGGGCGCGTCCTCTCTCAAAGCCAGCACAAAACGCCTAAATGACGGTTTTTCCACAATATTCAACGGTAAGTTGTTTGACAAAATCAACATCAACAATAACTTTATAAACTCCTCTTCATCAAAGCTGACGCTGGCTGGGCCCCTCTTTTTCGCACGCGTAATCTTGGGCTCTTGGAGTGAGGCGCCCGAGGCAAAATAATTGTCGATTCTTCTGTCATCAGGTGCTTCAACGTCTCCCAATTGAGTCCTTGCTGCCTTAGCCCTGATTTCATGAAGTGGCAATTTGTGCACTTTTTCGTAGTGAGCGGCCAAGGTGCTCCAATTGATCGGCCAAGGTTGCAAATATTCTTTGTTCGTGCACTTCGTACATTTTAATAAGATTTTTCTCCATTTGTTATCCATTTTGGGCAACAAGAACCAATCGAACGCGTTCAGCGAGATAAGATCATGGGCAGTTTGCTTTGGGGGCAATTTCCAGTCATCAAGAAGATATTCGGGAGGAATTCTCAGCGGCGGCTTTCTCATGGGATGCATGGCGATTCTTGAAGCTTCAATTTAAAAAACAAATGTGTTTTTTCGTTCAGACAAATTCGGGAAATTGCGGATCGTACGTCCTTTTATAACTTACGCTGGAATACGCGACGCGTTCGTTCAAGCCTCAAGGCACGCGGTGCAGAAGTCGTGTGGAAGCCCCAGAACTGCTATTGCGGTAAAGGCCAGCATGGCGACGATATATGAAAAAAAGAGGGCACGAAATTTCAGATACGTGTTTTCTTGATTGACTTGAGGTGTTCATTTTGTGGTTTTAAACAAGTGGCTACGTTTTGTCCTATATATTGTTTCGGATCAGGAAAGGTTTGAGAGTGTGGCCCGTGGGTATTTGGATAGTAGACCCTCCTTTGTAGGAGCTATGCGGTACGACTACGACTGATGCCGGTTTTGGTCGAAAGGAGGTGAGAAAGCACAAGCACAAGCAAAAGCCAGTTTCATTATATATTTGATATTTATATTTTTGCGCTTGCAGAAAACACACCAACATCCTTCAAACTCTGTTTCTTTTTTAATTTCTTCCTTTTTTCCTGTTCTCTTTTCTGTTCTCTTTCACTTGTTAGTACCGGCCAGCGTGATGTGCATTGGGTAATACAGTTTTACGCGTGTGTTTCACGTAAATGTGCTCGACATTAAATATGCTCATAACAGCATAAAATGCTCATAACAACATAATATAACAACATAATGGGTGGCACATTTGCATCAAAGAAGCTGGAATACTGAACAACTTAACAATTGTTTTCTGGTGCTGGAGTCTCCTGTATAGCTTAAGAATTCATTTGGAAGTCAGGCCTCTCGAAAACCTTGTCGCATGAGAAATCACGGCAAGATTGAGAGATAAGTCAGGCCATTCTGGGCCTTCTGTCACATTCTTTAAAGTGACAAACGAGATTAGAAAATTTAAGACGAATCTCTTCCGTTCTTCCCGCCCTAGTTGAATCTCGGCACGCTTCAGTAGGTTAATGCTTTAAACAGGCACATGGCTTATTCCAAGTTGAGGCATTTCTGGGGAGGCCTTCGTGCATATGGTCAAGCACATTCGGTTCTCGAATAGGCCACAAGCTCCTAAACTCAGCCTCCATAGGGGTCAAGAGCTGTAGGTGGCCTCTTCATTATGTAATCGCGTTTTCCTCTGTTTTCAGCAGATACAATAGTGTTGGCGAGAATCATTTGCCCCATATGTGTGTTTCTTCAGCTTTAAAGTTAAAAGTCGTCACGCGCATGTTAAGCATTACTCAGAGCGTGACGTTTACGATGAACCTCAGGCGAAGATGACGCTCTGAGTAACGAAATTACGTATGATACTGTATTACTGGATCACGCGAACCTTACACAGGTCAAAATTGAGCTCTACTAATATGATCTTATGAGGGCTTCGGGATAAATATCCTTTCTAAGTAGTCCTCAGTGTACTGCTTGGTTCTTTGGTTGTAAAGATTTACCTCCGGTCGACTGCATAAATCATAAGTCATTTGTCAAGCTTTTCTAACTGCTCATTGCTTCTCATTGCTGATCATAACAAGTATTTTATTTATTACTGTTCATTGCCCATTGCTTTGATTCCAACATCAAGCCTAAGGCACTTAGACCGGAAATGCATAAAAAATTCATAAAAAGAGTGAGGATACTTAAACTTTTTTCTCTCTCTACAGTTTCCTTACTTAAAGCGCTCTTCTATTTAATAGCTACTATAGCAGATCTAGATTATGGTGGATCTCGTCTTGAATTGCTGCGATCGTGCGGCCTGAGTCCTGACACTTTTTGCAGCCAATATAAGGACAAATATCCAGGCAAACAAACAGTAAGAAGGAAACAAAGCTGGCATTATAATTACAGCTTTTCTGAAAATACTCCGTTTTGAAGCAGACACCACTAAAATACTTCGTTCCTACCTCTTATCTTCTTTTACCGATGTCTATAAGGAAGGGGCAGAAAGCACCGAAAGTGTGTGCGACCAACCACACTGTGGAGCCTTCACACTTATATAGCAAGTATCTTTGTATGGATACGTTTTACTAGAAAAAGAACCAATTTACCTCTTGTTCTTTGTAATCTCTCTTTGCATTCTAAAGCCAAATTCTGTTTCCCTTCTGTTTTCTCATTTTCTCATGCATTTAATCAAGAACATCAACAGCAGAGCATGGAAAGCGTTCATGACCTTTGGCGTTATGGCCATTGCTTCTCTCAGTATCATTACTCTTTTTAACAGGGAAAAACAGGTCATGGTCGAGAACCTTAGGTCAGCTCTTAGTTCTGGCTCGTTGGCTGGGCAGCACCAGAATGGAACGGTCATGTTTCCTTTTGAAACTATTCCATTGAAAGCAGAAGAGAAAAAGAGAAAGCCTTTAAAGCGAAAAGTGCTGAATAGTTAAAAATTGCTCCACAATCTTTGAGAAGGTTTTGTGTTTCCGGCGTGGCTTGGTGATTAGTGTGTTTTGGCGAGGAAAAGGTAGGATCAGTCCAGACGACCTAGTTACGAAGGAGGATTAGATGAAATCAGAGAGATATGTAGTTCTGAATATTAGCTAGTGGCTTACAGCTTAAAGGGATTTTTTTTTTTTGTCTTTATTTCTTTCTTTCTTTATTTCTTTCTTTATTTCTTTCTTTATTCTTCTCTCCATAGTTGATCTATGACATGTTTCGGTATTTCGAGGATTCACCAACTTCACCGTAGAGTTGAATTCATCTGAAATGAAGGAGAACGGGTATCATCCACGGCTCAAACAGTCTGTAAAGAGATCAAGAGCTGAGCCGTTGATCTGCAATATTTTCAATCTGCAACGGCCTTGAGGCCAAAAAAAGAAGAAAGAAAAGAAAAATCAAAGCCCTAACATATTTACCAAAGCGTGTATGGACACATGATTAGAAGCTGTTACAGGTGCTAAAAACAGCAAGTTAAATCAGTCGTGCATTCTATCTCCCGTTATTGAATAAAAAAGGCGAAGTAAAGATATAGATCTCCGAGAATTTCTTGGGATTCTGCTATGACGGTCGAAGTGAACCCGAGTTTACTGTCTCCCAAAGAATAACGTACTTCTGTGGTACTCAAGACCGGATAAAACGGTTTGAGTAAAAGTCTCATTCCTGAAAGATTGAACTCCAATGCCTCACCAACGAAGACACGCCTTAGATTGGGAACACACCAAGAACTCTCCGAAAGAGTGTACAAGTGTCAGATCGAAACAGAAAACGTCAACTTCTAGGTCACGGCTTTGTTCTTTTGCCCGACAGAATGAAATCAGTGGTTTTAGGTTTACACCCTTTTTTAACCAGCTTGGTGATTATCCGTCTTTGAAATAAGGGCCTTGATTACTTGCTCCATACATCATTACAGAAACAAGTAAATTTTACGCCGTGACTATATTCATTTCGGCAAAACCAGAAGCGAAAGGTAAAAGCCTACAAGACCTTTAAATTCAGAAATATCTTGATCTCATGGTAAACTCCGTCAAACCATCGCCTTCTGACAAGACCTGAGTATTATACCAGAATTAGTGTTGTTCAAGACTGGCAATTTGCAACCACAGGACGCTCACGTGATGCACTCACCCAAGAGTCTCCCACACACGGAGAAGTTGGGAGAGCCACACGTTTGCAGCCCTATTTGCGGAGGTGGCCCATGGCCCATGGCCCATGGCTTGATTTCAAACAAAAAAACTCAAAGCTTGTAAAAACCACTTTTTTTCAAAGAAAATGACCAACCAAAACCATTTTCACCTTCCCTCATTCGCGCCCAACTCCCAACTCCTTTCGAATGTTCCATCGATTTCCATCCTGAAGAAAAAGTAGGGCGGGCCGCGCGCGACAGGGCGTGCGCGCACCAAAGAAGCTTGTGGAAACTTCTCCAGTTCCGCAAATGCTCCTGTTGGCAACCAAGCTGCGCGTATATATAAGCTGCGAAAATTCCAAAAATTAGCGACACCCCCAAATTTCAAAGTCTTTAACAAATCACGCAAAAATGGCTGAAAAAGTTGAAACCCACGAATTTACCGCTGAGATTTCTCAGTTGATGTCTTTGATCATCAACACGGTCTACTCGAACAAGGAGATTTTCTTGAGAGAGTTGATCTCGAACGCTTCCGATGCTTTGGACAAGATCAGATACGAGGCCTTGTCCGACCCCTCCAAATTGGAGACCGAGCCAAAGTTGTTCATCAGACTTACGCCCAAGCCTGAGGGCAAGATCTTGGAAATCAGAGACTCGGGTATTGGTATGACCAAGGCTGACTTGATCAACAATTTGGGTACGATTGCCAAGTCTGGTACCAAGGCTTTCATGGAGGCCTTATCTGCAGGTGCGGACGTGTCCATGATTGGTCAGTTTGGTGTTGGTTTCTACTCTCTTTTCTTGGTTGCCGACCACGTCCAGGTGATCTCTAAGCACAACGACGACGACCAATACGTGTGGGAGTCCAACGCCGGCGGTAAATTTACCGTTACTTTGGACGAGACCAACGAGAGAATTTCCCGTGGTACTATCCTTAGATTGTTCTTGAAGGACGACCAGTTGGAGTACTTGGAGGAGAAGAGAATCAAGGAGGTTGTCAAGAGACACTCTGAGTTTGTCGCCTACCCAATTGAGTTGGTTGTTACCAAGGAGGTTGAGAAGGAGGTTCCTGTTGAGAAGAAGGAGGAAGATTCTAAGGACGAAGGCGACGACAAGAAGCCTAAGTTGGAGGAAGTCGAGGATGAGGGCGAAGACAAGAAGAAGGAGGAGACCAAGAAGGTGAAGGAGAATGTCACGGAGATTGAGGAGTTGAACAAGACCAAGCCTTTGTGGACCAGATCTCCTTCTGAGGTGACTCAAGAGGAGTACAATGCATTCTACAAGTCCTTCTCTAACGACTGGGAGGACCCATTGGCCGTCAAGCACTTCTCTGTTGAGGGTCAATTGGAGTTCAAGGCCATCTTGTTTGTTCCAAAGAGAGCTCCATTCGATGCTTTCGAGTCTAAGAAGAAGAAGAATAACATCAAGTTGTACGTCCGCCGTGTTTTCATCACGGACGAGGCGGATGAGTTGATTCCTGAGTGGTTGTCCTTCGTGAAGGGTGTTGTGGACTCTGAGGATTTGCCATTGAACTTGTCCAGAGAGATGTTGCAGCAAAACAAGATCATGAAGGTGATCAGAAAGAACATCGTCAAGAAGTTGATTGAGACTTTCAACGAGATTGCCGAGGACTCCGAGCAATTCGAGAAGTTCTACACTGCCTTCTCCAAGAACATCAAGTTGGGTATCCACGAGGACCAACAAAACAGAAACGCCTTGGCCAAGTTGTTGAGATACTACTCCACCAAGTCTACCGAGGAATACACTTCCTTGTCTGACTACGTCACCAGAATGCCAGAGCATCAAAAGAACATCTACTACATCACTGGTGAGTCGATCAAGGCTGTTGAGAACTCTCCATTCTTGGACGCATTGAAGGCCAAGAAGTTTGAGGTTTTGTTCTTGGTTGAGCCAATTGATGAGTACGCCATGACTCAGTTGAAGGAGTTCGAGGACAAGAAATTGGTGGACATCACCAAGGACTTCGAGTTGGAGGAGACTGAGGAGGAGAAGGCTGAAAGAGAGAAGGAGGTGGCTGAGTTTGAGCCATTGACCAAGGCGTTGAAGGAGATTTTGGGTGACCAGGTGGAGAAGGTTGTTGTTTCCCACAAGTTGGTTGACGCCCCTGCTGCCATCAGAACAGGTCAATTCGGCTGGTCCGCTAACATGGAGAGAATCATGAAGGCTCAAGCTTTGAGAGACACCACCATGTCGTCTTACATGTCTTCGAAGAAGACGTTTGAGATCTCTCCAAAGTCGGCCATTATCAAGGAGTTGAGAAAGAAGGTCGAAGCTGATGGTGCCGAGGACAAGACCGTCAAGGACTTGACCACCTTGTTGTACGAGACGGCGTTGCTCACATCTGGTTTCACCTTGGAGGAGCCATCTTCTTTCGCTGGTAGAATTAACAGATTGATTTCCTTGGGTTTGAACATCGAGGAAGAGGAGCACGCCGCCGAGGAGGTTGCTGCTGATGCTGCCGAGGAGCCTGCTGTTGAGTCTGCCATGGAGGAGGTTGACTAAACGAAGTTATGTATTTTAATGCCAGGTGAGTCGAGGCACACCTGTAGTAGAAAATAATTAATGTTATTTCATGAACTATCGTTGTAGAAGACGAAAGAAACAGCACCAGCGACATTAATTATAGTCAGAGACAGAAAACGACCTGATTTCTCTTGCGGGTAACTGTCTATAACATCGTTATTTGGCGTTTTCATTGTAGCTACTATCAGAATTCAGTAAAAACATTTGTGAAATATAGTGATTTGTCAAACCGAATATAGCGAGAAGAATACGTGCGCAGGCGAAGAAGGCTCAATTGGTACAATAATAAAATTTCAACAATCTTATTTTGGTCCCTAGACCCGGTTTTGTTGGCTGTGTTGAGAACAGACCGGTGAAAGCAGACCTTGTATTTTCTATCACTGTGTTCTATCAAAACTTCACTTCATGGTCTCACGCTAGAATTGAAAGAGTCTTCCGAATTTCAGCGTATGCTAGAGATTTACGATACATTAGGCACATTTTAGGAAGCATCTAACTTACGAAGTCTTTTTGGAAAAGAAGGCATGGTTAAATTTCGAGTTTTGGAAAAGAGGGCATGGTTCAACTACGTGTTTTTCGTAATTCTCAACTAGACTAGAAATCACGGTTTGGAAGCCAACGTCACCGTAAACCCTTTTCATCACCCAATACAAAGCATCGCGGAAGTCACATTGATTTCAGTGAACTTCGGAACGACCAAAAGATAATAAACAATAAAAAAAAGCAACGAGCCATGTAAGAAATGAAACTTACGGCACTAGTCAAATGGCCTTTTAACAGTGTCATCAAAACATCACTTCGAAACCTTTCACTGATACTCAATTGCATGCGCTTGTTGTGGCTTGGCAAAATAAAGAATCCGAGGAAACGTTTGCTCCAGAAATGGGAGGGAAGTCAATGGAAACCTTTACGAAACCCCTTCAATTGTTATGCTTTGTTCTGGGTTGAAACCAATGACTATTGCAGAAACTGATAGTACGCGTACGATCGAGTAATCAGAAATCCGACACCTACAGAAGCTCTGACAGATACTCTCACAGATACTCTCACAGATACTCTCACACAAACTCTCACACAAACTCTCACTCATCCACTGCCATTGCTGCCTCCACCAAATCATCAATGTAAGACAAGACCGAGCCTGCTTGTTCCCTCACCAACAAGTCCGGATCGTGGCTCTGCACATATCTCAAAACTGTCACCACCTTGTCCATGCTTTGGCGAGGAAACGGGACTTTGTCCGATTTGGAAGTGCCGGCAATCAAATCGTGAAGAAGCACAATCGCCGATCTTCTCATAATGGCCTTCTCTTTCGCCGTCTCAAGCTCCAACACTCCCATTGCACAGTCAATGGCGTCGCCTACGTGGTTGACTATCCCGAGGATATTGGTGTTACAGCACGTGCCCAAAATGGACATGGCCGACATGCGAAGACGGTCGTCAGGTTGTTCTGCGTCATTGGCCGGCCGTCGAATGAGACTTAATGCGGATTCACACACGAGCCTGGCCATTTGCCCCGAAAACGCCTCGTCTTGAGCTTGAACATAACGTAGAAGCACCTCGCCGATTCTCAATCGCTCGTCCAAGTCCGCAGGACCCACTTCGGGATTCTCTGTTGTGGCGCCTGGGTCACGTCCACAATATAATGACGTGAGCATGGGCAATACTTGGGTGTCGTCTAGTGCAAGCAAACTTTCCAAGCCCTTGATGGCGTTCAAGTAGATAAACGGATCGGAATCTTTCAATTGCACGAGGTGGAGACCCACGACAAAATCAGTAGAAATCACTGCGCTCCTCTGCTCCACTAGCTGGCGCAAGAGGTAGAGTCCATGTGCTCTGATGGGCACCAACGGGTCATTTAGGTTGGAGATGGCCCTTTTGAACGCTCTTTTTTCCACCTCCAACTCCGAGTCGGGCGCCGGCTCCTCCTCTAATATGAGTCCGATCCGAGAACAGAGACTTTGGCATGCTTTGTTTTGGGCGTGGTGTTCCGAGAGTCTGGTGCGGATCTGAGCAAGTACAGCACGGCACTTTTCATCGAGTTCGCCCGGCTGCGTTTCCGATATAATCGCAGATAAAAGCTCAAGCACAACCGTTAGCACTTCCTGGGATACAGGTGATCCGTCTGTGACGTCATCATCGTCGTCTTCATCGTCCGAATCCATGCCTTTATCTTCGGCCTGGAGAACAGACAGATTTTGGGGGTTTGCGGAAGCACCGCCCGCAATAATCTTGGCCACTAGCTGCAAAATATCGAACGGCGTCAGGGCCAAGCGGTCTTTGAACTTGTTCCCAATACTTTCCAAAAGGCGCAAGTCCACAAGCTTAAGGAACGGGTTCTCGTCCAAAGAAAGAGACGATTGTTTCTGGCCATCGACCCATTTCGAAAGCAAAGAAACAAAAAGCCGTTTGGTGAGCGCGTCGTCGAGTTGCTCCACAAGCGCTAGAAACGATTCGCAGTTGTTATCCAACAGACTGATGAACAGAAGCACTCTTTTTTCCGGCTCTTCGGGTGCCACCAACGACCGGTCGGCGCTAACAATCTCCACGAGCTTATTGGGGCCCAAGCGGAACTTCCATTCTTGGTCTGCCACCAAGTTTCGGCAAATTTGGTCGAGTTCATGGGTGGCTTCATCTTCATCGACGCTGATTTGCGTGAAATAGCTCACCAAGATGTTCTGTGCCACTTCCGACGCCTTGTCGCTTTTGCGGAGAAAGCAGTAGTACGACCAGAAGGGCACGAGGATGGGCGTAAACAAGGCATTGAGCATATCTTTAGGAACACCTCTGTTCGTCAAGGAGAGCAACGCATTGACGTTATTGTTGAGGTCGCGCTCGCCGACAAGAACGACCTTTTCCGCATCTTTCGTGTCAACACAAGGACTGAAGCCGAGCCACACCCTATTCAAGACAAAATCACGTACTATGCGGTGGTTCTTGGACCATAGTTGTTCGAGAAAGTGGCCCACGCACGTGACTATCGTCGGCCGGTTGATGTTCACTAGGAGCTCGTAGCACTGGTTGCCAATAGACGTGAAGTAGTCCACCGAGGAGATTTTGGCCGGTTTCAGGAGAAGAACGCTGGCCACGTGGTCGAGTTTTTCCACATTGATATCGTCGTTATCCCGCAAGCCCAAAACAAACTCAATCAAGGTCAAGACTCCATCGCCCTTTTGCGCGTGGCACGGGAGGAGCAGAAGTTTTTCCATGACAAAGCCCCGGAAGAACCCCGGAGACCTTGTGGATACAAGTAAAGAGTAGTCCTGATAGAGCTCATAAGTGGTGGCAAACAGGGTGACGAGGCCGAAATCACCGGCAATTTGCTGCTGCTCTGGCCCGCTAAAATGAGGAACGGTGATTAGCGTGATTGTCACCACCAAAAAGTCGGCGTACCCGGTCCCTTTCAAGAGGAGACTGCGGGCATCCGAATCGGTTGCAAAAACAGAGTATAAGTGGTCGTAAATAAGCTTCAAAAGACGCCAGTGGGGCCGGTATTTGTCCGTGGCCAGCACAGCGTCAGCCGCCGGCTCTAGAGGCTCGACTTTCATGGCCTTGTACAGTGGCTTGCCGAAATCATTGAGCCTTCGTTTTTCTATCGACACTCCTATTCCAAACGCGGACGTGGCCGGGTAAATGCCTAGTAAAATGATCAGATTGACGAGCTTTCCAAACGTTTTAAGGTCATGGAGAGAAATGGAAACGAGGTTTTTTTGTGGCGCTTTGGCCTGTGCCTCCAAAGAGTATTCTTGGATCTGTTCCAAGTACTGTAGAAGCCTGTGCACCACTTTATACCGTAGGTCAAACGGAGATATTTGAAGATTTTGCCCCGGGAAAAGCGTCTCTGCAAGCACGTCCACGGTCGCCGAGTCCAAGCTGGGGGGCAATTTCTGCTCGAGCTCGTGGAAAACCACGTCTAGTGGCGAATCACCTAAAAACTCCGGCCGGTTAAGGCCTTTTCGGTGCGGATATACTTCATCTTTGTCTCTTTTGACGGTGGTGGACTTTTTCGGGGCAAACGGGTTTTTGCGTGGCCGTTCTTCAGAGTCGGCAGGCATAGCAAGAAAACAAGCCTTTCAACGTATGGAAAAAATTGAAAATATATGAAAAAGCCCCGATACCTCAGATGTATTAGCTGACTAAAGATGTCATTTCGTCTCACTCTCACTCTCACTCTGTCGGTAGCCTCCATATAAGCTGCAGCAGTGCGCACTCTTACCCATCTCACGGCTCATCTCCGGAGCCATGGTGAAATTACATACTGATTAAGACATTGCACAGGCCGGTCAGAGGAGAAAAAAAAATCCATTTCGGAAATAAAATCTCACATAAAACAAAATCAAATACCAGTCTTCCCAATGGCAGTCTCCTCGCTCACGCAAGAAGAACAGGACGCCATCATTTACGACGCCAGGGAAGGTGATCTCGACTACCTCAAAGAAATCTTCACCTCCATAATACCGGGCTCGCTTCTTCCCACCATTAAAGATGATATCACCTTAAGTACACCCGTGCACATGGCTGCTGCCAACGGCCACTTGGAAGTAGTTGAGTATTTGCTTTCTTTGGTTTCTCACGAGGAAGCAGTTGGTTTGGCCAACGCAAAAAACGATATTGGGAACACTCCTCTACACTGGGCAGCGTATAATGGCCATCTTGACATTGTCAAGTTGTTAGTAGAAAAGTACGGAGCTGACGTTTACGCCAAGAACTCGTCGAATCACGATGCGCTCTTTGAGGCGGAGAAAAACGGCAAGACCGACGTTGAAAACTGGATGTTGCTGAAGTTTGCTCCGGAGGAGACCATCAAAATCGAAGACCATGGCGAAGACACCAAAATCACGTATACGCCGGGCCAGGAGTCGTATGAGATCGACAAGCAGGCGCAGGAAGCGCTTGAAGCCGCGAAGAAGGAGCGTAAAGGCCGTATAGATGCTGGTATTGAAGATGTGGATAAGAAGGCTGAGAAGTTGCTGATCAGTTAGGGTATAAGGGGCATGGAATGAGTCATAATGGGCTATAGTGTATTTGGGCACATGGCCAGAGTGTGTGTGATGGAAGGCTGTGAATGTTTGTGAATGTTTGTGCCTGTAGAGACAAGAATGTATTAGAAAGCGATCGAAAGGCGTTGTATGAGTGTTGAGATATTGTTGTGACGGCCTTGTGACATTTTTATATCGGTATCAAGGTAGAGGCGGCGAAACTTGAAAAAGCACGGCGCTCTACCTACAACAACTTCTAAATGAGTAATAATGGGCAGATTCTAGTTCTTCCACACGATACTTACTATAGTATGCAGCTAATTAGTACGCAGCTAATTCAAGATTTAGGGCAGTTGAAATTTTTCTCTTTGTAGTTCCTTTCCAGTTGACTGAATCCCACTTAAGACTTTTGAACGTGATGTATGATCTGCTTTGACCCCCGGACTCAAATAGTCTAAAGAAGCCATTCATTGTTACATTTGGTATTAGCTCCAGATTATATAATCAGTCCGAGTGAGGTATCCCTGGCGCTGCTAATCTCTTATGACACATTTTGTGTATGAGAAGAAAGTGATCTTTTTCTCTCTCGTAAATACAAATTAGTTGATTTCCCATCTGGCTACGATTTCCTTCCACAGGGTTCATGGTCAGAATTTTTGTGGGTTTCTTTTTCGGTCGAATATGTAAGTTTTCACATTCTAAAAAAACGCAAGAAAGCAGCAAGCTCTTTACGAGCTAATACCTCCAAAACAGGCTTTCTGACAGTTCGAATATCTGTTGTCTCGAGGGCCAGATTGAGCGTTTAGAAAAGCAAGCTACAGAGGCCAAAAAAGCGAACCATAAAGTTTCTGAGATCGACGTCACCCCATCGGTTTCCAAAGAGGCAAATGGCTTTGTTTCCCGACATCTCGAGACCACGGGTTCATCTGATACCCCAAAAAGTGCAGATGAACAGGAGCTCCAGAAAGAGATCGAGCTGTTGAAAGGGAAGATAAAAGCTGAACAAGAAAAACACGATTCAAGAGTGAGGCAGCTTAATGATGACTTTGAGGAAACGAAAAAGACTTTGGAAGCGACCGAGACTACAATGAAAGCCCAACACAAGCGATTAACAGCAGCCCTAGAAGATGTGAAAAGAATCAGAGAAGACAATCAGAACCAATTGGACAAGAAGGAGCTTGAATGGAAGGAGCACTCCCAGAACGCCGAGAAGGATGCGAAATCAAAGGACTTGGAAATCGTGTCTTTGAGACAGGAGTTGAATAATCTCAAACAGAGTTTGGAGGATTTATCATCTAGTAGAGAAAGAGATAACTCTGAAACGAAAGTGGCTGATGCAAAAGTCGCTGAAGCTGTTCCAGAAGAGGAATGCTCGTTTTTTGCACCCATTGCAAAACGCACTTTATCAAAGCTAATGAGTGTTCTAAAAACATCTGAGCTTCACAGAAAGACCCAATATTTCCATTCTACAGTACGAAAATCTCAGGTCGCCTGAAGACCCATTTGCCATGTCAAGCATACAAGTATTAGAGCGTAAATGGATACGTACTAGTATATCCTGATTAGTTCATCACTTGCACTGTTTATAATAGTGGTTGATGACGTAAGAAAGGACAGAGACAGAACAATGAACAGGAATACAAGGTTATTCCAAATTCGCAAAACTATCACAGTGTCTTGGCTATCTGGCGTAGACATAATTGTATCGTTATGTCTCATTTTGTCTCATTTTGTCTGTGCCTATCCATTGTGAACTGTCCATCGAAGAGTCATTTTTACTGATGAGACGATTCGAGTGTGGATAACAACTAAGATAAAAAAACAAAAAAGCGTAGCAAAAATAGAGAAAAAATAGAGAGCAGCCTTGAAATTCCCAATAGCCCTTTTAATTACATATCACAGAATCAATAGCGTCTAATGTGCTTAAGAACTACTGGCTCTGCTTAAATTGGGTGCGAATCCAGAACTCATATAGAGAAAGTACACAACGAAGAATAAAAAGTAAACACTGTCATCCTTTTAGATTCTGACAATATTTTTTTTTCTATTCTAGGCATTTCTGGAAAACGCCTCAAGAAAATACCAGACACCTTCTAGGCTGTTAAAAATAATGTTTTCTGTTTGTTAGTTTTTTTTTTCTCTTTCTTTTTCTCTCGTATTCCTTATTTCATATTTCTGATCCTCGCCTCAAAGAAAAGGAGCAAATTTAAGAGCAAATTTCATTTCGCTCACAACTCACGTCTTCTCCAAAACCATAAAAAGCCCGGAAATAAATACGTAGTTGTCGAACCAGACCCTGAAAATCCCCTTGGGCCAAAAGACACATTGAAATCCAATGAAAAACAAAAATATATAGCAGTAAATAAGGAATGGTCCTTTTTTTCATCTCTTAACTCCTCACTTAGCCTAATACTCCCACCGCCACTTCCCCAAGTCTATCGTTGGAAACTCGCGTGGGTCGTGCACCATGGGTGAAAAAAAAAGTGCGGGCCAGAAAAAAGCCTAGTGAGATTTGGAATGAAAAAAAAAGATGTGCCAAAGAAAGCTTATAGACCCTATCACATATCTGGTTCCAAGCCCCACGCTCAACTGAACCTCTTCATAAAGCTACATTTATTTCATCCGTAGCCACACGCCTGGCCAGAGAAATCAACAAATAAAAGCACCAGATTACATCCACACATCATGAGCGACTTGGGATTTGACCCCAGCTTGAAGAAAAAAAAGAAGTCGAAGAAGACTGACGACGCCCCTGCCTCCGCATCGTCGGCCGCTGCCCCTGCCGACATGGACGACATGTTTGCCGGGTTGAAGAAGAAGAAAAAGACCAAAAAGCCCGAGGGCGAGGCGTCCACAGGAGGCGAAAAAACTCTGTCGCAAGTATCGACATCTGTTGAAGACCTCAGTGAGACTCTAGGTGACTTGGGATTGAAGAAAAAGAAGAAGAAATCGACGAAAACTGCGCTCACCACCGATTTCGACCATGCCTTGGAGGAGGCCGGGCTTGACGACGTTGCAGGCACGTCGGGGAACGACGCAAACGATGAAAAAAATGCCCCTGTGTCGACCCAGGCCAAATTGGGACTTCCCTACGAGGAGCTCTTGCTGAGATTCTTCCTGATCTTGAAACAAAACAACCCGGAGTTGGCGGGCGACAGATTGGGCCCCAAATTCAAGATCCCGCCTCCCGTTTGTCAAAGAGAAGGGTCGAAAAAGACCCTTTTCGCCAACGTGCAGGATATCGCCACTGTTTTGCAGAGAAACCCAGAGCACTTGATCCAGTTTTTGTTTGCCGAGTTAGGTACGTCGGGCTCGATTGACGGAGAGAAGAGATTGGTGTTGAAGGGTAAGTTCCAGCCCAAACAGATGGAGTCGGTGTTGAGAAGATACATTCTCGAGTACGTCACGTGCAAGACGTGTAAATCCATGAACACCGAGTTGAAGAGAGAGTCGGCGAACAGATTGCACTTTTTGAGCTGCAAGGCCTGTGGTTCTACCAGATCCGTGTCGAGCATCAAGACCGGTTTCCAGGCGCAAATCGGCCGGAGAAAGAGGGTTTAAGCTACATTGCGAAGGATTGTTTATTCTTTTATTTGTGGCGGTTTTAGGGCAACGGTGCGGCGACCCTTGTCTGATAAACTAATCAGTGGCTTTATTTATGTCTCTGTAATTGGCCGGATCATGGTTATTCCACATTTTACCGTCAGCAGTCAATCTTTCCATCATAGAGGGTATTAGGTCACCACGGCGGGTGCCTTCATTCTTGTACATGTGTGTATAATATTTACAATCTTTAAGCATGAACCAGAGTACATTGATTGTGAGGGTATGTGGGAAGAGAGGAAGAGAGGAAGAGAGGAAGAGAGGAAGAGAGGAAGAAGAAATGTAGTATTCTGAGGAGTGTGTAGTATAAGTACTTTATAGTAAACTGTTGTATTCTGAGGATTTAAAGTTACTGTAGTACTACAATATTGTATAGTACTCTAGTTGATGATAATCGGTAGTTGTTTGTAGTACATTATACTATTCTGTAACCCCTTCTGCATCTGCAGCACTTTATAATACTCGATGTATTCTATAGTACCCTCTAATACCTTATAGTACCCTATATTCTATAGGAATCCATACATCTATAGTATATTTACAATCTTCGCCATACTTCTTGGTACTCTACTCCACACATTTCACACCCATTCAACACATATTTCTTCACCTACCAGCCTTTACTTCATCGTCTCAACGAGCTTTTTCAACGGCACCCCCCACATGCTTACGCCGCTGTTGGCCATCATATAGTTCAAAATCTGCGTCTTGAGAACGCTGCTGGGCTGTTGGGAGGCTATTCCATCTACAATACGCGACACAAATGTCTTGTGCTGGTCAGATAGATGTGGAAACGCCTCCACGAGTCTTTTGGTGTAAAACTCCTTCTCCTTATCCGTGGCATTTGCTTCCTCCACTAGGCTTCGTAGCTTTTGCTCGCTTTGTTCGAAATTCACCTCTGTTTCTGGCTGGTTTTCTTTACTTTCGCTCGACAAAACAGTGCCAGTTGTTTTGGCTGCTCCGATCCTTGAAGGAGGAGGAGGAGGGGGTAGCGCCGATGACATGGGAGGAGGTATCACCAGGCTACGAGAACTGCTGCTGGCGGAACTTTCTCCTGAATTTGGCTGGGCTCCCACAATGGGCAAGCGTGAAATCCGTTTTTTCGCCTTCAGCGTACCTGACGCCGAAGAAGCGCCACTGGCAGGCGCCGAGACTGGCACAGGGCAGTCATTCCAGCCCTCCATGAGTTCGCCCCTTTGAAATTTGGTCATTTTGAGATCAAAACGTTACCAGGGGACAGGGAAAAGCGATCAGGGAAGAAAAGGAAAGGAACGTGAATGAAGGTATAGAAAAGGGCAGGAAAAAGTTGCTCTTTTCTGTGTGTCGGGGAACGTATTGACGATGGATGGTGTTTTTAGCTTTTTTAGCTTTTTAGCTTCTTTAGCTTCTTTAGCTTCTTTAGCTTTTTAGCTTTTTAGCTTCTTTTGGCAGGCCAGTTTTGCTAATAGAGAGCAGATCGTGGCGTCCTGCCCCATGTTCAGGCCTTCATGGTTCCACGTGTGCAGTCTGGCGCAGTGAGCAACTCAGGACGAGAGAAAAAACGAAAACAAAAACGAACAAGCGAAGAGAACGAAATGGAAACGAAAAGCAAAAGAAAAACCCAAACACCAATAAAGGCGTTCAACGGAATATGCTTTTTTTTTTTTTTTCTTTTTCTTTACTTTCTTTGTGGGTTGTTGCCGGTGAGCTATTGATGGTCTCTTCTCTCGTTGTTTTCCTTCTTTGTTTAATCAATGGCGCGGGGCACTTTTCGCGACTGGCTTCACTTGGCTGCGAAAGTGGCCCTAGGCAGAGAGCAGCGGGGAAACTCTTGAGAATAAGTGTCTTTATCTTGCAAGCCAGGGATTTCAGAGACTTAAGGAATTTCACCCTCTGATCCATCTTTCTTTCAACTCTTTGAATCTCTTCCCCTTTCTCCTTCCCCTCTCCTTCCCTCCCCTAATTTGCCTGTAGCAAAAGACACCTCTCCAATAGCACCTTCACCAGAGGCCGGCGCTTCGGATCAAGCACCAAACACAGACGGATCACGTCCATGAGCTCGCTGGAAAAACCGTTCGTATCGCTCGGGATCTCGTACTTTCCCTGGGATATGGCCACGTTAAGGTTGGCTCCCTGCTCCATCTCCAACTTCTCAAACGGTGAATACCCAAAACAGCACGCGTAGAGCACACACCCCAACGACCAAATATCGGTGGCCTCGGAGATGTCCGCGTTGGTGGCCACGTCCAAAAGCTCCGGCGCCCGATACGGAAGCGTACAGTGTTCCTGAGCAAAATCCGTCAACGTGAGAGCTTGCTGTCTTGTAGTTACCGAAACCCTTGCCTTGGAACACGACCCGAGATCCACCAACACAGGGAGGCCCTCTGCAGAAAGCATAACGTTGGCCGGTTTTAGGTCTCGGTGTGCGTACGGACAGGCTTCGCTCAATTCAGTGGAAGTCATGTCTACAAAACCACCTGCATCGTCACCCCCATGAAGCATAGCATCGGTCTCGGCGCCGTCTTCATTATCCAGCGGCTCGTTGCCAGGCCTTTTGTATCCGTGCAAGACCTGGACACCCCTTAAAATGCCCACGAAGATTTTGAGCACCTCGTCCTGGCTCATGGTAGTGTTGCTGAGAACATTGGCATTTAGGATATCTTGCAAGGACCGCTCAAAGTACGGGAGCAAGATATAGAAGGTTTTGGCGCCGGCGGCATCTCCAGTAACTGCCACGTCGATCGTTTTGACTACATAAGGAGAGTTCAATGCGGCAAACCGGTAGTAGTTTTTCACCTCGTTCATGGCGTTGGTGAAGGTGGCATCGTCGCTGCCGTACGGACACCGGATTTTCTTCATGGCGTAGAGAAGGCTCGCGTTCAGCCGCTGGGCAACAAGGTATACATACGAAAAGCCTCCTTCGCCTAGAAGACGCAAAACTGTGTATTTGGAGCCGTTTACTGCGATCACGGGACTCAGAAGTCCGGGCACACAAGGAAGACACTTGCCCACGGCATTGAGAACTATGTCCATAATGCAAGTGGCTATGGGTGTGGATATTGGCGGTTTTTGGGATTATTTCCGGATGTTTTGGTGGTGCACTTGTGTCTTAGGTAATTTGCGTTGTTTAATTAATGGTTGAGGTGAAGTAGTGAGCACTTAGTGAGGCTTGAGCACTCAGCACGGTGGTTCCGGTGGTAGACTTTCGCATTAGGGCCCATTTCGGTGGATTGCGCAGCACCAATTTTTTACCCTGTTTATTTTTTGAAGTGGATCAGAACGGACGTGGTTTGATAGTGATTGTATTTTTGTGTCGTTGATGCTTTTTATGCGTTAGATAATGTCGGTATTGTTTGAAAAGACTGGCTGCTCTGAAGCAATTCTGATGACAGGCCATTAGTTTTTTATTAGTTGTGCGACGGTCACTGATTTTCTCGTAACTCATATGAACGACCCAATACACCATGTGATTTTATGCTACGAAAGATCTCATACACTGGACCATGACTTCTGCATCGAAGATTTAATGTGATTCACTCCCGACTCTCACATTGTAGGTGATCCAGTTGGAAATGAGTCGATATTGAACTTGTTGACAAGCGTATGCTGAAGATTACCCCGAAACGGCAGCTGAGACACAGCAGGGCGTAAATCTCATACCGCTTACCTCAGACATGGAAGCCCAATGAAGTTTAAGAAGACGTGACGGTTCTGGCCAATTTTTCCTCAAATATGGCTTTTGAACAGCATTTTAGTTTAGTCCGTGGTCTTTTTGTTTTCTAATTTCGGCGTCCGTGGACGCTAATCACGTACTATACGAGCGAGCCTGGTAGGTGATTATTGAGATTGCTTCTTGGAAAGGGAAAAAATAAGATTCCAGGGTACACCACCGCCCTATAGTTTCTGACAGAGAAAAAAAAGAATAGCGATACAATAAACCCTAATAACTCTTTGTTTCTTAATTTTTCATTCCCCCCTTCTTTTCCGTGCCCACAGCGACTGCAAATTGGGAATTGACTTAAGTTATTCGCAGACCTGGCCCTGGAGCTAGTTCGGCCCCGCGCTAGCTTGGAAAGAACCCGCACCGGGCGAGTCTGACCTAAAAGATGCGGCACTAATCCAGTAGAATCTCATGGCAACTCTTTGAACCATACAGTTTCATGAGTTTATCGCCACAAAATACTCAGCTGTTGGGTGCAACGTCTCCTGGCCGGCCGGAGGCTCCAAACGACCACGATTCCGACGACAGCGTCTTGACAAAATTGGCGGAAATCGAGCTTCTACCGGAATTGTTTGCGCTTCTTCAAGGCGTTGAGAACGGTGATATCAAAGGCCAGGATTTCGATAACCACGCCGGCTCTATCCGGCTCAAATTGAACACTCTACGCCTGAATTTGCAGGAGGTTGATGGAATTTGCGAGACAGTGGAAGAGCGGCAAAAAAAGATCGAGTTATTGAAGGATTGTAATAGCCGTAGAGCGAAGTTTCTTGCTGATTTTAAGCAGCGTGTGCTTAGTGATCTTGAAAAGATATAGAAATCGAGAGAAGTGGGGAACTTTCGGGTTGGGTAATTCGAGTTTAAGAGTCTTGTCTGGCCATATCGGGAAGAAATTCAAGAGTGTATTCTTACAACTAAGAAGATCACATTTTTGGCCGATGAAAAGGTGCGCTTCAGATGCGGCATGGAATGTGAACCTAAGCATAACTACACTGGCAAGATTTATTCGTATTCTCGCCTGGCCGGATTAAAGTTAAAGGGTGGGAAGGGGATGAAATACGATGAAAGTATCCAGAGAGACAAACCTTCAGAGAGACAAAACTTCAGAGACAAACGTTCGAAGAAACAAAGGACAAAAAAGAAAAACTAGGCTGGAACGCCAGGTTATTGCAACGCAATGTATGTCCAACCCTACATTGTTCTATTCTGCCTAGCGTTCCACGGTTATGAGTACGAAAAGGTCGAAATACCATATATGCTTGGCAGCCGAAATACACTGGCAGTGGAAGAATGTTGAAAGAACGAACGACGAATCAAAGAAGAAAACGAGTGCCAAAAGCGTAGAGAAAGAAGAGGAGTACTATTGTTTTCTGTCAATGTCTTTCCGTTTTCACACACGTCTCTTTCTTTTCCTTTTTGTTCTGTTTTTTCTCCGTTTTCAAGAAAAACACCAACAATAACCGTCGCGGTCGTCCTGCGGTACTGGCGCCTGGGCCTGCTTTTTTCTGGCCCGGAAGCTGGGGCGAAATTTAACTGGCGCGTCACCCGCATCAACGCGACGCACACACCACCAAAACTAGGATGGAGCATTGAACAATCGGGCCCTTTTCTGCACTTTTGCCCAGCACTTTTCGGACTCTCCACGACTTTTTTTTTCGATTATCTTTTGATTATCCCTCGATTCTTTTGGTGTTTGACCCTGTGAAATACCCCTGGACCTGGACCACACACAATGACCGAAATCCCGTCTATGCTGAGAGTGCACGAGATGCTTAGGGCCACGCCTGCGCTTTCTGTTGGAATCTGCATTTTTTCCGTGCTTTTTTACATGGTGTACCCCACGGACTCCGAGGCTCTTGTGCTCTATCCCGATGCTCCGGTAAAGCTTAACTTGAACGCTTTATCATTCTACATTTTTCCCCATGCTAACTTTGCCCATTTGGCTCTTAACTTGGTGGCATTATTTCCTCTCATATCACGGTTCGAAAAAGCCAATGGCACGGTGAACACCGGTGTGACATTGAATCTTTTGGCTGTATCTGCTGCTTTGGCGTACTGCCTTGTCGGCTACTTCATTTTCCCCAAGACCGGAGCTGCCGGCTTGCTGGGAATATGCTTTTCGTTTTTGACGTATTTTTGTCATAAGGAACGCGTGCTTACGCCTATTTTATACCAGTTTTCGCTAGCCCAGCGTGAGATTGTTATCAGGACCGAGTACTTTCCCTTTGTCAACTTGGTGCTTATTGCGGTTCTCATCCCCTCGACGTCGTTTTTCGGGCATTTGGCTGCCATTGGGTCCGGGTACTTATTGGCGTTTGGGTACTTGAAAATGTTGTATCCGCCCCTGAAGGTAATCCTATTCATTGAGGGCAAATTGGCGCCGTTGATCAACCAGTTGAAACGGCTAGTGGACTATTTCACCGAGGAGGATGCGTTGAATGAGCGTGGCACGGCGTACAAGCCGCTTTTTCTGACGGATCTCGAACAGGCCATTCCTGTGGCGGCGGTAGTGGAAGAACTGTTTGAACGTAGAGTGGACTCGTAAGCTGCGAGGGCAGATACTGATGTTAGAAGTGAAGAAAGGGTGAGAGAAAGAGAGAGAGAGAGAGAGAGAGAGAGAGAGAGAGAGAGAAGAGATAAAAATAAGACATGATAAAAGATATGAAATGCAAAAACGCCATCCTAGAGTGTCAATGCAACTGATGCTCGAAACGAAGTGGTCAATTCTTGGTGCAAGTTCGCAACCTCGCAGCCTCTTTTTAGCAACTGAACTAATAGCAATGATTAATTTAGCAAGACAGCAGGAGGCCAACATGTATAAACAAAGGCTTGTTCTTTCAGAAAGTAAGATAAAGAGGAAACAAAAAATTATAAAAAAATTACATAAAAATACACTGCTCTGGTTAAGCCTAATGTCTGTGACTTTCTACATTCCAATATTCATTGTTCTTATATGTTAGTTGAATATGTTGGAAGATTGGTTCCATCTGAAGGAAATGCATGAAATAGAGTGAACCAACAGAAGCCTATTTGAACAGGTTTAAACTGAGCCAACTATCCTGGACACGCAAAAGGACACGCTTTTGCAAATAGTATTAAAGCTTATACTCAACGCAAGATATAGGAGCTACCAGATTCAGGCACTTTACTATAACGGCCAAAGCTTTCTTTGATATGCTTTTCCAAAACGACCTTTTGTCATGGAGTTTGGAAAGTCGCTTCACTCTCAAGAGCATCCAAGCCTTATCAACGAAACTGAAGTGTTTGCGGGAATGTACATGGCTAGCAGCATATCCAAAAGGTCAATATTAGGAACTTAGGCTTTTGCTACAACCGAAGTAAGCGCCTAAGATTCCTGGGGTACTGCCTAATTCCTAAAGTTACAAACGTAGTAAGCCAGGCCCGTAGGTGTTTGGACCTGGAATAATGAATCAGCGTTGTAGGCACCACTACCACACGCGCTAATGTTACCGCTGCTTTGGTGCCCTCACGATCCATCTGCCCAAAATCGTCCCACAGTACCGCCGCCCTTGCGTGAAGTCTTGATCATTGAATTGGTCACGCTTCACGCTGACCGTGCTGTTTGTCAGGGCGTGGGATTTAAACGCTAAGTGCAGCCAAGTACACACTAGAGTTTTGGGTAATCAAGCTTGTATTAGTATAAGTGATGGGCAGAAGCTAGATTCCGTTGCTTGTTGGGTGCGCTGTGAGCAATTCCTGTGCAACCATACCTCATGTATTTTCATGCTTGACTGTCTTCCATCCTCCCGGCTTCCTTATGGGTAGATACACGCGTTTGTAAATCCTGTCTGATTATGGTAAGACTTGTGACAATACGCAGCAAATAGTAGTGCTGAACAGTTTACACAAGGCAACACAGATGAAACGATGGTGCTAGTGACAATCCTCTTGGCGATTTAGATTTGTTTGAAGTTGTTATTCTTCATTTTGATTGCCTACAGAGTGCCCTGTTCAGAGAAAGTGGCCCATGCTTATTTATATTCACGGGATTAGTGAACAGAAAAGGCGTGGTTCTCTGCATACGTCGTGCGCATGACGTGTGCCAATCTGTTTTCATGCACATCCTTATCGAGATTAGCTGCGAGATTAGCCCGTTCGGGTAATTCAATCTTGGAATGGCATTAATGAAAGTGTTCGAAGTTGAAGCTTCTTATAACTTAGAGCATCTGGTGCTTGTTGATGAGCTGATAAATGAATGTCGCTTTTGACGAAGACCAGAGTGAACAGCACCGCTGACATACGTCATACCCAAAAGAATCCCTAAATTACTCTGTTCAGCATCTTCACATCTTCACTAGCTAGCATCTTCACTGGCTTCGTTTTTCAGTCCTCTGACTACTAGCCGGTGCGCTTCGTTAGAATAGTTGCAAATTCGAATATAACCAAAGATCCATGGGGAGAAACATTTAGGTCCCGGCCGTCTAATTTCGATTCACCTAATAGTTTTGTCGGGCAAATAAATCCTCAAAATACATGAGGGCACGTCAAAACATGAGCATGGCAAGTATGAATAAACCCACTGATACTGCTGCACATGCCACAGGCTACAATCCGTTGAATATACCTCTTTTAGAGCATGTGCTTATTCTCTTATAATCTCCGAATGTACTCTCTATTCTTTCATTTTTTCTTCTTGTGTGCGTATCCCTCTGTGTCTTTTACTTGTTTTGAGCCTGCCACGGTGATTACGGAACACACAGTACTGAAAATCCTTCAATAAACAGCTGTGTGGCCTAGTCACAAAATGCTCAATACAACCGAAACACGCTCTTTGCCAGTTTTCTATTACGGAGGTAAGGACAAAAAAAGAAAAAAGCCACTCACCCTTCGACATAAGCCTCACACACCAAAACAAACACCCACCAGTATTCTTCATTGGCGGTCCCCACCAATAGAGTGGGTGCGAAAATCACGCGCCGAAACTCCGACCGAAAACACCGAGCCCTGTGCACAACACCCGTGCACCGATTTGTAAACATACCCCAACATGAACAGGGCGAAATTTCTATGTGTTCCACCGGTGGGAACAGTAACACCCACGGGATTGTTTTGTATGGATCATTAGCATTGTGGCGCAGTTTTTCAAGCTTTCGTATTTTGACTGCACCATGACCGGCGACGCTCTCCGATCGATGGCCGCCAAGCCGCCCCGAAAACCAGACAAACGCAAGAAAAGACGGTCCAAGAAGCGGATAAATCCACCAAACAGCGGCGACACTGGGCCCCAATCCACGGAAAACGAATACGAAAACATACTTAACCCCTCGGCACTGCCGCTGGCAGAATTGGGCCTGGCCGAACCTGCTTTAGACCCTCCTGTGCCGATGGTTATGGAAAAGATGGGAAAACCGGGCATGAGCCCGCGGAAACAGACGCTAATGCGGCACAAAACCAGCAGTGAGTCCACAAGCGAGCCTTCGTTTGTTAGCGAGGTCAAGGAGATCAAAAGAAACCGCAAAGAGGCGGCTCACGCCGCGGCTAAACTGCCAAATCCAGACGCTGTTGATGGAAGGTACTCGCTCATTCTCTCGAGGCAGTCAATGGAGGAGAAAACGTCGCTTTTTTCGTTCAAGCTGCTGAAAATCGTGCTGTACCAGGAGCACTTGCACGACAGCCCCATGCGGGCGTCGCCAGGCACGCTTTTGGCGCACGGCGAGTTTGAAATCTTTCAGTTGCATGGTGGAGACGTGACGTACTTGGCGTGTGGCAAATCTTTCGTGTATCCGCTCCTTCCAAAGCTCAAAATCCTACGAACAAGTGCCAGTGAGTTTGTGTTGCCGCTCGTGAACCCACAGCGGTACTGGAAGATTCACATTGACACCTTTGATGAGACCATAATCAAGCAGCTTGAGGTGATCTTGAAAAAGGTGGTCAAGTACACGAACTTGGCCGCCTTGGAGGAACAGCCGCCAGGCGGAGATGGAAACAAGAATACAAGCATAAATACCAAAACAAGCTCAAGCACCACCCCAAAAACAAACATACTTCCACAGGAAGGCACTTCTGTTGTTGAGCCACATGCTGGCCATGTGGAAGACCGCATTTCCACTCCTCCTCCTCCTCCTTTGTGTGGCCCGGAATCGTCTTTTCTATGCGCTCCACCCAAACTGGCCCAATATACGCCTTATTTCAACGAAATCCCCGAATCGCCGCCGTCCGCGCCGGTTTCTCCTCACCAGCCGGATTTGTTCCAAAATGCCTTCACATTGTCTGCTCCTGAGCCTCTTTTACCTGCGTGGGAAGTGGCCTCTACTCTACAAGATGTACGCAGAGACTCGTTGCCGTCGATAAATGCAGCAGTGGCCAATTTTGGGCTTGCTAACTGTGCTCAAGTGAAGGACCACGGTAGTAGGGCCCATGCATTATTACAACCGCAACCTCAAGCTTTAGTAAACCCCTACTATCAGGAGCAACTGAATGGGATGGTAAAAGCCGACAAAAGTGGACACGAGAACGCTCAAAACCACCACAAAAGTCACGACACCAGGTCAGAGTCCTCATCAATGGACTCCTTGCTTGACGAATATGAGGAAAATATCTCTGTGACACGGTCAGTACAACAGAACATATCGCAACCAGTTTCTCGACCAGTCTCCCGACCAGCGTCTCATATTTCAGCAGCTCGATCTACCACCAGGTCGACGGCAATAAGTCATCTGAGGCCCCTTTTCCATCTACAGCACGATGGGGACAAAAATGAACTAAATACAGGCAAACGAACAGTAAACAGAGCTGCAGCTAATCGTGTCCCGCCGTCTTCCGGGTCCCGCTACAACCACACCAACCAAACCAACCAAAATAGTATCGGAGGCCGGTCCAGACAATCGTCGGTCAGTGAATTATACTCGTCGACATCCAACTGGATGGAACCGGGCATTGTGGCGTCTGCCACAAATCCACTAAAAAGCTCAAAGTCGACATATTCCCTCTCTGGAATCAACAATCTACCCCAGCACCAGAAGCCAACTTTAACAGAAACGTATCGGGACATCTACCGGTCGATTTCACTGCATAACATCAACCTCAACAGCGCTATGCCCCGATCAAAAGCGCAGGACGCCATTCCATACAAGACAGCACCGCCAACGGGCAGTGGCGGTAATTTAAGGTTAAAAAAACTGGCCGTCGACGCGCCAAGGCCGAGAAGAAGCGAGAATATGATCATGGCCACGAGTGGAGCCCCTGGTTCCGACAGAATCGGGCCAAAAGTCCAAAGGACCGACGGGTTAAGTTCAAACGAAGTGTTTCGTCTCCTCAGCGAGCGAGACAGCCTGAAAAACCAGCAGCAGCAACAACCACAATCGTCTGGGCTTAGAAGACTCTTTGGATGGTAGCCTTGGAGTATTTGGGTAAAGTTTATACGTCTCGTTTTGTATGTTTTGCTCTCTTGTAGAAGAGTACCATGATCTTAACTCCCGTGTATCTAAAGTACAGTGTGTAAAGTGTAGTCATACTGTAGCATGTGGCATACTTAATCACCGAAGTTAGGATCCTTACTATATGTCGAAACTGTATCCGAGATGCCTCCAAAGCCAGGCATGATCAACATTCACTTCAGAATGTTCTAATGATCTAATTTAATAGATAAGTCCTTTTCTGCGAGGTGTCTCATTTAGGCAAGTTTAAAATAACTGTCTAACAAGGGTACCTACAAGACTAATGATCGGGCTTGTCAGCTCCAACTGTGTAATGATCAACCCTGACTGTTTAGCTAGCTGAAGTAAGATGTAGTATCTGCTTTAAAAGCTTTCATATCTCCTGAAGAAGAATAATGAAAGATTAAGTGTATCCTAATACTTCTTGGTGATCTAGATGGATTACCTTCAGAATAATGTACCGAGTACGGAATATCGTCACTATTAGAAAAAGACATATCATTGAAAAGATATGTATATATAGTGAAACCTCGGAAAGTCGAACAATCCACCCGAAATCGCGCTTATCTAGGTTTCATGTGTTTTCTGGACGAATTGGAGAGATGAAAATCCAATGCTTCATGGAATAATTCCAAGTAGAATCGTAAGCTCCTCATCTAAACTCACTTGGTGGATGTGGCGTTTTTTGAATTTAGTTCTCCTCCACAAGTGTTCGGTTCAATGTGTTGCATCCTCAATTCCTCTTCCAAGTCGAAATGCCAGTGATCAACTTCAACGCAGAAACTGCTTGAGCTACTACTATTTGGTTCCATTTGACTATTCGATCTCTTTACAAATCAACCAGAGAAAAACTTGTGATGGCTTTCAGTATACGGTATAAATAGACTATACAGAAACACATCTTTACTGGTGGAAACGACTCGGCCATAACAATTAGGTTTGCCTTGTCCAGTTTTTACATTATCATTATCCAAAAAGCCTATCATGAAGTATTTTGGATTTTTGACTCACAAGTACAGGTCAATACAGTAAGATGAAGTTAAGTCCGTTAAGTAACTACCATTGTTGAGTGCGTATAAAAGACAGTGTATATACTACCGTAAAAAAGTAAAGAGTATAAAGCACAGAGTATCAATCGCAATCTATAAGCTAGAGTATAAAACACAGTGTATAAAGAACCGTGTAACAAGCACAGTGCAACAAGCACAGTATATACACTGCAAATACAGCGTAGCAACTACGTCATGGCGTCGGAATGTACAATGTTGTTTTGTGCGGTATATACAGAGGTCATGAGTCGTGCAAAAGAGCGTCTACAACTGAGGGGCACCCGGAACAGGGTTGCCGTTGGCGTCCACCAACCCCTGTTGCATCAACATCAACTGCTCGTTGCCCGCCGACTCGAACTGCAAGCCCACGCCCAATCTCGACGAGTTTTTGAGGTGGTCGATTTCGCCCGAGAACAAAATCGATACCGTGGGCAATACTCTCTTCTCCATAAACACACCCACCTTTCCAAGCGTGTCCAATTGCCCTCTAAATACAGACTGGCGGTACTCGTACTTGGCACCAATGGTGGTCTGGCCCTCCACTACTGGCTCGTAGCCGATCGGCGTGCCCATCAACGAGTCGGTGATAGGCTTAACCGACGCCATTAATTGCGTCTCCAACCCAGCCTCAACCTTATCGGTAACTCTTCTCCAGAAGGTTCCGACAAGAGCACCTTGAGCCTGCACCTGGGCCGTGGCGATCCAGTTGCCGGCGTTGTAGCGGGCGAAGTAGCTGACGGCCGAGTCGGGGGGAATAGATACTGCTTGTCTCGAGTACATGGCCTCCAAACCAACCGCCAAACGAGGCGTCAAGGCCTGCAAAAGCGATGCCACCGCCACTCCGGAAAAGCCCCCATTAAGGAAGGAGGGGTTCAACGACTTGACATTCACAGAGAAGTCGTTGGCCTGGTAGTCCTGTTCCACCTGGCACATGACCGGCTGGCCGTGGGCAATTTGCAATGTCAACTTCAGAATGTTGTGCTCGTCCCAGCCGTAGTTGACCTTACCGCTGAAGGACAAGTCGTTGTCGACGTTACCCTGGACGAAAAAGTCCTCCTTGGCGTACAAGGCACTGAAGGCGTATGGCGGCAAGGCATGGGAGCCAATGGATAACGTGTGCGAGGTTTGGAAGGCTGGGTTCAACGAGAATGCCTTGTTCAAGTCGGCACGCAACCCCGTGAAGAAGTACTGCGTCAACAAAACGTCACGGTTGACTTCCTTGGTAAGGTTCTCGATGGTGCCGGGGTTGGTCAAACCAAGCGACTTCCTGTGCTCGGAAATGTTGATGTAGACATCGTTCAAGTAGGAGAACACTGGGTTGGACAGCCACAAGCTATTTTGCTTAGGGAGCTCTGGCGACAACGAAGGGAGCGTGGGAATGGCCATCTTGGAGAGCTCGTTCGCGTGATGGAGGTCCGACATGCTCTAGAGGGGGTGAAGTCCGGGAAAATGTGGGCTTCGATAAGGCCTGGTTGGGGCTTGGAGGGGTCTGATGTCGACACGAGAGGAAAAAATTTAAGCTGTGCTGGGAAATACGCGAGGGATCACGGCACGACGACACTCGGCGGCGCGGCCACTGGGTGGCCTGGGGCTTTGGGCCATGGTGGCCAAGGTGCGACATTGGGTAAACCTCAGCATGGGCCATTGGATCTGAGAGGGCAGTGTAGGGCAGCAGCATAGTTTGAGATATGCGGGAACTGGGGGATCTGGGGAATCCGGCGGAATCTATAATTTTTGGCTTGGATATTCTTGTCTGGACATACTTGTGTTTGCAACCAATGTGTGGTCTTTTCCCGTGATCTTTATATTCGCTAGGCCACAAGCGGGAGTCCGAGCATGGAGTAGATGGCCATTATGATAGGGTGCAAGTTCAACTTGAGAGATTTAGCACCTGTTTTGTTACTTTGGACTTTGCACCTGAGCTCACATATATCTACCAATGCGCTTTAGGGATTCCTTACAGGGCCTTCACATTTAGCCCTATCTGTATGGTACTTATTCAGTTGTAGTGCTTGAAAGTATTGTTTTGAGGTTTATCAGAGTGGTCTAACATTGCCAAGGTAAGAAGGGCTAAATAAATCTCGTGTGCAAAGTAATATGTGCGTTGTCATGCTAATTCTTGGAAAATAGTTCTGCTTGCTTGTAACATTAACTTGTTCTTTCGGGTGGATATAACATTGACGAGTGGAAAGTAACAAACTACAATGGCTTATCCCAACATATACACGGAAAGAGGTTTGCAGAAATAAGCTATCTTTTTATAATAATGATTACAGAAGTTGGCAAATTCAGGCTGATGTAAAAAGAGCATACATCAAGCTCAAGCATATCAGTTAGATAGTCAAATATTTTGAACTGATGCTAATCCATTTTCCAGCACTCTTTATTTCTTCTTATCTGAATGAGGTTTGCCGCTGAAGCCTAATGAGTGGTTTAACCTTATAACATAGTAGATCCTCATCGATCTAAGTCAGGTTGTGCTTCATATATGACTCACGCTTCAATTTACGCCGTTTTCACTTGGAGTCTTGAACGCTACAAGGGCATATTTTCAGATTGCCCCTGTCAATACTGAAAACGATGTACCAATAGTAAGAACCTCAGCTACAAGAAGTAGAAAGGGTATCGAAAGCGGGTTTAAGACCCTGCTTATATTGTTCAAATCAACAGTGTTCCAACATCCGCAAGATCTGTTTCTTGATGGAAGTATGTGTAATATTCACGAGAAGCAATAGTTCTTGAAAACAAATCAATACTAATTTAGTTGCTGCCTCACAGCAAAAGTTTCGGTTTCCAAGACTTCATATTCGTCTCTTCCCGAGCACCTAGTGCGACCCGTTTTTGCAGCCACTCGCGCATTCGAAACAGGCATTTTCCGCTTTTAAAGAAAGGAGAATTTTAGTTCTTTACCAATCCTCTTATTCTTAAAGGTAAGCTAATTGA
The DNA here is from genome assembly GCA_030582695.1 of [Candida] golubevii. NCBI lineage: Eukaryota > Fungi > Ascomycota > Pichiomycetes > Serinales > Metschnikowiaceae > Metschnikowia > [Candida] golubevii. Next base: position 66,186 of record JAJMGV010000023.1, on the reverse strand, counting down.
ACACAAGGAACGAACATGTTACCAAATCTTCTTTCTATTATATATTCCCCAGATTTCGAGGAAGAGACACACTTTCAATTACGGCGGCTGGGGATCAAAATACATGGGCGCTATTGTAGAAATATTTCCACAGATTGTGCAAGGGAGTTGATACTTCTAGTATCCAGTTCAAACTGTCTGAATAATATAGAGATTTATCAAAACTTTACGGGTTGTGGACTGGGGGAAGAAGAAGACCCCAAGGATGGAAAAACTGTGATCCTTACCTCAGATATTGAAGCCCCTGACTTTGAAAGAATGAATAAGTATGGAGGAGGAGGAGGAGGAGGAGGGAGCTATTGCATGATGTCACAAGAACGCAATTATAGTCTGGGTCCTGTGCTAGGTATTAGAGCTAATGAGAACGATACTAATTGCGAGATAATTAGTGTCGACAAAGCAGAAAATCCGGGGCAAAGGCTTCTGGATATTCCATCAGCAAACACTTTAAGCACGGGGGCTTTGCCTAATTATACAATTGTGAAAGAGGAATCCAGCCCGAATTCTCCTGAAAATTATTCTTGTGAATTTTCAAGTAGAGGATCCGAAATCAACAACACCGAACTCTCATATCTGATTCTCAAGCCAGAGCCGAGCGGTACTCAAGGCGTACTAATTACAGAAGACTCTCATACCACTGAAGGAGGGATCCATCAGCTGCAAAGATTCAGTGCAAAGAACTACAAAGAATTAAATGCGGCATGTTCAAAGGATATATGCACAGATTCGGCCCCTAGAGATCTTTTTGTGCCCGAAAAGGACCGTCTAGACGAGAACATGAGAAGGTTGAAGAGTATCACACTACTCACAAGCACGCATATTGAAAATTTGGTCCATATAAAGCTGTCTTTGACTCGAGCTCTCAATTTGTGTACTTTATTACCTTCGGTTGATATTTTCTGCTGCAGCTCTCCGAAGACTTCGGAGAGATATCCGTTAAAAACAAGTGGTGCCATGGATTTAGTCAATGAGCCTAATGAAAGCCGAAGCTCACCACACGATGACTTATATCTGGTAATGAACAAGAGCTCAAGAACTGAAACACGAAGAATACCCCAAGAAAGTACCAATTTGCTCATACATAAGAATTCAGAAGCTTCTCCTACAAGAGATGTTGGCTGTGAACTGAAATCCTTGACCGTTAAAGGAAGTAAAAGCAGACAGCAGGATAGATCATCATCACATTCTGAATACCCAAAACCAAAACTGAACCTTTTAAGATGCCCGGATTGCCTGTCGACTTTTACAAAACACGTTGACCTTAGAACTCACATCAAGGACCACAGAGCTGAATTTAGGTGTCACATTTGCCAGAGAGGATTCGCGAGAAGAAATTATTTGACGAGTCATATGAGAGCTCATACCGGTAGGAATTCTAAACGGAATCAAAAGACACAAGAATGCACTGCTGAGTCACTTTGCCGACCATCCCAGAGAAGACGAACGGAAGAAAAATCCTGTGCCGATCCAGATTCTCAGGTATCAAGGGGAGTTTCGAAAAGGAGCTCAAGGCTACAGGGAGGAGAGAATTTTACGCTCCAGGATGTGTTGTATCAGCCGGAATCACTGAAAAAGGCTACACAAAGGAGATCAATTGAATGCCCTATCTGCGGTAGGATAATGCTTAGGCCCTGTGGACTACCAAAGCATATGTCAACTCACAGCCGAAAATGATGGTAAACATCAATAGGGTATACTATTTCGAGGAACTGCCTTGAGGCCGAAGTCATTACAATGAATATTTGTATTCTAAATGGTTGGGGAAGGTGTTACCCAAGTCGTGTGAATCTCAAATGGAGGGCTTGGTTCTTCGTTCGATCGTCGTGTCGTGAGAGAAGCTCGCAAATGAAAAATTTATCTGACATTGGCAAAAGCTTTACAGAACGCAAAAAGAGAATACGGGTTGCGTTACTAAATCACAAAGGTTTCCATGGCTTGTGGCAGCTTCTTCACACGGAAATCGAGAACTTCCTCTCTTCATCCTACCGCCTGTTACTCCCGTCTAAGCGCATACTTAGTCGCATTCTCCTATGACGTAACATCCGGCAAATGAGACGGATGTAAGAAAAAAAAAACTTCCCGAAAAATCAGCTCTTGCTAAAACCACAGAAACACGATGGTTTCACATTTAGCAAATGCATTAATGGTCTTACCTCACTGCCTTCTCCTCCGATGAATCTGCAAAAAAAGTCCCACAAATCTATCTTCTTTTTCAAATCAACATTCGCCCGGATCATTTCCAAATTGGCATTGCCTCGGGAAGACAAGGTCCGGTCAGGTGACATGCGCGCCTTCGAGTCCAAAGTCGCTGCTTGTCGCATAACCAGGGCCTTTATTACTCCGACCTCCGAAGCAAACTAACTTCAGCTCGAGGCAATTAAGCACACATTGAAATTCGCTGTTTTTTGCTTTCAAAAACCAGCTTTTAACTCAAAAAAGCTTGAAACCAAGTGGCCTTTTTATACAAAACACTTACCGCTAAACTGGTGTTTACCCTACTATTAGTGCTCACCAAGCTCACGCCATGACTGTTGCTCTAGTAAATGGATGTTCGGTGGTGATCCTCCACGCAAAGGATAAAGCGCTCATGAAGAAAACCGCTGAGTTCTACTCGAAGATAATTGGTCTTGCCGTGAAAAAAGAGACGGAAACGTCGACCTTGTTGGCCAGTGATTCAAAGGTTTGTGTGCGCATAGAGGTTTCCGAGTCCGGTGTTTCTGCTCACGAGGTGGAGCAAAAACGGGCCAAAACTGCCGCAGAAGCCGCCCACTGTGACTGGCGGGCACAAGGTTCGAACGTGACGCTTGCTGTTTCCGACTTGAACGCGTTGATTCTGACGCTCAGAGACCACAAGGAACCTTTACAGATGTTCCCCAACGAGCTTTTTCCCACCGAGGCATACACGGTTGACCCATTGGGCCATATTGTTGGGTTCACCGGTGGACAGAACTTGATCTCGCTCAAGCCAAAGGTGCAAAAGCTCGAGCAGCCGGGCCATGCCGTGGCCGAGCCCATGTCGGCATCGGTTTCAGAGGCTTCTCCTTCAGAAACGCCCTCGGAGAAAAAGAGAAACATTGCCATCATGACGTCTGGAGGCGACGCCCCTGGAATGAATGCGTGTGTCCGCGCGGTGGTGCGGGCAGCTATTTTCCGCGGGTGTAAGGCGTTTGCTGTGATGGAAGGCTACGAAGGTTTGGTGAGAGGTGGTCCTGAATATATCAAGGAGATGTCGTGGCAGGACGTCGAGGGGTACCTCACCGACGGAGGAACCAACATTGGTACTGCCAGATGTATGGAGTTCAAGGAGAGGGCCGGCCGCTTGAAGGGATGCAAGCACATGATCGATGCTGGGATTGATGCGCTTATTGTATGTGGTGGAGACGGGTCTTTGACTGGAGCGGACTTGTTCCGTGCGGAGTGGCCGTCGTTGATTCTGGAGCTCCGGGACGCAGGGGCCATCTCTGCCGAGCAGTACGAGAAACACAAGCACTTGAATATCTGCGGTACTGTGGGGTCCATCGATAACGATATGGCCACCACCGACGCCACCATTGGTGCGTACTCGTCCTTGGACAGGATTTGCAAAGCCATTGACTACATCGATGCCACGGCCAACTCACACTCCAGAGCGTTTATTGTTGAGGTGATGGGAAGGCACTGTGGATGGTTGGCTTTGATGGCTGGAATTGCGTGCAGCGCCGACTACATTTTGATCCCGGAGAAGCCGTCTTCCGGTAAGGACTGGAAAGACCAGATGTGCAACATTGTGCTGAAGCACAGGGCGAGAGGCAAGAGAAAAACCGTGGTGGTTGTGGCGGAAGGTGCCATTACAAGCGAATTGGAACATATTAGTGCCGCAGATGTCAAGGATGTGTTGGTGGACCGGTTGGGTTTGGACACCAGGGTCACCACCTTGGGCCACGTGCAGCGCGGAGGTACAGCGGTGACTTTTGACCGGATTTTGGCCACTTTACAGGGTGTGGAGGCCGTCCATGCCGTGTTGGAGTCGACTCCAGACACCCCCTCGCCGCTCATTGGCATCAAGGAGAACAAGGTGGTGCGGTTGTCGTTGGTGGACGCGGTACGGATCACGAAATCCGTGGCCGACGCCATCGAGAGCAAGAACTTCGAGAAGGCCATGCAGTTGCGTGATACCGACTTCAGCGAGTACCTTCACAACTTCATGGCCATCAATTCCGCCAACCACGAGAAACCCTCGCTCCCCGCCGAAAAGAGGAAACGCATTGCCATCATCAATGTCGGTGCTCCGGCGGGCGGAATGAACGGGGCCATCTACTCCATGGCCACGTATTGTATGTCACGTGGACACACGCCGTACGCCATCCACAACGGGTTTTCGGGCCTTGCCAGACACGAGTCTGTGCGGTCGATCGACTGGTTGAGTATCGAGGGCTGGATGTCCAAGGGCGGGTGTGAAATCGGTACCAACAGAAACACCCCCGAGGAAACCGACCTCGGCATGATTGCCTACTATTTTGAGAAGTACAACTTCGATGGTTTGGTGCTTGTGGGAGGTTTCGAGGCGTTCACGTCGTTGCACCAGTTGGAAAGAGCCCGTACCATGTACCCCAGCTTCCGGATCCCCATGGTTTTAATCCCGGCCACGCTTTCCAACAATGTTCCTGGTACAGAGTACTCTTTGGGTTCGGACACGTGCTTGAACTCGTTGATGGACTACTGTGATATTGTCAAGCAATCGGCGTCGGCCACACGGAACCGGGCGTTTGTCATTGAAGTCCAGGGAGGCAACTCCGGATACATAGCCACGCTTGCTAGCTTGGCATGTGGAGCCCAGGTTTCATACGTGCCTGAGGAAGGCATTGACTTGGCTCAGTTGGAGCTCGACATCAAGTCGTTGACGGAATCGTTTGCTGTCAACGACAGCAACAAGGCGAAAAGTGGGCGCTTGATTTTGAAGAGCATCAACGCTTCCAAGGTCTTGTCCACGGAGGTGATTGCAGAAATCATGAAGCTGGAGTCTGACGGCGCGTTTGACGTTAAGACCGCCATTCCAGGCCACGTACAGCAAGGTGCCCTTCCCTCGCCCATCGACAGAACCAGATCATGCAGATTTGCCGTCAAGGCCGTTCAGTTTATCGAGGATTTTGCTGACGACATTGCCGAATACCGCTACGCAGAGGAGTTCAATGCGGACGACAGGAAAGCTAGTGCAACGGCAGCTGTTTTGGGCATCAAATCGTCACACTTGAGGTTTACGTCCATTAGACAGTTGTACGACTACGAAACTGAGGTGGGGAAGAGAATGCCTTCTGAAATCTCGTGGCAGCAAGCACGGAAGGTGGCGGACCTGCTTGTGGGTAGGACGAAGCTTGTGAAGACCCAGGTTTAGAAAGGAGGGAAAAAAGAAGGGAAAGCAGGTGTTTGTATAGAATTTAAATGCTTGTGAATGAGTGCTGGTTGTTGTTATTCCGGTTACATCAAGGCGGTTGCATGTACGTTTTGGAGGTGTCTCCGGAGTTCTAAATTAAAAGCAGAAAAGTAGAAGAAATTGAGTTATCTCTGGTCGTAAAGCGATCTTTCCAAGAAGTTGATGGGGTTTGCGGGGCTCGAGGTGGGTGTAACTTGGTAATAGTACATTATAGGCAGAAGTCGAAAACCCATTTTTTCTTTGAAATCCTGTTATGAACTAGTTAAAGTTCCAAAGTTCAACGTTTCCGGAAATGTGCTAAACACCTGGAAATTAACAGGTGCAGCTTTGCAGTATCAATTGGAAGTATAGTTACGTACAATGTATTGTCCAGTCTTTGGCTACTTATAAACAGAGCTAGCTGCCATTATCAGGCAAAACTTGAAGGCAGCAGTCTATCCCTGATTTATGCGATTCAGTGAACATTCCCGTTCACTTTTCTATGAATTGAAATTGATCATTAATCTCGTATTGAATATTCTAGGTATCCTTTTTAAAAGTCTAATAAGTTATTTCTTTCTCCGTGCGCCTTGTATTTCCAGGAAGTCAAACCCAGCGTAACAATTACTCCCGCTTCTTGAATTCGTAGTCTTTGTGAAAGTGGTGGGTTTTCTCTTATTCCCTATACTTGGATGGCTCACTAAACGGCCAGGTAAATAACTACGATATTACCCATGAAAGATAAGGCATTAGATACTACAAAGGTTCTCAAAACATCCATAAAAACAGTCGGGTTTTTTATAACTCGACTGGGTCTGAATATTAGTCCGACGAAGAAGAGGCAACATTTTGCTCTAAAAACTTCAATAATTCGCTGACACCTGAAAACCTATAATTCAAACAACAGGTCAAACACCGGGTTCCTGTTCACACCAGGTTCCTGCGCACGCGCGAAGCTAATAAACTTTCAATTGCAAAAATATACATAAAGCTTAGATAATTTTTGAAACATAACCTACAAATACTTTTCTGGACAGGTAGATCTATTGTGGCCCGAACCTCCACAATTCAGACACTTTCTGGTGGATCGCTTAGGTAGTGGTGAATCGCCTTCAAGTCGCCTGCGAGATTTTGACGTTTTCGACATTTGGGCCCGTGTCTCGGTCAGTTCTTGCTCAATGAACTCGTCAAGTGACAAGTCGGCTAACCCAGTAATTCTCTTTATAGTTTTACTCTTCTTAGCTTTTTCCTTTTTGTGCGTGGCGAGCACATCTGAACATTGCTTATTAGAAATTGCCGCGGAATGATACGCGTTATGAGTGTTTGTTACCAACTTATTAAGAACAGCTGTGAACTCACTTGGCGGCGTTGGATAACGTTCTTTAATTGAAGAGACTAATCTAGCTTGCATGTATTGTATTCTTTCGTGAAACGATGGGGTTTTACGAGTTGAGCATGTTTGTAGAACTCGCGAAGGTGTTCGAGGCGGTGTCTCCAGATCGACCTGAATCTCAAGTCTACTTAGGACTTCTAGTCTGTTCAATGGCACTAAACCTGTAGCTTTAAAGCTCAGTTGAATATTGGAGGGCTTAAATGCTTCCTTTCTGGCGTACCAATACATTTCGAGGAAATCTTCTTTCAGAACATGCACGCGCATTTGCGCCAATACATCGTGCTCTGTCTTGTCTGTCACATGCTTTTGATAAGCGCCTTTTAAAGGACCAAAACAGCCAACATCAAGGGGTTGTAAAACGTGTGATGTGTGTGGAGGCATATAAATATGAATTATGTCATGCGCAGTGCATATATCATCGAAATTGACTGTCAAATGACTGCCGTGCCCGTCGAGAACCAATAGTCTATATTTACCCTTTGAGCGCTTGGTGGTTTGTGAAATGAAGACATTTTTGAGCCATGCGACGGCTATATCGTTTGACGTCCACCCATTTGGGCTAACACCTAAACGCCAGTTGTCTTTTAAGGCATTGAACCATGCTTTCCCGATTTGTTTTCCCTTAAAGATGATAAAAGGTTCAAGCGCACACCCCGAAGCGTTGATGCATTCAATTGCCGTAACAAACTCCTTATTACCAGGCTGTATATATTATTTTCTGCCACGAATATCCGCTCCAGTGATGACTATTTCTGACCCGCTCAAACCCATAACAAACCCAGTTTCGTCCACATTGTACATGTCGTCAATTTCGATGCCATATTTTAACATTGTTCTTTCCACCACGTCAAACCACGAATTGAAAATACTTGGTGACTCACTAATTGCGCGTTTATAGTCATAGCATCTAGAGCGACTAGTTTTAACTTCAGGGTGCCTTTTAAGAAACCTTGTCGGCCAATTTTTCCCGACCATGAATGTCTGGGTAGATCCGCGCAACGTGAGTAGAAAGTTTGCCCTTTTTCGCAAACTAGAAATCCTAGGCGGCATACCTCTGGACTCCATGGAAAGGGACCATTCTATTAACGTTTATTCTTCGGCAAAGGTCAATTTAGTCAATAAGAAGCTAGATTGTGAGCGATGAAGGATACCTTTGTTGATTATTCAAGGTTGACGGTGCCACGTCGAAGTGTTTTGCAGCAGCCCGCCTAGAACGAAATTCTTTTTTTTTTTTTGAAACGCTTCAGCTGCAATTTGGACTCTCTCTTCCATTATATCCAAAATTTATGAAGATTTAGACGTAAGTCGATCCATGGCGTGAAGTTGAAATAAATAGAAACTTTTCAGAGACGCGTCTCGCGTCGAGTGCGCAGGAACCTGGTGTGAACAGGAACCCGGTGTTTGACGTTATATTAAATATAATCATAAGTCCATCTCATGGACTCAGCATGCATGAATGCGCAACAAGGCCTGAGTTCCAGGCCTACAAAAGTCGAAAACCGCTATACTCTTATGACGCCACATCAGATCATATCGGCGCAGAAAGGTACGTTTTCCACCATGATCATCGGGCACCGAAATTCAATTGGATAATTGATTTATTTCGCCCCGATCGTTCTTTTTCCACAGAGATCTTAGCAGCACCATTTATTTCTTCACCGTAGCTACTAACCCCACAGAGCTACTTTCAAAATGTGGACAAATCACCGATTTAACCCATTTTAAAGCCAGCGTTCTCGCATTGAACAAACAGTATGTGGATCTGGTCAACAGTGCCGGGCAGGTGACGGCGTTCGATAAGCGTCAGGCAAAAAACAACATGTACAAGCTCTTCCAGGCCTTGGAAAGACTTGAAATGACACAGACAGGCAGTCGTTTTGCTTTTGTGGGCGACCCAGTGCCGCCAGAAAGCGCCAGAAAACAGCCAGACACAACGCTGAAGGTTAGCCCCTACGAACCGTCCAAAATCGGGGGGAAAACTGGCGAAACTGTGCTTCTAGGTAAGGATCATGCAAAGCAACACGTGTACCTCGAGAATCTAGCCGCCAGCAATGTTTATGGGCCTCGCAAAGCCGAAAATCTTCCCTGGTCCGTGCATGTACAAAATGTGAAAAACAGCAGATTGGCTCTTCGGTGTGACGGCCCAATTATCTTACATGAAGTGGAGTCGCTGGTGCTCGTTTTGGAGTGCCACCAGCTCCGCATCCACGACATGAAAAACTGCCACGTGTATGCTAGCGTGAGCAATAGCCGCGTGGTTATAGAAAGAAGTGAAAATTTGACGTTTTCGGGGATTTCCGACGCAGGCATTGCGCCTGTTTCGTTTGCTGTGGATGACTTTGACTGGCCCACGTCAGAAACACAGAATCCACATTATGAAGTGAGAAAAGATGGCGTGGGCGGAGAAGATGAAAACGAGGTTAAACAGATTTTAAGTCAATGGGAGGGTATCAAAGAGGGTATTAAAGAGGGATCGATGGAAAAAGGATAAAGAATATAGGAAAAATGGGAAAGGATAAAGGATAATGCGAAATCGGAAAATCGGAAATGGGAGCCGGGCGTATAATAAAGACGAAGACACAATAAAGCCATACCAGATTTAAGGAACTGGCGTTTATCGCAGTGGCTCTAGTCGGCAATTTGTTAAACTGCAGTTTCTGCGGTCCTTTCCACATTATCAACATGGTGAACATGGATAAGGTGATGTGCACTAAAGGTAAGCGTGGTGTTCGGCCATCGAAAGCGAAATGAAGTACCAATGTCTAACATAAGCACTAGCGGATTATCTTCAAAGGAGTTTGTTTTTATTATCTTTCTAAACGTGTCCGACACTCACTTTCCAACCTACGCTGCACATTATTCTCTGTAGTTGCTGCCAAGACCATGGCCTTCCATTACTTCAAGGATCTCGGGACACTAAGGATTAGAAGTCGTTAGCGACATGATTAAGACATGATTAGCGACATTAGCTCCGAAATCAGCTCAGATGTCAGCTCCGATATTAGCTCCGATAACCATATATTATTCCAATTGCTAAGATACGGCCAAACTGATGACATCATCTCGTCAGCTCTCAGAGATAGACTGATTATGATAAAGTGCTCTGGGATATACTAACAGGTGAATATTGACAAGGCCAGTGGTTGCGATTTGTTGCTATGCTACATTCTCCTAACTTTTCCCCTTTCTTACCCAGTAACATCCCTTCACCCGCACCTATAGCGTGTATCTGAAAAGCGGGTTTTGCTTATCGGTCAAATCGGCAAACTCGTGGTTCTCAAGCATCTGGAACTCTCTCACCTCGTCGCTGTCCATATTAGCGTCTCTTCTCTTGTTGTCGAGGTAGTAGTCCACCCAAAGAATCAACATCAACACAATGACAATACAAAAACACGCCACCATGGCCACCACTGCACTTGTGTACTTTGGCGCCTGTTTGGCAATGAAAGTCTGTGGCCCGATCAAGTTACCCACGCAGTACCCGATCAAGTAGATGGCGTTGGTGGTGACTTTCTTCGTGTGGCCCGCACAGTTGGAAGCAATCAAGGACAAGATGAAAATGGACGAAATGGCCAAAAGTGACGTCATGGAGTACCCGGCAAACTCCAACTTCTGGTTCTCGGCAAACGCAAGAAAACACGTGGCGATCAACACAATCAAAAACGCGAACACCGACCAGAACATCCGGACTGGGTAGAATCGGTAGCAGTAGCAGATAGCCACAAGCCCCACGATTTCCACCGCGCCAAAAGGCATCCCCATCAACAAACTCTCGCTGGTGGAGTAGCCCATTTTCTCCTTCAACAAAATCGACCCAAAGTTGGTCAAGCCTCCATTGGGAATGTTGCACAACACGCCCATGATGAAAAGAATCCACGTGCGGTGGTCTTTGATGGTCTCGATGAACTGCTCCTTTTTAAAGTGGTTGTTGCCAAAGCCCTGCTGGTTCGCCCTGATTCTCTCTACCACCATGCGCTTCTCCTTCGCGTTTAAGAACCACGCGTCCGTCGGTTTACTGGGAATATGGAAGAAAATCGCCACTCCCAAAGCAATAGTAATCACGCCTGTGATGATGAAAATCAACTTCCACGCGGTGATGCTGTAGCTATCCTGGTGGCGGTGCACGTTATAGGCAATAGCGCCGGATCCAAGCATGGTGCCGATTCCGTTGGAGGCAAACCAGAGAGCAGTTCTGAAAAACACCTCCTCCTTTTTGTACCATTGCGACGTGATAATAACAAACGCCGGGGTGATTGAAGATTCAAGGGCTCCCAAAAGCACTCTCAACGCCACAAATCCGGCGTACTGTGGTACCGAGTGCAAGCAGAGAATGACTCCCCAGAGCACCATGTATAACGACAACATCCAGGATAAATTGAACCTCTGCAACGTGTAAGCGCCGATAAACTCGTAAAAGAGGTACCCGAAGTAAAACGCCGACCCAGCCCATGAGTACTGATCGCCCTTCATGTTCAAATCCGCCCGTAACCCTAGAATGGACGCATACGAGATGGTCTGCTTATCCATGAACTGCACGCAGTAGGTGGCGCAGATCAATGGCAACAAAAACCAGTCGATTTTTCGGAGCAACCGCTTGTCTTCTTCGGGATCTAAGACAAAGTCGTCGTCAAGATCATTTGCAAACGCAGCAGCGTCGTCGCCGTTTTTTGAAATCACTACCGGCCGGCCGGTATGGGGCGACACGAAGGTGGTGAGGCCTTCTTCGTTCGAGGAGACTTGATTGACCGAAAGGTCGAATTTGTCTTGTTTTTCGGGGTCCATGGCTTATAAACGAGCCACTGGATTTTTTTTTTTGGTTCCGTGCATGCTGGAAAACGCCGAGAAGCATGTTCCTTATAAGCCCATTGTTATCTACGCGATAGACGCCAGTCCGATAAGCTAGTTAAGTGCAAGACAGCCTGCACAGCGCACCTCAGTTGAGTCTCGTGAGTCTTTTGAGCGTTTTATGGGCATGTTGAATGGCGTGATAAAAGGGAGAATTTAATGAGTTTTGTTTTTTGAATGGCCGAAAACAGCAGAAGAGCATGCCATCTCAAACATCCAGAAGAAAAATGCCAGAATTTCTGCAAACATGGTCATAAAACACAAGGCTCTCTTGCTCACGCAATCTCTTTCTGGATTATTCGGAAGCGTCCGCCTTAGCGCAAGTTATCGTTAACGTAATTCCGTCCCCAGAAATATCGGGCCGAAGCTTCTCAGCGTGGCATGCAGGCCGGCCTCGGCGCACGGACGCATACAATAGCAGGAATGCCAGAATGGGTCGAACATCGATGCGCGACATTTTTCACAAAGCACTGTTTTTACTGTAGTCTCCTAATTTCCACTATCTTCAAAAAGTAAAAAGTGAGACACGTCCGGAATGTTGATCATTCAGGTTTATTTAGTTTATTCAGTTATATGTTTTTTTCTCTTAGGTGGCATTTCTTTCATTCTGTCGTCCTTATCTATAGCTGACTTTGGATCCCTTTCATGCGTGATTTCCGGTGTTCTTTTTGAACAAAGCTATCGAAGAGGCATAGCAGCTTTATTTGGAGCATTTTCACCCATTTATCCATAGATACTGATTGTGAAGTATCCTTGAGAGTCAATCCCAAATGATCCATAGGCCATGCGCACAATTTCAGAAACGCTATTGATTGCAATCTTTTTTTCTTTCTTGGGTGGAAAAAGAAGCCAGCTGTGGGCACGTGACTTCTCGGCTAGCATCTACATAATGGAATACAGTGGTGGCGGGATCAAGTCAAGCACCAAACGCCCAAAAATTATTTCCTCGATCTTCGCCTTTCCTCGATCCGACAAATGGTGCACTGATGTTTAGATATATTTTCTGTATAACACCACCAATACTGATCTCAGAACAAGGTAAACTTCTCCGTATGTGGTGTAATCTTAATTTGCGAAGGAACTTAGCGATCGGAACCTGCCTGATTTTTTTCTTGATTCTTTTTGACGTGCTCTTCGTACCTTGACATAAACTGATTTAATTCTGGGAAGCAGTTCTCCTGTGGTACTCCAAAACGGCGCCGTACTGGCTTTTTTAAATTGCATTGCAAAAAAGAAGAAATTCTAAAAGCTAGTCACCGGTTTGATCATCCGCTGCCTGACTTACTGGATCAATGAAATCCTCAACGTTGATACCCTCTCTCAAATAACCCAGATCTGAGAGTTGTATGACATCATGACTAAAATCCTTGCTCAAACAGCCTTGCGCATCTTCGGACGACTCTGGAAGCAAGTGATGCTGCGTCAGGCAAAAGCTGGGATTGTCTCGAGCAACTGCTCAAAATAACTGTAAACCGTAGACAGCTATCTTTTTCACTACCCTCAAGTCGAAAGTATTTAATTTCGAATGTTGAGACGATGACGGGAAAACAGTTTTGGTGGGGTCTATATGTGAGAAGCGTCTCGTCGCACTGCTTGGGAACCATCAACTTGCAAATGAGGAGGGATGAATCACGCATCAATGTGCTCACGAACCTCCAACAAAGCTCAGTCGAAACTTAGGCAAGAGAAGATACAGATTCTGCGTTTTTTCGTGTTTAAATCCATCGAAAATAGCTATTGTTGACCGAAAATTTGAGGAGTCAAGATCGGCAAAAAATCTTGACTCCTCCCATACTAAATCGTCAAACGCCCAAAAATACTTGACTCGATCGTCTTTTTTCGCGAATTTTCCTCGATCCTACTTGACTCGATTCAGCCTTTACTGTATTAGGTGATTCAAGTGTACTAATACCAGGAGGAAGATTTATACCGAGAGGAATTCTTTATTATGAAGACCTGGGCGATGCAACGGACTTTTGGTTAGTTTTTTGAACACTTGAACGGACTTTCAGAACGAAGACCAATCCAGTTCTCACCGGGCAAGGTGGCAAATATACAGCTCTACACCACTTTTCAAGGAATCCTAAAAGCCCTTAGAATGTTGCTTTGGGATTATTCTTCTTCTTGTATTTTTGTTGCCATCGAAAGGAATCAGTCAGTCTTTTTGTGGGCTACATTGTCAGAACGTACTTCCAAAATATAGTCAATTTGAGTGACTCAATCAACGGTTTCTTCTAAAAGGCCAGTTCCACGTAGATGCTTCAAGAGAAAATGGAATGATGAAGGCGATTAAAACTTACAGTCTATTCAATGGATTTTTCTCTTGGATTTTCGGGCTGTTTATGGATCAAGCTTCAAGGAAGGCCAATCTGATTAAGCCATGAGTCAAAAGATTAAGCACACTTGAAAGGGTGAAATATAGTATTGCCGGAAGAAAATGAAAGCCTATACCGACTAACTACGAAAAAAAGAAGCAAGAATTATGAACATTTTTGTCTATTCTGCCATTGATCAGTTAACTGGGCATGATCTGACAGATTGTGTGGTAGGTTGACTATACTAAAAATGGATTCGAAGGGCAAAAGTGTTAAGGTGTTTTCTGGAATAAATCAAAACGAGACATGCCGTCTATTACGCCATCATCACTCGCTTGGTAAAGAACCACGTCTTCTGAGAACTGTGCGTATTTTCGTTTGATTTAGTTTCTGTATAACTTTAAACGTGCAGTTCAGATAACTTCATAACGGTTCCGCTCGCTCAATTGTCTCATTGATTTAATAAAGCGGGAATAGAAAAAACAAATGAAAGAAGAAAGAAGAACGAACATCTATCTATCCTTCAAATCAAAACTGGTCAAGCCCTTTCATGTTCAATTGTCTTTTCCTTGAGTATTTATGGGTATGATTCAATTGGATCTAACTATCATCGTGCTTCTACTATACTTCTTCCCATTTGCTTTCCTGCCATTCCGTTAATCAAAGAAAACTCTCTTTAATCGGGCTAAACTTTAATTTCCAAATCTCGTTCCATTCTTCTTTCTGGGAGTAGAGCTTTTGCTCTTTTCCGTTGTTTAAGTGGTTCCGCCTCTTTCTCCTTCCAAAAAATTAAACAATGCCAACGACATAAAAAAACAGACTATCCCAGAATTAAGCCTCGAATGCTTATTGGTGCAGTTTAGTTGCATCAATTTTTTTTTTTCAAATCCGGTCCATCAGTACATCCACCCAGTGTGTTTCAGAGAGTATTGTTGAAACAGGAACAAGCAAACAGCTCCAGTCCATTGTCAGAAAAAGAGAAGCGAAGAACATGTAGACAAGAAGCTGGAAAAGCAAAAAGAACGAAAAATCTAAAACACTAACACTAACACTAAATAACCAAAGAAAAACCAAAATTCATATTAACTTCTTCTTCCTTGCTCAGCACTCATACGAATAGTTCTTCAAGAGAGATCAAAAGAAACCACAATCACCATGCAAACAGACAGAGAGAACCGAAGCGCGTTACATTTTCTGAAGCATAACCACGCTCCTGACGCAAATGTAACCACACTTCTCTTTCAAGGATATGGTATCTTTTCTCATAGTTTCGGTTGCGAAAAACCACAATTTCACATAGCCGGACTGCATTGTTCTTTGAGAATCAGTGGAATTGAACGGGCGCAGTTCCAACAACAATATGAGACAAGTTCACAATGTAGCTGGCGCGGGTGGAGATTTCGCCGTTGACGCGTGTCTTGCTATTGTCGCGCCACGATCCACCAGATGAGATTATGCAAGATGGTGCAGACAGTGCAGCGCGTCCACGCCAGCCTTTACTGGTAATGCCCGCGGTTACCCGTTGTGTGCCGCCGTTACCCGTTGTGTGCCGCCGTTACCCGTTGTATGCCGCCCTTATCCGCTCCTGCTCGCCCCTTCCCGCCGCTTGCCGGCTGCACTAGCTCGTATTTCCTGCAACTGCGTGCCTTGCCGCGAAAAGCCGTGATATTCCGTCCGCAACTTTAGGCAGTATGGAAGCTGCAAGAAACAGGTTTTGCAATATAAAAGAAAGGGTATCCGCCACTGCGAGAGAAGCCTAAAAAATCAAGAGATCTCGACATTTTTTCCTGTTCATCGCAACTGGAACTTTCACCTCAAGAACTATTCAGAAGTGCGTGTCAATCGAATACAAGCCCTTCTCATCACATCTTTCGTTTAATCAATCTTAGCAATGGCGCCAATGATTAACAGAACACCGTCTGCCCAAGAAGAACACCTGCAGGGCTCAGAAAGGGCTCAGATCCCTTTGGGCGAGTACCTTTTTCTCCGGATCTGCCAGGCCAACCCGAAAATGCGGTCTGTTTTCGGCATTCCGGGCGATTTCAACTTGTCGTTATTGGAGCACCTTTATTCCGATTCTGTGGCGGCCCAGGTGGAGTTTGTGGGCTTTTGTAACGAGTTAAATGCGGCCTACGCTGCCGACGGGTATGCCAAAGTCATGGAAAGCTTAAGCGTGTTGATTACTACGTTTGGCGTGGGCGAGCTTTCGGCGCTTAATGGAATTTCAGGAGCGTTTGCCGAATATGCCCCCATTCTTCATATTGTGGGCACAACGTCTCTCAGACAACTGGACCAAGCCAAGGACGCAACCCCCGCCGATGTGAGAAACTTCCACCACTTGGTACAAAACAAAAACCCGTTGGCGGCTCCGAACCATGACGTTTACAAGTCCATAGTGGGTAATTTTTCTGTCAGACACGAGTCACTTGGGAGGGATATGGAACTGAACTTGGCCAAGATTGATGCGGTATTGGCTACCATCTTGCATGAAAGAAGACCCGGGTACATTTTTATGCCAAGCGATTTACCTGATGTATTGGTCCCTCTGGGTCGTTTAGATAAGCCTTTGGAATTGAGCGAATTGAGCGACAAGACGTTGTTGGATGACATTAGCCGCCGGATCTTGCTGAAATTCTACGCCGCAGAAAAACCGTCGATATTAGCCGACGCCTTGGCTGATCGGTTTGGAGCCCAACGCGTGTTGGATAAGTTGATTGGTCAAATGCCCGCCAATTTTGTGAAGTTGTTCACCACTCCGCTTGGAAGAAATCTTGACGAGACCTTGCCTAATTTCGTCGGCGTTTACGCAGGAAAAATGTCTTCGACAAAAGACGTGGTGGAAGAGTTGGAAACGCGGTCTGACTTTTTGCTTCTGTTGGGCTTCTCCAACAACGAAATAAACGCCGGCTCCTACTCCGCCAACTTCACCAAAATCAGCGAATACGTCGAGGTCCACCCAGACTACGTTTTGATTGACGGCGAGTACATTTTGGTGAAAGACGCCGAGACAGGAAAACGGCGGTTTTCGATTGTCGACTTGATTGGCCATCTTTCCGCCGAGTTCAAACCCGAGCGGCTCTCTCAGAACCACAGCGGCGTCAACAACATTCCCGCCAAGAAGGAGCTCGAGCAATTTTCTAGAAACGACACTGTTCCCGCGCACGTGATCACCCAGAACAAGTTGATTGACTTTTTCAATGCCTACTTAAGGCCCAACGACATTGTCGTTTGCGAGACGTGCAGTTTCCTTTTCGGCATATCAGATCTCCGTTTCCCAAAGGGCGTCAAGTTCTTTTCG
This sequence comes from [Candida] golubevii, assembly GCA_030582695.1. Taxonomy (NCBI): domain Eukaryota; kingdom Fungi; phylum Ascomycota; class Pichiomycetes; order Serinales; family Metschnikowiaceae; genus Metschnikowia; species [Candida] golubevii. Next base: position 48,907 of record JAJMGV010000023.1, on the reverse strand, counting down.
CAGAATTTCTACGGCTCTATTGGTTATGCTCTTCCGGCCACGTTTGGAGTTTCTAGAGCAGAACACGACTTGGGCACTAAAAGGCGAGTGCTTTTGATTCAAGGCGACGGCTCGGCACAAATGACAATTCAGGAATTGTCGACGTTTTTGAGATACGACACTCAGGCCCCGGAAATCTTCCTTCTCAATAACGAAGGGTACACAGTGGAGAGGGTGATCAAGGGACCTACGCGTTCATATAACGACATCCAGAATAAGTGGGATTGGACGAATTTCTTCAAGATTTTCGGGGACAAGGACTGCGAAAAGCACGAGTCGGAAATATTGGACTCTGCTGACGGTTTGGAGAAACTTTTGGCCCGTAAGTCTTCCTCCAAAATCCGTCTATTAGAGCTTAAATTGGACAGAATGGACGTACCGGGCCGTTTCATGAAGTTGCTTGGGAAGGCATAGTTTAGGGAGAAGTTGAGCCTATGGATATTTTTGAAACTAGTATAGGATTTAAATTTTGAAATTGGGTGATGGAAATAAAGGATGTAAGTATTGTTTCGGAGATAAAGGATAGTCGAGAGATATTTGCGAAATGGCTGTATATTTGAGCTTATGATGCCCGAGGTTAGCTCAGGTTTATGACGCATTTTTGAAGACCGGAACAGAAGCCTTCGAGTGTTGTTGTTTTCACGAGCTGTTGTACTTCTAGGATTTCCCTCTTTTCGGGTAACTAGTCTTTTCAACTTTTTGCTTTGCTTTGCTTTGCTTTTCTTTTCTTTTCTTTTCTTTTCTTTTCTTTTCTTTTCTTTTCTTTTCTTTTCTTTTCTTTTCTTTTCTTTTCTTTTCTTTTCTTTTCTTGGTTTAGATGTATTATAGATGAGGTCGTAGTGCAAACTTTCTCCTTAAAAACTGATTTCAAAGCTAGATTAAAGTCAGTTCTTCACATGAAATTGTTTAATCACTCCTACCTCTCGATTGGTCAGCATACATTATCACCGCAGTACCCTTCCAGACACTTTACCAAATCCTCAAGAGCCCACAAAAATCTAAACCGGATCCTATAAAACACAAATACAGGGTGTTTTCATCAAACCATATTTCTCACTTTCCCCGTTTTTTCCCCTGAACCAACCTCCTCCCAGTTTTCCTTCAGCCTGATTGTTTCTCCTCTCGAAAGCAGCCGCGAATACCCGAGAATAACGCGCCTCGCTCCGAAAAACACGCTTCCTCCACCCGCTTCGGGACCACGCCTCAACCCACGCCTCAACCACCTCTCAATCCATTTCAGACCCTCCCCTCCTACCACCGAAATATAAAAGGGCCAGTAGATCCCCTAGCTCTAGTAGCCTTTTCTTTGTTTTTCTCAAACACAAGCCTCTATTATATAGTACCCTTTACCTGCTCTTTCGGTATTTAAACTGTTTTGCAACCTTTTGCAACCATTTACAACCATTTGCAACCACTCTTGTCTTGCTAAGCGCGGACCCCCTCTGAAACAAAAGCCATGACAAACGAAGCATTTTTCGGCGCTTGTGGTTCTTCCAAAGACCCAAACCAGAACGAAATTCCTTTGGGTGTGTATCTTTTTTTGAGAATTTGCCAAGCGAACCCCAAGCTCCGGTCTGTGTTTGGGATTCCGGGTGACTTTTCCTTGCCCTTACTAAAGCACTTATACGCCGAGTCCGTGGCTGCAAAAATCGACTTTGTGGGCTTTTGCAACGAATTAAACGCTGCCTATGCCACCGACGGATATGCCCGGGCCATCAATGGCATTGGCGTTTTAATTACTACGTACGGAGTCGGGGAACTCTCGGCAATTAATGGAATAGCTGGAGCTTTTACAGAGTATGCTCCTGTTTTGCACATTGTGGGCACTCCCTCGACTCAGCAAATGGACCAGGCAGGGAGAGTAACCGATCCTAGAAACATTAGAAATATCCACCATTTGGTACAGAATCAGAACTCGTTGCTTTCTCCGGACTACGAGATTTACAAGACAATGGCTGCCAAAGTATCTGTGGTCCAAGAGTCTTTGGATAGAGATGTGCACTTGAACTTGCAGAAGATCGACAAAGTTTTGTTAACTGTGGCGAAGGAAAGAAGACCAGGGTATCTTTTTGTCCCATGTGATATTTCAGATCTTTTGGTGCCTAGCAGTGGACTCAACGAGACGTTAAATATGAGCGAGTTGAGAAACCAGTCGCTTTTGGAGGAAATATCCTCTCGAATTCTTGACAAGCTCTACGGCTCAAAGAAGCCTTCAATTATGGCAGAGCAATTGGTGGACAGATTCGGAGCCCAAGGAGCTTTGGATTCTTTTGTTCTACAGTTGCCTTCGAACTTTGTCCAGTTGTTTACCTCTCTTTCGGCGAGAAATATTGACGAGACCTTGCCTAATTTTATTGGGGTATACGCGGGAAAGTTGTCTTCGGGTCCAGAGGTGATTGAAGCTTTAGAAACCAACACCGACTTTTTGTTGAGCCTTGGATACGCCAATGACGAGATTAACTCTGGTGTGTACTCCACTGACTTCGCTCATGTGAAAGACCACGTGGTGGTCCATCCTGATTATGTTTACTTAGATGGGTGTTACATCCATATCAAAGATTTCGATACTGGCAAGAGGCAGTTTTCCATTTGTGACTTGATTGGAAGGCTTTCTAGAGACTTCGATGCAAACAAGCTAATTTACAGTGTTGGAACACTGACAGCGAACCAGAAGAGGTGCTCATTCAAACATCATACACGCAAGGATACAGCACCAGAATCAACCATCACCCAAAACCGGTTGATTGAGTTTTTCACCTCCTATTTGAAACCCAACGATATCCTTGTTTGCGAAACATGCAGTTTTCTTTTTGGTGTTTATGACGTGAGATTCCCAAAAGGGGTGAAGTTCTTCGCACAGAACCTCTACGAATCCATTGGCTATGCTATTCCAGCAACTTTCGGAATTGCTCGGGCCCACAGAGATTTGGACGAGAGTAGGAGAATCATTTTGATTCAGGGTGACGGCTCTGCACAGATGGCCGTTCAGGAGCTTTCTACTTATTTGAGATACGACATCCAGGCGCCGGAGATTTTTCTTCTCAACAACAAAGGATACACGGTGGAGAGAATTATAAAGGGCCCAACCCGGTCCTACAATGATATCCAGGATAAATGGGCGTGGACGGAACTCTTTAAAGTTTTTGGAGATGAGAGCTGTCAGAAGCATGCTTCTGACAAGATCAACACAATGTTGCAATTGAAAGGTCTTATGGACCGCGAAAGCAGTGCGAGAATTCAACTCCATGAGCTCAAGTTGGAAATGTTGGACATTCCCCAGAAATTTAGGACCTTGCGAGAAGGGAACTATTCGAAGTGTATTTGAGAGACGTGTGAGGCGTTTGAGTTCCGGGTATTCATTGCGCTAGAGCCTCGAGATATAATATCCTGTGCCCTTCTCTGGTATGAATATGAATGATGAGACACATTCTCTTCAGATAATATGAGAGGTGAAAGCGTATTGACGGTCGCAATTTGTGTGGTCCGCCGAATTGTCAGAAGTTTCGGAAGTCTGAATTGAGTGAGATTCTGTATGAAAATCAGTCTAACTTTCCATCACTCTATCCATCACTTAGGTGGGAAAGCCGTCAATATATAGTTGGGATTGACAATAGATGAGTCAACTAAAATGGCAATTGTGAGCAAAATTCCAGGACGTGTCTTCATTCCCTGATCATTACTTTCGCGGGTTCTTATTATCAGTCTTAATTACAACTTACCTACATGGATCACCTTGCACGACTCGAATACTCTTGTGCAACCCAGCGTTTTTCTACGACGCAGACATTCTTGAAATTTACGGAATCATGTCATTTTTGGCCCCACATTGTGCCGCCAGTCACGCAGAATCTCGGTTTCAGTCACAATTTCTCGATCTCATATCGTCTCAAATCATCATTGCAGTTGTATTTGAGCCTGGGTTTCGCTTGGCCGTAACTAGTACCGCTATGGACTTGGTGTATTGAACCAAAACAAACGATTTCGCCGGCAACAAGATTCAACGAGGAAAGTTCAAGCGGCAAAAAGAACAAAAGAAAACTCGCTTATGGCTTTTATGGCCTTTTCTTTTTTTTATCACCCTCTAATAATTATGTGTTATGTGAGAGGTGAAACAGTAATTAACGCACTCACGCGTCAGACCTCAACGCTCAGAGATTAATGCGCATCGACCGGTAGATTTTCATAAAGACACATTTCAACACCCATGCAATAACCTGGACACTTTCACGTATTCGTGAGGGTCCGCTTTCTACCTTTTTGCTTTCTCTCTTTTTGCTTTCTCCCTTCTTAACATAAAGTGGGAACTGTTCTTTTTTTACTGTAAGAAGCCGTCAAAGAACCAGATCAGGCCTGTCTGCAGGACAGAGTACATTCAGTCTGCACACAGCTCGGCCTGTCTACCCCTACCCCTCCACGGTCCCCCCCACCGCACTGCCATAATTATTGAAAACACTTTCTTAACTTTTTGTAAACTTCCAGCAATATTTGTTTCAAAATCCGTCCCAATGAAACTCGAAAAACTCGAAAAACTCGAAAAATTGACAAGATCAACAAATCCTTTCCTTTAAGCGTGCCTAAAAGACACACTAAGTCTCTGATGGTACCCGAAAACCACCGCTTTCTCAACTCTCTGCCTCCGCATGGACCGGTCGGTACCCCACACTCTGAGTCGCAGTGTGCCGAGCAGAGAGCCAGTCCGCGCAGATATATATATATTCCTTCGTGCCCGTGTTTCCTCAAATGGCCTTTTTTCACTTCCTTCAGTACTAAGCAAGGGCCAGAAAAACCACAAAGCTTGCAACACTTTCATTTGTGTACGTGTCTTTTTTGCTGTTGCTGCTATTTGAAGCCAGTCATCAAACCAACAAAAAGAGGAGTAGATTCAATCTGAAGCGGAACTCTCAATTTCACTAAACAGCAAAGTATTCCTTTTATCTTCTCCCCTTTACTATGTCTGACCCCGTGTTTGCGCTTGCTGGCACGGATTCAGTATTTAAATCGCCCAAAGAAACCGGCGTGCCGGTCGTGGAGCTTCTTAAAAACTACTGCCCCTTGGAAAACGCCGCTGGACCGGTCCCGGATTCGGCCGAGAAAGGGTATTCGCCTGTTTTCCGGAATAAGGCCGTTCCCAATGTCAAGAAAACGTTGACGCCAGAACTTGACACGTACCATGCGATCTGGAAAAACTCGGTGGCGACGTATGCCGCCAAGCCGGCGTTTGGCTTTCGCCGCTACGACTATAAGACGGGCGTGTCGGAACCAGTTTACACAACACAAACTTATACCGAGGTGGAAGAACAGAAACGCCAATTGGGCGCCGGGATTCTTCATTTGCTCGAGCACAACCCGTTCCAAAAGGCGGATCTCGAAAGCCACCGGAAAATAGCCGCTCATGCGCAAACGTGCGCTTCGTACGACGAGAACAACCTCTCGTTTGTGTTGACTCTTTTTCTGGGCAACCGTGCCGAGTGGGTATTGACGGATTTGGCGTGTACGGCGTACTCCATCACCAACACGGTTTTGTACGACACGTTGGGGCCTTCGGCGTCGGAGTATATTTTGAACCTTGTCGAGTCGCCCATCTTGGTATTATCGCACGCGCACATCAACAAGATTTTGGACATGAAGGAGGCCCACCCGGACAAGCTTAGACTGCTTATTTGTCTTGTTTCCATGGACCCGTTGGACTGCCACTCGGCCGAAGAGGCACGCCGGCTTGTTCTGCGGGCACGTGATGTTGAAATAGAGCTCTATGATTTCAACCAGGTCTTGGGAGTGGGGCAGGTCTTTCCCCGGCCCGAATTGCCGCCTACTCCAAAATCGACCTACACCATTAGCTTCACGTCGGGTACAACCGGGTCGCAGCCCAAGGGGGTTGTCTTATCGCAGGAGGTGGCGGCGGCCGGAATCACGTTTTCTCTTTGCAACTTCCCTTACATGAAGGACGACGTGGAGTTTGCATTCTTGCCCTTGGCCCACATATACGAGCGCCAGACACTCGCCCATAACCTTGCTGCTGGAGGAATGTGTGGGTTTCCTCAGTTGAACGGATCTCCCTTGACGTTGGTGGAAGACCTCAAGATTTTAAAGCCCAAACATATGGCCAATGTGCCGCGGGTGTTTACCAAGTTTGAGGCGGCCATCAAGAACGCCACAATCCACCTGGACCTGGCGGTTAAAAAGGCGATATTCTCTCATGTCGTGAACACAAAAATGGGCCGCCAGTCTTCCGATGGTGCTACCGGTAGCCATGCCGTCTATGATGCGCTTTTTGTTCAGAAAGTGCGCAAACTTTTGGGGTTTGAAAACATGAGCCATGTGGTGACGGGCCTGGCGCCCATTTCGCCGCTGACGGTGAGGTTTTTGAAGGCTGCACTCAACATTGGCTTTTCCCAGGGGTACGGTTTAACCGAACTGTTTGCCGGTATGTCTCTAAGTGAGCGTTACGAGCAGGCTTCAGATAGCTGTGGCGCCCCGGGAGTCACGTGCGATATCCGTGTGCGTGAGTTGCCCGAAATGGGGTATAAAGTGGACGATCCCAGCGGGCACATGGGGGAGTTGCAACTCCGGGGGCCCCAAATATTCAGCCACTACTACAAGAACGAGGAGGAAACGGCCAAAAGCTTCGACGGCGAGTGGTTTGCCACTGGCGACGTGGCCAGAATTGACCGTGACACTGGCCGGATCTATATTGTGGACCGAGTTAAGAACTTCTTCAAGTTGGCCCAGGGCGAGTACGTGACGCCGGAAAAAATCGAAAACGTCTACCTCTCGTCCAACTCCATCCTTACCCAGTGCTTTGCTCACGGCGACTCGACCCAGAGCTACTTGGTGGCGGTTGTTGGTGTGGATAAGGAGAAAACAGTTAGCTTTTTGAAGACCAAATGTGGCGTTTCGCCAAGTGCGCTTGCGCTGGACGAGGCCATCTTGGAGGAAACCAACAAGCCCCATAACCGGCGGTTGCTTCTCGAACGCTTGAACAGTAACATCAAGGGCTTGTCTGGGTTTGAGAAGTTGAAGAACTTGTACGTGGAGTTTGAGCCTTTAACTCTTGAGAGAGACGTGATCACACCGACTGTCAAGCTTAAGCGGCCAGTAGCAGCTAAGTTCTTCGAGTCCCAGATCAAGGATATGTACGCCGAGGCGCTTTTGAATAGTGCTAAGCTCTAGTTAGGGTTTGAGGGGATTGTATTTATTGGATAGATAAGACTGTTAGAGAAGGGGTGGTGTTGAGCCTTCCCATGAGTAAAACCAGATCTTATTCGGTCTGCAGAGGGGGAAAATAGAAGCCGATTCTCGCATTTTTCCTTCGGCTTATTACTTTGTCTTAGGTGAAACGGGAATGAATGATAGTCGAGCAGCTCTATGTGTAGTACTATGGTCATATCAACGCCCTGGATACATCGAACTACGGTCGGGAAATGAGAAATATTCGAATGCTTAACGATGGAGGGGACTCAATATTAGACTATTCCCCAAGATGAACAAGACATACAAGAGTATAGAGTCTTTTCCAATACAACTAAGCTCGGAACATTATGATGTAGGACTAACACTCGTAAAACAAAATAATCCACTATCACCTTACTCTTCAATATGAAGGCTAATGCCTATCACCACAAAAAATGACTACTTATTTTTTTTCAAGATCAAAGTTGTGATGAAATCACTTTTCAATCCGACGTATTCTCTTCTTAGCGTGTGGTGGGCAAGTTAATGATGCACTAGGTTATGTAGTGTCTGCAGGGCTCTGGCCGGAACCGATTATAGATAATAAGAATGTTTCAACCGTATAGTTATAGATAATAAAAATGTCTCGACCGTACCATAATGGGTTACAAATAATAAAGGTTTTGCGTGAGAATGAATAAAGTATAGCAAAAGTGCTTTCACTTGAATATCATGGATGACAAACGGGTGGAAATAGATTCCTTGGAATGGATTGGAATCTATGTTATTGTTCATTGCACTCCGCAAGTTCAAGAAAGAAGCAGGATAAACGGCAGTGGGAAGGTGTTTAAGCGAGACTTCAAAACCACTTTCACTTGCTAAAAAACTTTCACTTTCAAAACACCATGCGATGAATCTTTTTGTGTGCCCAGGGTATAAACCACTGTGTCGAAACACGATACCCTCAGTACCTACTTGCTCTTCAAGTTTGTTTTAAAGCCAGTAAGCCTTTTGAGATCCGACCAGATCCAAGCTCGAGTCTTTTTTTATTCTTTTTTTTTTCTTAAATGACAAAACGCTTTCTCACGAGTTTTGAACCACTTTTCAGTCAACTTAATATGCTCAATATGCTCTAATTGTTAAAATTTCCATGGAATCAATTCGGGTATGTGTGGGTATTAAACTGAGAACCTCACAATAACCCAGTTGTCCTAGCCACCTCTCAGTCAAGACTTCTCCAGCAACTTCAGACAAAACCAAGCACAACTGAAAGATTAATATAATAGTTTTTTTTTTTTTTTTTTTTTTTTTTTCTCTTTGGTGTGAGAAATGTGGTTGTAGAAGAACATCTAATTGTTCTTTCAACATGTTCCTCAATTCTGGTAGTACAGTCTACAGTACCAACGCACGATTAGTGAAATTAGACCTCAGAAATATAGTCACCACTTTTCTTTTCGAAACAGGTTGATACTTTCATACCAATCCAATCAAATTCACACATTTCGTTCTAAACTCTTTGAAAGTTCCCTAAGCGTGATTCGCCCAGTTTGAGGAAAAAAACAGAAAATCATAGAACAAAAGATCTCCGTGAGTCTAGTTGGTGTCTGTATCTACTAAGCCAAGACCCAGAGAAGCACCCGGATAAAGATAAACAAAATAATTCGAAATCAGCCCAGATTAGCCCCCGAAACAATTCCAATAACAATTACAGATCCTTCCCAAATTTCTCTTCCGTCACCCACCAAAACACGGCCCCTGAATTTCCCGCCCTATTCACGGTTGACGCTGTGAAGGCTGCAAATGAGGCAGGGCACAATGTCGCGGCCACCCCAGGTGAAATGTCGCACAATGTCGTGCGAACGTCAGAGGCTGCTGCCACTGCTACTGCTACATCGCCAGTGCTTCCCGCGCTTCACCGTTCACCGCGCTGCGCAGATGTCATTGCAAATGGTGCACTTCATTCCCAGCTGACGATTCTTCCTTCTCATCAAAACCCCACACAAACATGGTATGTCTATTAAACAAAACGGCTTCTCGTTCGGGCGACCCCCAATTTCTTCTATTTGGATATTCACTAACCCGTAGACGTCGACCATCGCCACTTCTCTGGCTCAAACACGCGACATGGATGGGCTTTCGTTGATCGCGTCGCATTCGCATATTTCTGGCTTGGGTTTGGACGACAACTTGGTGCCTAAAGAGTCCGCCCAGGGCATGGTGGGCCAATTGAAAGCACGTAGGGCTGCTGGGTTGATCTTGAAGATGGTTCAAGGCGGCCAGATTGCTGGACGGGCGGTCTTAATTGCAGGCCCGCCATCAACAGGTAAAACGGCGATTGCCATGGGCTTGTCGCAGAGCTTGGGTGCCGACGTGCCGTTCACCGCAATCACAGGGTCGGAGATCTTCTCGTTGGAGTTGTCCAAGACCGAGTCGTTGACGCAGGCGTTCCGCAAATCCATCGGCATCAAGATCAAGGAGGAGACGGAGATGATAGAGGGTGAGGTTGTGGAGATCCAGATCGACCGCTCGCTCACCGGTGGACACAAGCAGGGTAAGTTGACCATCAAGACAACAGACATGGAGACCATCTACGAGTTGGGCAATAAGATGATCGAGGGCTTGACTAAGGAGAAGGTATTGGCAGGCGACGTGGTATCGATCGATAAGGCGTCGGGCAAGATCACCAAGTTGGGCAAGTCGTTTGCCCGTGCGCGTGACTACGACGCCATGGGACCCGAGACCAAGTTTGTCCAGTGTCCCGAAGGCGAGTTGCAGAAGCGCAAAGAGGTGGTGCACACGGTTTCGTTGCATGAGATCGACGTGATCAACTCCCGCCAACAGGGCTTTTTGGCGTTATTCTCGGGTGATACCGGCGAGATCCGCTCCGAGGTTCGTGACCAGATCAACACTAAGGTTGCAGAATGGAGAGAAGAGGGCAAGGCCGAAATCGTTCCGGGTGTGCTTTTCATCGATGAGGTGCACATGTTGGACATTGAATGTTTCTCGTTTATCAATCGTGCTTTGGAAGACGATTTTGCGCCGATCGTGGTGATGGCCACGAACCGTGGTGTCTCGCCAGCCCGCGGAACCAACTATCGTTCTCCTCACGGTGTGCCATTGGACTTGTTGGACCGCTCCATTATTATCCACACCTCCAACTACACCACGGACGAACTCCGCACGATCTTGTCGATCAGAGCCACGGAGGAGGATGTGGAACTAAGTGCGGATGCCTTGGCTTTGTTGACCAAAATCGGTGACGAGACGTCGTTACGATACGCTGCCAATTTGATTGCTGTGTCGCTGCAGCTTGCCGCCAAGAGACGCGCCGACACCGTTGACTTGCCCGATGTCAAGAGAGCTTACACTCTTTTCTTAGACCTGGCCCGCTCGGTCCAGTTTGTATCTGAGTTTTCCTCCCGCTTCATCGACGACAACGGGAAGGTGACGCTTTCAGGAAAATCCGATGATGGCGACAAGATGCAAACGGACTGATGGGTGGCAACAGGGGGTAGTTTACGCGACTATGTAGAATAATATGAAAAGAGACTATGGCTAGAGTGGGAGCAGATGAGAGATGAGCTGGGAGCAGATGATGTTTCAATAGTGTTGAGGCCTCTTTCGTAAGGAATTGGGCTTTTCTCTCTGGCTTTGATGTTCTCGGCGTAATTGTCTAAGTTCAGGTCCATCGAGAATCCTACAGTATCAGCCAGCAAGAGGTGCTTAGTTAATTTAAAGTTTTTGACATACAGAAAACTCTTGTCGATATATAATTCACTACAAAAACGTGTATCAGACTACATATACAGCCCTGTGTGGCTAAATAATAAGAAAATGAATAAACCATCTGAAGAGTAAACATAATGACTATATATAGCATTGAAACCTAACCACAAGAACGATAACCAGATCTGTCCATATCATTGAACACGCCGGACTGAATGTTGAAGATTCTACCTTATCAATGCTGCACCCAGAATAGACACACTGCTTTGATCGACATGACTCAAACTATTCTTGATTTAGTGATTGAGTAAAATATGAGTACCACCTAGTAAGACAAATACCCTTAGAAACTTGAATGATTTCAAACGCTCTTCAATTTCACACCCTCCATTTTCACACCCTCCATTTTCACACCCTCCATTTTCACACCCTCCATTTTCACACCCTCCATTTTCACACCCTTCAATCTAAGCCCCTTAATCAATAACACAACGTCTTCCATTCTCTCCCTTTCGCTCACATTCTCTTATATTTCCTTTTCCTACACTCCACGCAATTCCAGTCAGTGTTCTATTCGTCATACATACCGCCTCCAATCTACGTCCCCTTAGTGTTCAAAATCAACGCGATAATCAACCCATATAAGCCCAACACCTCGGCAAAAATCAAAATCAACACAATTCCCACGAAAAGACGGGGCTGGTGCATGTACTGCCGCACGCCTTCATCGCCCACAATCCCGATGGCGTATCCAGAGGCCATGCACGCAAAACCTACCGAAAGGCCACAGGCCAAATGCATTATACCTTTGAAAAGCGAGTATTCTTCCAGCGGGTTCAAGCCACCGGCGATCAACACCGACACTACAAGACCGTACACAGAAAGAATTCCCGACAACACCACGGGGATCAACGACTTCATTATGAGCTCGGGACGAAACGTACCGATTCCCGAAATTCCAATCCCGGACTTTGCTGAGCCCACTGCTGCGCCCACGCACGAGAGCACCATCAGTGCGGCACAACCTGCAAGCCCCAAAAAGGGGGCAAAAAGCGGGGCAAGCTCGTCACTTGTGCTCATTTTGCTTGTGTGGTGAGTTATTGAGGTTTTAAGAAGAGTAAGGTGAGATAAGACTGGAGAGCGAGGTGAGATTAGAGGGAGCGAGCGAGCGAGCAAGGTGCGGGTCGTGCGAAGATCAAGAGGGGGAGAGTTGAGTTAGGGACGAGTATTTGGGGGAATGACAAGAGATATTCGGTTCACGTCTGGGGTTCAGGGGGCTTTTTACTCTGCGATTCTTCTTATAAGATTGAGAGGCCCCGGGCCACGCTTTGGTTGGAGAAACAGAAGGGTCCTGAGAGGTGGGGGAGGGGTCACGTGATGTGGTCTCGTGTCTCGTGTGGGCTCTGGTTTGGCTAGACTAACTGGAGATTGTGGTCTCTAAGATGTGTTATATTTTTCTTTTTTTCCGATCACTTCAAAATCTGGTTACTTTTAGGTTCTTTTCTAAAGATGCAGATATGCCGTAAAGAGAAGAGAATGTCCTGGATTCGAACAGTGAACACCTCATTGATGGTTACCTCAGAGCAGGCAACTAGAGCTTCAAACAGTGGGAGATTTTGGAAAGAAAGGCTAGAGAATTTCAACAAACCCGATGAAAATTAGAAAGAAAACCATCCAAAAATTGCCCTCACTGTTGTCCCTCCTCACTGCAACAGAAATGGGCTTCACTACCATAAGATGCACTTTCCTGTTCTTTTTTCTTTACCGCACTCGCTCACACACCTCATCACGTGACCTGGACATGACTCGGGTCCACACCACATAGTCCCACACGCCCCAAAACATCATATCTAAAGTCTTACATTCCCGCCGTCTTGGTCCTGGCAAACCCCCATCACACCATCCTATGAGTGCCAACGATCACTTCAAGAAAATTCTGCTCTCCAAGCAGGAGCTCGCGCATGTTTATCGCCAGCTCTTAGACGCAGCAGAGGCCAAAATTAAAGAAATGCTTCCTGGCAGTGAACCCCACGATGATTTTGTCATCCGCGTGCAGAATAACATGAACAAGCGCTTGGAGAAGATGTTTGAGATGGCCAAAGACGCGTTGATCGTGGATGGGGAGGACTTGTCCTTGCGTAAAGATTCATCCATAAAAGATGTGTTATCGATCGAAACACGTGACCAAGTAGAGCCTTTTGATGCCGATTTGAACCTGCAACTACGGGATTTGATCCAGACCGTCGAGAGGGAGACAACAGAGGTCACGCGGCTCCGCCGTGAGTTGCTGCAGCGGGCGCGGGACGCCTATGAGCAGTTGGTAACTGATGCTGATGAGCAGGTCACTTCTATCATCAAAGAAATCGACGAATCTAGAGAAATACCGGTCCCTGAACGCCAGCTATATAATGGGAATGCTCAAAAAGAGTCCACAAATGCCCTGGCGGCTTCGGACGGTATTTCCGAAAACAACCCTGAAAACAACCCTGAAAATGGCACAAAAAATGGCACTGAAAATGTTCCCTTGGACTTGGAATCTGAGTATACTCCTCAAATAGACAAGGAGCGGGTGAAAACTCAGTTTGAGGATATTGTCCGGAACTTGTCTGCGGTCAAAAGAGAGCTTCCCGTGCTTCACAGCCAGTTCAAAAGCATGAATGATACGGCAAATGTGATGCTAGGGATATGCGAACGAACCAAAGACGAGCCGGAGCTTTATTAGGAGATTTCCGAGTATAGTGGGATACAAGGGAATGGAATTGAAGGGTAAATACTATCTGGCTTGGTCAAGTTGGTCATTGTGTGCATTTGGTTGAATTTTCTGTCTCTTTCTTGCACTGGAAAGGTGAACTGTTCTCCCAAGTGCAGTGAAATGCTTGGCAGTCTGAAAATTAGTATTATTGGAGACACAGTTTGAAGCGCCTGTTCCACTAGTTGTCAACGGCTTTTATACACTCACGAGCTTGGTTCAGTGTTTGGATACAGACCTTGAGTTTGGAATGTTTCCGAGCTTTGTTTCATGACCCCAGTATCAGCTAGGAAGAATCTTAGTTCTGCTTTGCCACAAGAACTGGTGTTTTAAACAGGTTTATAGTTGAGCTACAAGACTGGAATAGAAAGATAGAGTAATAGTTCAGTGAGATCCTTTGTATCAAATGTTAAATGGAACTTCGTATAAAGAGTTACTCTTCTATTCGAGGAAGAGCTTGATGAAGAGCAGGCCCAAAGATACGATTGATATAGGAAGATGTGGCAGCAATATACAACAATATACCTAGAGACAATATACCTAGAGACAATACATCTCAAAGCACTAAAACTCACACTATTATGCCTTATAATACAATGTTCACTATTATACCTTATAATCCATGTCTACTTTTGCGTTGATTAGTCGCGTTTCACGTCCCTAAGTCAAATTAATTACGACTTCATGGAAAACGTACAAAGTGAAAGACATGCCGCTAACAACTTCCCTGAAACACCGTAAAATGAAGAGTAGAGACTGATGGAACAATCAAGGCCCTCAAATCAAAATCAAAATGAGAAAACCGGCATCTTATATACTTGTATAGCCAAGTCGCTCTCTATACATCCAATGGCGTAAGCAATGTGTGATACTTCCCGTTGATAAAATTCTGCCAGGTTTCCATATTCATATAGACTGGCGGGAGGTTATACTGCTTGAGAAAAGGCAAGTACTGTTCGTATTCCATAAAAATCCGGTCTGTCCGTAATCTTTCGGAGATCGCTTGCATGTTTTCGAGTAAATTTTTCTCGTCCCGGGCCGAGAATTTAGGCACCGTTGCATGGACGTGAAGAAAAAGGGAGAGAAAGACATATTGTATCCAATAGCCATATAAGTCGAATTTCTCGACAGACCTGATACGTCGTCACCCCACACTTTATAGCACAGTTCGTCCTCATAAAACAGCTCGCTCAACGAGAGTTTAACAAGTTTGTGCTGACAATGTAAAATCAAACGTTGTACCCGCTCAAATTTAGCCGCCAGATAACACCCTAAAATGATATTGAGCTCCTTGAGCTGATGGGGGAGGTTCTGTTTCAACACGATTTCTAGAACTAGCGGCTCGATATCGTTCCATGCTTCGTAGCTGAGTGTGAAACTTTCGAGCAGAGGTACTTTTCGGGTTATAAGATCCACAAACCGCGGGGGTTGGTTGTCATCGTCCTCCTGCTCTTCCAATTCGTCTGTATCGCTTTCTTCGCTTTCAATGTCCCCGTTGATAATCCGGGGCCGTTTTCTCATCTTAAGCTCAAGAACCTTTAAATGTTTGAGCGGGATAACTCGCCGCAAATCCGCCACGGCCTTAGTTGCTTTAGGCCAAACGCCCCCATCTAGAGCCAAAGCAGTGAGATTCAAGCGTGTGCCTGTTTCGGCTAAGGTCCGGAAAAACTCAGGCCAGACGGGCTCCTCTGGTCCTTTCCAGGGATCCCAGTCTGAAGAACATTCCCACAAGTTTTCCCTTGGAGTCCACGTACGCCCCTCGTGAGTGCGGATCCAACAATCAAACACCAAAGACCTCAAGCTTCGATGTGCTCCCAGTTTGATGATATTCTGCGCAAGCTGTCTGTACCAATGGTGGGGGTCGTCGGGACATTCTTGTACTATTTTGAGCTCGGTTAACCAGGGACCAAAACTCGGAAGGTTCATGATAGAAAACGACAATCGTTTCAACTTGCTGAAATCGGGCTTGGGCTGAATAGAAGAAAAGAATTTGTTTTGGTACTCGTCGTCGTAGCTTCCCCTTTCATCGGGCTGGTCTCCCATGTAGAACAAAGAATCTAAGTTTGTTACCGCCATCATCTGTCCAAGCAAACACACTTGCTCTCTGTCCTGAAAAATGAGCGATTTAACGAGCGTTGCAAGCTCTTTCTTGGAAGCAAGTGTGGCAAGAACCATTTGCCCACGACTTGTCACAGTACACTTGGTGTGTTTCCAAAAACCGACGACATTTTTCACTTTTTGCCGTTGTTCTGGGGTTGCAATAAGAATCTGCCTGTATAGCCGTGCCACTGCAGGCAAATACAAGCTTTTGCACAAGTGGCAGAGTTTTAGCCAGTCTTCGGGATATAGTTGGTCAAAAATGGTGTCAAGCAATACATCAGGAAGACGATCTAACGACATTACGTAAAGCGCTTTGTTTGTCTTGGGGTGGATTGGGTTTGCTGGCTAGAGCAGTTTTGTGATCTACAATGCTGAGAGTACTTCAGGGAATAGGAATTGAAAAGAAAGACAACGTGGATTTTGAACGTTTGCTATGAGTTCCCCTTCCACATAGAGTAAATCTTGGCAAAGCCCGTGAGACGAACCGTGTATTAAAATGCGATGAACCTCAAGAAAGAGAAAAAAAAATATCCGGTAATTATGGCGCGTTAACAAACTTTACTACGGAAAACCAGCCTAGAGTTAGTTTCATGGATAATAAATGAGTGCCAAGTTTACCAGAATCCCGCTCAACCAGAGGATGTATTTTCCTGTATTTTCTAGTCCTCAATAAGAGACAATCGTCCAATCCTTTGTGGAAGTTTGCACAATGACGATCACTGATTTGCATCCATTCGGGGGTTGTGAGAGGGCTCGCTAGCGTATCACGACACGGTCTGGCTAATTATGACTAAAGGCAGAGAAAGCCAAGCAAGGCATTTTTAAAATTTATTAGAAAGACAATACAGGAAGCAAAAGTAGAAAATACAGAAGAAGAAAAAAAAAAAAAAAAGAAAAAGAAAAAGACGAGGACCAAGTCATCAACTAATTTTCTTCTTCGTGGCCCACCATCCACTGCCTCGTGAGCGCACTTACTCCACGCATTACTCCACGTTAGGCGCGAAAAAAAGACCACGACCCCCGTCGGGCCATCTCGCGGAACCAAATATTGACTTTTCAATGGAGACAATTTTCCATGTCCCGCAACAAAGAGAAGGCCCAATCAGGGCTCCATCGGTACTATGAGCAGAAAATGCTTGATGCCGGGGTGGTTTCGGCAGACCCAACGAAGAGGCCGCGCCGGGTGCAAAATGTAACCAATCTAGCCGAGGCCGAGCTCTGGCGAAAAACGGTTTTGGCAGAATTTCTGGCGAAGCTCTCGGCGATCAATGACCCTTCTTTGCCAGAGCCAGAAGTACGTGAACTCAATGAGGTGCTAAATAAAATACAGAGAGAAAAACGGGCTTGGGAGTACCATATTCTGTCACTTGGTGGAAATGATTACATAAGCCACGAGCAGCAGATCGGCGTCCGAGTAAAAGGCAAGACATTTTTTGGCCGTGCAAAGGAGTTACCCGAAGCAGCGGTTCCTGACAAAATCAAGCTACCTTCTGGCGTGAAAAATGGAGAAGATCCAGCTTTGAGCTTACATTACTATGGCGTTTACGACGCCGCCCACTGGAGCCAATCTATAGACCCAAGTCGCGAAAAGGTCATGGCAGAGATTAAAGGGGCATTAGGTGATCAAGGGGTTGAAAGCGTGGCCGTCGGCGAAAGGCCACACTCGTCGGTGTTTTCCCAAAAGGACGTGGAGCAATGGTTGGTGGAAAAGCGTAAACGCGAGCTCATGGCCAAGCTCATGGAATAGATATGCAGAGGCTGTAAATCTGCTTTAATAAACGATTTTCAGGCTTTCGTGTTGTTGGATTGGACATTTTCGATACCTTTTCTGCCGGCTAATCAAAACTTGAGAGGTGCTCGGCGAGGAATTACAACTGATTAGACACGGGTCTGATGACCTAATACGCGGAGAAATTCATCTTCTGCGCTAGCCGTATATTACTGTGAAGAAATTTGGTGACAGTCTCACGAGATTTTCATGACCCACAAGTCAAATCATCACAGGACCATGGCCTAATTAATGACCTATATTATTTATTGCAATGGGCCCACGCGCGCTTTGAGAAGCACCGCTCATTTCTACGGCCTTAGGGTCAAGGACAAATGACCACGTGTGAGCCCCCAATCCCTTTCTTAATGGAGCAGGCGCAAAAATTAAGCAATGCTAACTTTTGACCGGCTTCTCGCATAATTAATTGTAAGGCGCAAATTCTAAAATAACGACCATTTTCAAGTTCTGGCCTGTCTGGCCTGGCCTGACCCGACGCCTGG
The DNA here is from genome assembly GCA_030582695.1 of [Candida] golubevii. Taxonomy (NCBI): domain Eukaryota; kingdom Fungi; phylum Ascomycota; class Pichiomycetes; order Serinales; family Metschnikowiaceae; genus Metschnikowia; species [Candida] golubevii. The sequence goes on along the minus strand of JAJMGV010000023.1, from coordinate 30,852 downwards.
GGCTTCCGCAATGTCGCAGCGTCCTGCGCTTATGCATGGCCGCAAGATTGCATGCATCGAACCGTTTGTTTGTTGTCGTTTATGCCGAATCCGGTATAGATATGCGTGCTCCATCTTTCAGGTCATGACCTCAGCTTTCGCTTGGGCCACGCCATCTTTTGCTTATTTCAGGAAGTGATTCATCTTTTCTCACTATTAAAGCATGGTATCACCGGTGAAAAATATCGCCTCTCGATATCTAGATGCTTTGCCGGAATCCAGCCCGGCCAGGCTGCCCTTGGGCCAGGCCAACAAGTACAATATTGGATCACCACCAAAACTGAAGTTCAACAAACACGACTCGCCAGATTTAGACGACTTAGCCAGGCAAATGAACATCGAAACACCCTCAAAACCGTCGGACTTGATTCGCTCTCGCTTCGAGACCCCTTCGGCCACCGTCTCCTCATTCAAGTCCACTTCCTCGGCTCGCTTTTCGACTTCTAAAGGAGATTCAGCTCATAAATCAAATCTCCATGTGCCTTTGGACCAGATATCCCCAAGAAAACCACGTTCAAGCGCCGATCAAAAGGCTTACGAATATCTCTGTCGTATCCAGGCCATCAAAAACTGGCTCCAGGCAGTGTTAGGTGAAGAGATCCCACAAACGGCTCCTGAACTTATTTCCCACATCCGAAACGGCATATATTTGGCTAAACTCGCCAATGCATTTTTGCCGGTGAAGAAGCTGGTGTACCTACAGGACTCTAAGTTGGAGTTCAGGCATACAGAGAACATCAACCGGTTCTTCAAGTTGCTCAAATACTTGGATATTCCCGACGTGTTTCAGTTTGAACTAACAGATCTTTACGATGCAAAAGATGTGCCCAAAGTGTGGTTCTGTCTTTATGCCATCAGCTACAAAATTAACACGCTCAACCCGGAGTTCCCTGCCATGGAAAACCTCGTTGGAAAGCTTCAATTTGACTCGGCCGATATAAAGACAGCAAGCAGAGCACTTTCAGGCCACCATTTGCCCAATTTTGCCAGCGCAGACAACGCCGACATGGCCCTGCCTGGAACCAGCTCATACATGAACAAAGCACTTTCAGTGGCAAGTCCCAGCAAGTCTCCAGGCAAGTTTTCATCGCAAGTTTCATCACCTGTTCCCAGTATTGAAAAGAAAGAACACGAAAACCCATTTTTGGAGAAACATACGCCCAAGCTCGCCACTAAATCTGTCCATACATTCAAGCTCAACAGCGTACAGGTGCCGGACTTGACAGTTAACAGCTACGTTGATTCTGACGCTGTGTCAAGTAGAAATTCGCCTTCTAGTATCACAATCGATAAGCTGGGCCAATACTACTCGCCTGCTTTGGAAGCGGAAATCACCAACATCCTCAAGCTCCAAGCGCTCTGCAAAGGCTCTGTTCTTCGGTACAATATGTTTGTGAAAAAGATCATGTTGAAGTCGTATGACACCGAATTCACAGACTTTTTCTCCGTCATCAGAGGAAACTTGGTCAGGGCACGAACCGTCCATCGCCACAGAGACGAGTTGCTCTTTTACAAGGAAGATATCGTCCGGCTCCAGTCAATTGCAAGAAGAAAACAGCTGCAAAGATGCCTGTTAAGCGCGGCTATATCGTCTGAACAGATGTCAGTTCAAGCTTTTCAGAGTATCATCCGGGGGTCACTTCTTAGACGCTCTATGAGAGAAACACTTACGGCTTTGGAAAGACATCAGAAAGGGGTGCAAGCATTGCAGTGTGTTGCCCTTGCAAAGCCTGTTCACTACCGAGTTTCGGCGGTTTTAAAACACAAGGAATCGATCGAGCCAAGCGTCATTAACCTCCAAGCAGTGGCTCGTCGTGTTTTATACACACACCGGAAAAACGAAAGTGTCATCTCCCATTTGGAGCTGGATAAGAGACTTATAGAGCTTCAGTCTCTAATACGTGGAGGCCAGGGTAGGAACCGAGTCAGACGGTGTCTCCGGGTCCTCTTTAAGCAGACTGCCGTTTTGAGCGAGCTTCAAAGTATTGGCCGAGGCGCTATTACACGAACTAGGTTGTGCAACAACGTGCTAATCACGCTTCTTGGAGAGGACATCAAAATGACACAGCTCTTTGGGAAAGCCAGGGCCAACTTTGTGCGAGACGACTACCAGTATAAACGGTACATTTTGGAAAAGGAAGAAGGCCAGATTGTTGCACTTCAATCCGCGTTCCGCGGCATACTTTTCAGGTTCAACCTGTCCGTGGATACTGAAGAAATCTATGATAACGTTGATTCGGTCATTGCTCTCCAAGCCAAGATTCGGGCCAATGCAGTGGGTGCCGAAATCAGACGCATGAAGCTTCATTACCTGAGCCAGGAAGATAAGGTTATCAAGGCACAGGCGATTCTTAGAAGCAAGTATACTCAGAATGCCTATAAGGCATTTATCATGATGAGCAACCCGCCGGTAGATGTGGTGAGAAAATTTGCATACTTGCTTTCGGATAGTGGAGCAGATTTCGAGGAGGAAATGCAGTTGAGCAAGCTCAAAGACGAGATCATGGAGAAATCCAAAGGAAATGAGGATCTCGAGGCGCAGATCGAGAACTTGGACATCAAGTTGGGGTTGTTGGACAAGAACAAAATCTCAATTGAGGACTTCATGAAACACAATACCAAATTCAAGACGTACAAGCCCGTGTCGCAAAACATAGGGGTCAAGAAGAGTCTTGACAATCTCAACAAGTCGTCCAAGAAGCGAATTGAACTTTACCTGTCGATGTTCTACTTTTTGCAAACCAACCCAGCTTATTGGTTGAGATTGTTTGAGGCCATGGCCCCTCAAGACCCAAAAAGGCCTTTGAAGAACCTCCACTCACAAGTGGCCCCGTTGTTTTCTCTTCCCACACTAGCAGTCAACTCCGCCACAAGAGAAGAGTACTTTTTCATGAAGTTGGTGATTTGCTTAATGGCTAATGACATGAAGCAGAACTCCTCCACCATTGCAGATATCACCAAGATCAAGTGCACCTTTTGGATTCCCTTCTTGGTTGAATTGAACAACCAAATGTACCAGAGAATGCACTTGAAGAGACACTTCGGCCGGGCCGTCGAGCGAATCTTCGATGACGACGAGGTGACATTCGAGTCCGACCCGTCTAAAATATACGACCTCATAAGAAAGCACGAACTCAACGTCTACGGACAAAGCCAGAAGAAAAATAGCGTGGCTCCGCTTGACGCTATCAAAGATGACCAGGTATCGTCGCAGTTTGTGAAGAATTTGATGTCATTACGAGACGCCACTAGTGAAATCATGGAATCTTTGAGGCTCGGGGTTTCGAAATTGCCCATACATATGAGAATCGTGGCCCGCAAAGCTTACGAGCTCTCGCAAGCAAGGTACCCAGAACATACCGAGCAACTGCACTTGTCTGTTGCAGGCGTGATAATCATCAAACATTATATCGGCAATCTTTTGCAGTTTCCCGAGAACTTTGGCTATTCGACCCAAGATCCAATCGCTTCCAAGGGCCTCAACCCATCAAGGACGGCAGATAACTTAAGGTATGTCTACAGGGTGTTATTGCAGGTGTTTTCGATGAAGGCGTTTAGCGACAGTTTCATGAAGCCTTTGAACGACTTTGTGCTTTCGTACATCGACACCACCAAGACCCTTGTCAAGGACATAATCAACGTGAAGGATTTGGAGGCTGAGTATGAAATGAACGACTACGATGATCTTGTTTCGCATGACCGGCCACAACTCACAATGAAGGTGAGCGACATGATTGCGATTGAAAAGTTGATTTCTAGAAACCTCGATATCGTGGTGCCTAGTCTCGATGATCAGCTCTATGCGATATTCAGCGAGCTCAACGACTTGGTCAATTCCGCCGATGACTTTGTGACGCTTACGGAAATGGGCAGCTTGACGTTATCGTTGTCGCCTGCGTCCCAGGAAATATCCATGGCCGATTCAAAAGCGCGTAACCTCTTTGCTCAGGCCAAAAGGTGTTTGTTGTACGTCATTAGAGTGCAAGACGGAGACGATTTGCTCGAGCTTTTCGTTCTGGGAATCAAGCCACACCACGAGACAAAGTTCAGGCACATCATCGAGTCGGAAACAGGAAAAAAGTCCGGTGAACGAGGAACAAATCGGTCCTTGAACCCGTACAACAGGTCAACTCTAGGCGACTTGTCCACCATGAGCTATGTCAACCTCAAGAAATTGGCACTCAAGGTTATTCTCCAGTTGGAGAACATGGGGAAAGTGACCAGAAAGAACTCGTACCAGGAGCTTCTCAACCAGGTCGTGGTAGATATCAAAACGAAGAATTCCCGGAGAAAGTCCCGGAAATCCCAGCTTCTGATTGCCAGCCAGACAGTGAAAAAATTGCTCGAAAAAGAACACTTCCTCAAAAGACAGCTCAACGATTATAACAAGCACATCGACCAGGTGCTCAGCGAGTTGCAGTTGAAGCCCAAGGATAAGAAGATCTTTCACGTGATCCCGATGTTCAGCAAACAATACTTCTACCACCGGCAGCTCAAGAAAAACAACCGTTTGCCCAAGTTTGGCTCGTATAAGTATTCGGCCAAGAAACTCATGGACCAAGGGGTTGTGAAGGATATTGCCGGAGCATTATACCGAAAATCGGCCAGCTCGTCAAAAGTGGAGTTTATGTTCAGTTGCCACAAATCAGGAGTGTTTTTGATCGAGGCGGCCAACGGAATAGTGAATATTCCAGGTGCTTGCAACACCATCACGTTGGACGAGGTGTTGGAATACCAGTATGAGCGAAAGAGTGAGTGGAACATGTTCAATGGAATGGTGACGTTTGACACGGAGGGCTTGGCGTCGCTTATTTTCAAGAACTTCTATGATATTAGAAAAGATTAGGTGTTGCCTAGCATAAGTATTCTTGTTCGTGTATTTAATATATTTAATACTTTTGGACACTAGCGGTGTAACAACTCGTCGATCTTCTTCTCCAAGGCGTCGATCTTATCGTTTTTCTCGATGTTGGCCGAAACCAACGTGCTCACCTGCCTCTCCAAACTCTCCACAAGAGCAGCAAGTTTGTCCACCGTTACCCTTAACGTAGGTTGGCCTGCACTAGCTTTAGTCTCTGATTTTACCCCACATTTCTCTGTCTTCGTCTCTGGCTTTGCCGCGTCTTTCTCTGTTTTAGTCTCTGGCTTTACTGCGTCTTTCTCTGCTTTGTTGTCCTCTTTAGTCTCCGGTTTTGTTTCCTTTGAAGTGGTTTTCTCAGTCTTTGTTTCGGCCTTGCTCTTTGATTGAGGTTCTGGCTTCGACTCAGGATTAAGTAGGGCCTTGCTCTTTGGCTCCGTCTTTTTCTCCTTCGCTGATTTTTCTTCCTTCGCTGCCTTCTTCACCTCAACGGGCTTCTGTACCTCCTCCCAGTCCTCGTCCTGGTCCTTGCTCAGTTTGATTCTCTCCGAATCCTCGTCGTCGGACTCGTCCACCACCTTGTTGAGAAGGTTGTCCACCTTTCCAGAAGACTTCAACACTTCATCCACTGTGTCCTTTTTGTTGTCGTTTCTGGACACAACTGAAGGAGAGGGAGAAGGAGATGCACTAGGCTGTTCCGCTTTAGCCTGCGCTTTCTTCACAGGAGAGCTGGCTTTAGTGCTGGAGGCCAGGGCCTGCTTTGCAGAGATTTCTGCTTTTCTCTCGGAGATACTTACGCTTGGAGAAGAGTCTCTGGCCTCTGCAGATGTGCCCCCGTAGATGGCTTCCATGGACACCAACAACGGCCCATTGACGTCCTTACCGCCGAACCATTCTTCCGCAGAAAGCGCTGGTTTGTCCGATGCGGCATCCGGGTAGATATCATGCTGAAATAACTCGGACTTGCGGGGCACAATGAACGAGATCGGTTCGATCGCATGATCGTTTACTGTCTTGAAAGACTTCAAAATCTCGTTTTCCCGCATGTTGACAGAGGTCTTGGGCGCCGCAGCAAACCCACGCTGGGCATCTGTCGAGGAATACTGCGAGATCTCGTGTAAAACGTCGTTTTCGTACTCGTAGTAACGGATATTGCCGTCACCTTTGCCAGCCAAGTACAAGATAGAGTTTGCGTCGTCAAAAATCGGAATCAACACGCCCGAAGACGAGTCGATTACCATAAAGCCGTCAATGGGGCCATCGGCTAAGTTGTTGACGTCCCAAATGCCCACCTGGCGGTCGGAAAGACGTGAAAATCCAGTGGTGCAGATGCGGTCGGTGTTTCCGAGCCACGTCACACGCGAGGCCTTGGCGCCCGTATGGCTGGCACCTTCCTGAATGACCTTTCCCGTGCGGAGATCCCAAATACGCAACTTTTTGTCTCTTGAGGTGGTGGCCAAAAGCAGACCATTGTAGTTAAAGGCAAACCACGTGACCAAGTCGTTGTGCTGTAACGACAACTCCGCGGTACCGGTCTCGGTGTTCCAGATCTTCACCGTATAGTCCATTGAGGATGACGCCAATACGTTGGCAGCACAAGGGTGCCAGTCCACGTGGCCCACTTTCCGCTTGTGGCCCGAAAGGGTCTTGAGCGGTTCGGTCATGTCCCGTAAGTTATCGTCGGCGTCCCTGTAGTCATGGAACGAAAAGTCCTCGGGGATCTGCCAAACCAAGATCTGCCCGTCATCCGAGCAACTGGCGATTTGCTGCTTGTCGAAAGGATTGAACGCCGTGTCCAAAACAGGGCCCTTATGGCCACGGAAAAGGGGCACAGTATCAGGCGCCTTGCCTGTTTCCGAAACGGGAATCACCGCAAACGCTCCGCCGCCTGACGACTCCCACGTGCAAGAGAGGTATTTACCGTTGCAGTTGATGATGTTAGAGTCCCATGCATTTTTGGTCACTTTTAAGTTCTCATAACACAACTCCTTTTTGGCCGCCTGGCCAAACACGTGCCTGTACTTCGACGCCCGGACAAACTTCCCACTAAAAGTTAGAAACATGCATGCTTTTGCCGCCAATGGCTATATCTGATATTTTGGATCGGTACATACCTCATTTTTTCGAAAGTATAGTGAAAGTAAGATAAGAGGTGATGTTTGTTTTTGGTTGAGAACGCCAAACCGGCGCGGGCCGTGGCCGGGGTTGAGGGTCGGCCCAAATGCGCGGGCCACGAGCCACAGGCCACGAGCCACAGGCCACAGAGTCCCAGGGTCTCAGGCTGGGACATTTTGCAACCAAATTCAAAGTTTCAAAGACACCAATTACGAAGGGAATTACAAATGCCGATTCCAGTCTCTTTCAAATACACAGGAAAATTCGGAACACAAGTGACCACGTCTTCAATCTCATTTACTACTTATTTCACCTTCTGATCATGCTGCAACGGTTGATTACCCTTAAAAACTCCCAATGCTTCAGATTCCTTTCCCCATGTTACGACTCCAGTCCAGATCCCGCTATTAACAGTAGTAAAAAATCCCCCTGACTGTAATTTTCATACAATTGGTGCTGTTTTTCTTCCACTGCTTGCGGCGCCAGACTGACAAAATCAAGGCTAAGATTGTGCAAATGACTGCGAATTGCGCGGTCACTCTGGCTCTGCCATAGGGCCAATTTACGTTCAGGGCCTAGTTTTTCCCATTGCGCATGCCATTCGAGTACCTTTTCTGGGGCGGAGGCTGCAGTGCCAGCAGTGGCCGCGCTTGGTTGCAAAATAGTGCCTGTTGGTGGCCCAAGCTTGACTAGGTCATGTTCATTTTCCAGCGACACGCCTTTCTTGTGGCCGGGATTCCGGCCATGCTTCACAGCTTTTGTTTCTGTCTGCATTTTTGGTGGAACAGCTAACTTTCCAATGGTCGCTGAGAGCTCCTTCTCCAGCGGGAAACTGCCCAACTTGGGCCACTGAGAAGGGGGCACATGGCTTGCTACGGTGTAGGCGTAAAGCGCGGCGCCACTTTCGCTTTCGTTGGGCGTATCAGTTGTGGCCCGCTCCGTGGGCCGGCCAAGCTGGTCCAAAAACCATTCGCTGGCCCTCACCTGGGCCTTTATACGCAAATCACGTTCTTTTCTTCGGAGTTTGTTTTTTTCCTTGATTTCCGCGCGGCTGTTGTAAGTTTTCGAAATCTTGCTTCTTTTCTTTTGGGGGTGTTCCTGGATTTCTTGGCCAGGTTCAGGGCCAGGGCCAACTTTCGCATCCATGGCCTTTTCCCGCGGCCCCTTTCTTCGAATCACTCCACTGCGCAATTCCTCCACTTTTTGCGCTGGATGCTTGGAATCGCCCTTCTTACTATCAAGATGTCGGCCATACGTGCCCTTTCGGCTAAACCTTCGGTCACAAAAAATGCATGTGAATGCTTCTCTTGAAGCAGATATAGTCAAAGTGGTTTTTGTGTCATTACCCCGTAGTCGTCTTTGCCCAGTTTCGCTCATGATGGAAAGAAAAGGGACTGCTCACAGTGTCGGTGGCCGAGACCAGAGCGCTTCGCATCTAATTTCTTGTCATGGCCTTCGCAGGACAACGACTTCGAATGACTACAAATCCTTATTTTTTTTTTTTCTCTCCTCTCTGTTTTTCCTAATTTCCTGTTCAAATCAAACTTTCATTTTTATTTTGTTCTATTATATGACCTCTGCTGCGACGTGGTTGTATGCCTACTAATTATGACCACCGTTCCTGCTTAGCCCTTCTATACACGTTTCTAAATATCCATCTTCAAAGAGATATTTCTCAACTCTGACACGTAGTTGTTTTCGATCTCGTCGCCGTGGCCGGTGACAATCTTAAGAATTAGCTCGTTCAACTCGGCAGACCCGAGAATATCAACATGTTCGGCAGTTTTCGCGCCTCCCCGAATATCAAAACTATCAGGCTCGTGTTTCATCTCGACAATCTTGACTTCGACGCCCGAAGGGTTAAACCGTGACCCCTTCTTCTGCCATTCATGGCAAATCATATGGGTCATCAACGACACCGTACCGTCTCCGTCACCAAAATACACCGGGTGCTCACTTTCAGTGTCAATGACAAGCGGAAGTCCCGAGTCCTTGTCCCCCTTTTTGTATGTGTATGCTCTTTCCGTTGGGTTTCCCACGCCGTACAAACAAAAGATCTTCATATCAGGGGCGTTCGGAAGAGTAACTTCAAGAGGGTTGGACCATTTCAGTGGGTCCTTGTCGTTCTGCTTGAGTTCCTCCTCGGTACGGGCAATGCCAAAAGAGTAGTTTTCCTTGATTCTTTTGGTCAACCAGTCGGGCGAGATCTCAAGAAGCTTATCAATAGTATCTTCCAAAGTGTAGTCCTCCTCGCTCTCAGTGATACCGACATCATTGTTGGGTGTTGCAGACCGGGATCTGTACCGGATGAACTTACCAAGAGTGTGGTTCTTGGGACCCTCGATTTTGACCCCAATGTCTGCTGTTTGAAGCTCGTTTCCTGGGTCATCAGGCGAGTGGGTGAGGTTTCCCCAAATGGCTTGGCCACCTTTGGGTATCATGGCAGGAATGCCACCAAACGTGCGGAGCATCTCCACTCTCTCCTTCTTGGAGAAGAACTTCTCAAGACCGTACACGGCAAGGTAGTTCAACTGGACCGTATCCTTCATTTCTCCCGAAAGAAGAGCAGATATGGCCTTTGGAGTGCCCAAAAGGGAGCCGCTGATGTCGATAAAGCCAGCCAAATTGTCGTTGCACCATGAAGAGCCTCCGTTTCCGAAGGTCTCGCCCTCAGCCTCGACCCATTTCATGAAGTACAAGATCACCTGTGATCCCATTGAGTGACCAACAAGGTACGACTTGTGGCCCGTGAGTTTTTTCGTGGTCTCGATCTGCAACTTCAACTTGGTGAAGTACGCGTCACGTCTTTCAAGGTCCGAGTACGCCAAGCGCCAGTCGTACGTTGCACTTAACATGTTCTCTGGGCCATAGCCTATCACGGCCAAGTTTTGGAGAATCTTGTTCCAAATCCAGTATCCGGCCACGAAAAAGTCTGCCGCGTCAAAGCCCATGGACGCCCGGATCTTCACGTTGGGCGGGTCGAGCCCTGTTTCCGGATCGAGCTTTATGTGTTTCAACCAGCACGCCTTATCCAAAAACATTGTCCGCAACATATAAAAGGAGCCCCAGAGCCGTTTGCGGAAGTGTGGAAGCGAAGGACAATTGCCCGTGTTACTCACGCCCCACGACTCTAGACCGGTGGAAATTACCCCAGGAACCATGAACACATTGTACTTGGTGGTATAGTTATACTTTTCCTTCATTCGCCTGCCCACAGAAAAGGACTCAGCCGAGCCTTTCAACTCGTTGTTGGGCTTGTCGTACCCATCTAAAATCAGCTGGAGCCCCAGCGGGATGGAATATTTCCAATCCTCGACAAAGTCACCAAAAGAGTCGTACGTCATCAACTTGTCCAATTCGGTCTTGATATTATCCGACGACATGGCCGTCAATACTGCCGTGGCAATAAGCCCCAAAACTGCGCCAAGAATAAAGGTCACGCGTCTCAGCTGGTAGAGCTTACGCTTCAATTGCTGCAGATCCTTCTTTTTACCATGGAAAGAGTCATCCAGTGGCTTTTCACCTTGGTCCTCAGGGTCACGGTCCTCTGGGTCATGGTCCTCAGGGTCATGGTTCTCTGGGTCATGGTTCTGTGGGCCACGGGAGAGATCCTGTTTTTTGCGGTCTTCTCTCTTGGAACCCTTTGTTGGGTTCTTTTGTGAGGCCTTTGTGGTACTCTTTGTGTTTGTGTCAGCCTCCACAGTGTCTGGCCCGGCGGTAACTTTAGTGTTTTTTTGCTTCAGTTTTCGGTTTCTGACTTCCGACAGCGGCAGAGAAGCAACCTCCGTTTCAGGTTCCAGCAGGTGTTTCAGGTCTGAAACCACCGTCTTTTTCTTGCCTTTTCTCGCCATTAGCTATTGTTGGCACACTAGTGAATGTTTTGAAAAGAGTAATATTTAATGTGACCCGTCGCCTTAGATAAAGACCTTTTACCGAGCACCGTGAGGCTGATAGCGACCCGGTGTGTATGCAGGATGAGGAGATTTCAGATTCCCAAGCAACGACGTATTATCTTGGCAACAGAAAAAAAAATGGGGGATATTTTGTGCTTTTTATATAGATTTGTCTTTTTTCATCCGGAGACAAGTTTGGATAATTGGGCGGGGTATTGTCCTTGGTGGTCCCCTTTTCCAGTGAATGGCTGCAATTTATCATCACGTGTCTGCAGCACAGGCTCCAAGAAGAAGAAAAAAATAGACACAAAAGAAAGAGATCATGATCCAAAAAATTACAAGAGCATTGTCAATATTTTTCCGGCCATTACTCAAGCGAAGTCTTGTTTCTATTAAATGAACTGGATCATGATCTTTCCTTTCGGTGACCTTGCGCGTCGCTTTCTCAAAAGCTGGGTTAAGGTCACATAATATTGCAACCTTTTTTGTCGTAAACGAGTCAATGGTCTCTTTCCTGCTTCTCTTGTTGTATGAAAAGGTTTGGTCTTACTTCTCTCTTTATCTGATATTGACTGGAGCATGCTGATATATGTGGCCTCGATTTGATATATTTAGAGATGTCTAAACTGGTTCACTTTCTCAATGGTGTCAAATTGAATCCCAAGATCTTGATACTACTATATATCTTCATTCAAAAGGGGAAAGCGAATTCTAAAAATAGTTAGGAACCTTTAACACACCATTTGTAGACTTGCCCTTATCATCACAGGGCTGTTAAGACACACCTGGTTAGAATGTCGTTTGTCGCCTTTCATGAAATTTAAGAGTGGCGTAGCTTATCAATGGCGCCTCTTTTTACAAAATAACAAAAGAGAAGTAGAGAGATAGAGAGAAACGAAGAAGAAACTACTCTGTGCCAATATTGAATATTGCGTGGTCCAAAGTACTGAAGTGAATGTATACATGGTGAGTTCACACCACGTTTTGTTTCTGGAAGGAAAGAGAGCTATTAGATATAGATCTACAGCCACATAAGTGGAAGAGAAATATTTAAACAATTCCGCTTTTCGTATCTTTCTTTGCCTTCCTTTCACTCGAACGACCGTATAACCAACTACATTTACTCGTATCATTGCAGAGTCTGTATGCTCGTCCAGAGTAAACAATTCTACACTTTCGGTAATATTCTTTCAAACCCATTCTTCTGCTGGGCCTTATTTTCTTTTTCCTTTCTGTCTTCCTCCCTCATCTCTTGCGGGTCTGTTAAGACAAAGGAAATTCAATGAGTATCTTAGTTGGGTCACCTTTGCACTCCATAGCCCAGTAAAAAATGCATTTACACACTGTTCGGGGGGCTATTAATAGCGATGTTTTCTTTCTCGCTCTCTCGAAAAACAAATCGCTTGCTTGCCTTCCTCTCGTAGCTAGTGATACGCAACCCCCTTGATGTACGGCACTTGAAACTGCCGAAACATGTTCATCATGTTCATCATGTTCACCGCTTACCTTGTCTCCAGCACTTGGCCATACCAAGACAAGCAAGGTTCGCATATTGATCATTATTTGTGAAAGATCCAGTCTCAAGTAAAGATTTTCACCAGTTCTTCCTGATAATTTCCCCTGGCTTTGGAGTTTAGCTACCCTAAAGAGGTCTTATATTGCCCCTGCCCCTACAGCGAGATTATCGCGGCTAAAAGCATGTTTAATCTCGCCAAAAACACGCTAGAAACACTCAAAGAGCTTCCATCGTAAAGTCATACTCAATACCAGGAGTCACACTTGCAATAAACTTGAGAAAAATCACGAGGTACTGGTCAACGCGGATACCTTTGTCCACTCCAACTGTTTCACCATGATTTTGAGCACCCTCGGGACTCTTTCCTTCACTTGCCCGCAAGTTAAGGCCGTCTAGCTTCTCAGTCGCATCTTCAACTCGAGAAATGTCACTTTTTTTTGCACGTGCGTGCTCCATAAACACCTTCATGACCGAAGAGTGCTTACAGGGATGAATTGACACTGCCACAGTGTTGTGGGCCATGGGCAACGCCTCGATAGTGGCAGTTTTATCCTTATGGTCACCGGAAATGTCCTCGTACATTTGAGGAGGCAAAAGTGGAATGCCGTTGCCGTTAAATCCCACTAAATACACCTTGGGAACACGATACGACGTCGAATAAGCAATGTACAAGTCATATTTGCGGAGTTGAGGGTCACTCAGCTCAATTTGGGCATACTCTTCTACGTCGTCCTGCAAGAGGTCGTCTTCCACGTTTTCTTCAAGCAATTCATCTAAATCATGGACTTCGGAGGCTCCTGCAGAGTGTATGGGGCCGCTTTTGTGGAACAGCGGGATCCACTCGGTGTCGCTTTCGCTGATTCCACCGTTTTCGCCACTTTCACCATAAATTTCGTCCGTTTCGGTCTCTACAGGCACAAAAGAGGCGTATCGCCGGTACGAGGGCACGTGGCGTGTCACGAGAAACTGTTTCTCGGCAGGTAGAAACTTTTTGTGGTGGCTTTTGGGACCAGAGCCCCATGTCCAAGTGGGAAACTTCAGCACTAAGTAATCTCCAGCCAAGACAAACTCCTCGGGCGAGATTTCACCGGTCTTGCGGAAGTTCGACTCGTGGTTGATGGGTGTGAGGTACTCCCTGAGCGAAGACAACTTGCTGCGGATATTCATGGCACAATTTTTGGGGGTTTTTATGTGTTTGTTTTGGGATTGTAAGTTTCTTGGCCTGGCTTTATAGCTACTTTAGTGAAGTCAGAGGCTGGGAGGTAGTGGTGTTAGATGCTGCGGCGATAACGCAAGTGCGAGGAAGTGCAAGCTGCTTATCTCTTGGGTTTTTGCGGGGTGGGCTTGACCCCGATAAGAGAGGGGGGATAATTTAAGGGATATTGTTTGCGGGACTGAAAGCGGCTGCAGAAAAGCTTTTGGGGAAATTTTAGCTAGATCTTGTTTAGGGAATTACCTTTTTGAAATAACTGGTTGTTTTTTGGGAATAATGGCTGAAAAGTTTGTTTTGAATGGGATATAACTGGAGCCACAGTGTGTTTTATCAGAGATGATCACGTGAGACGAGAAGAAGGTAATACAAGCTAGGAAAAGAAGTGATTAAAAGAGGGACGGGAATAATGAAGAGAGTGAGAAGGGATATTATGCAAGTTTTCACTAAACATGTTTTTTTTTTTCTCTTTTTTCTTTTTTCTTTTCAAGGCTAAGAAGATATCTAAATTCTAAGTGGTGCTTCTAATGTACTGACTTTTGCAGCCAATGTGCTCGCACTTCTAAGTCACCCGATCTTAGTACAATATTTTACCTTTCTGTTGTTTCATATTGGTCATAGAAAGGGTAAATTGTCCTGTGAGATTTTGCAGTATGAAACCCGTTACATTCTCAAAGCTGATCTTATCCCGACTTAGCAATTCTGAACAGTTCCTGGCTTTTTCTCTGCTATAACATCTTCACTAAACAAACACACCATATTGTATAAACTTCACACACCAACTATTCTACATCTGCTACCCCGAACCTTTTTGAAACAGAAAGACCGATTCTTTGGATAAATGGGTAATCCCCGCCATTGTAGAAGAAAGAAATGTCACTGATATATGGCACAACCTGAACATAAAATCTACTGCAGAGTAGATCTGTGAACCCCAAGAAGCTTGACCACCTAATATATTCATAGATAGGTCTGCCACTGCCTCTTTTTCAAGCCTTTCTTGTCAAAACAAAAGTGTGAACTCTGAACTCTATCAAATGCATCTTTGTCAAATCGTAGTATCTCATGGTTTTCCTTCTCTCTCCAATTAATACAGCTTTGGTTTTATGCCTTCGAGAGTTACATTTCCCACCTTTTTCAACTCAGCTAGCTTATCCAAACCCACCCTCTAATTCTGTAGCTGAAGCTCTTCGTATACTTCTCTTGCTAGAAATCCGTCGTACCTGATTATGGCCCTCTCCAGGCATAAACAGCCACTTTTGAACCCTACCAGTAAGTCTTCACAGAGCTGAAATTCCCCCATTTGCCAATACATCAAGCAAGAGGTAGGCTCGTACAACGAGAAGAACTTTTGCGGCTCCATAGTTAGGGCAAGTTTTCCATCACTGTTGACCTCAAGATATCGCTGTCTTCTCATTTCCTTCACCGAGCCATCACTCTGGAATCGGAACAAAAGCCTCATGTTTTTTTCCGATATCGAAATATGGCCATCTATATGTGCTGTCAACGAATCCAGGTACATTTCTAGATTAGGGATGTAGAGACGAAGTATGCCCACCTCATAATCACCAAAGTCAGACAGGCCAAAAGAAAAGAACGGGAGCAAACTGAATATCTTCATCTTCCCAGAGGGTTCCAGCGTATTAATTGAATGCAAATATATCAAGTAATGCCAAACGCTTTTTGTTTACTTTTTCTTTTCCCGGCATTTGCGTGATTCAAAAATCCAACACTTTAAGGTGATTCTAGGGGGTGCTACTGAAACAGGAACCGGCCAAGTATCGGCCACGGATTACTTTTGTTAGAACGATTTGAAAGAGATATTGGAAAAAATCGCTGGAAGTGGATGCAACTGCTTGTTTATGGTGATTTCAGATTTTCAGGATAGTGTTTTTGGAAACAGACGGTAATTGCAATGGCTAGTGCCAATGACAACACTTTGGGCAAAAAGAGTAATTTTTAGACTTCTCCATTGATCTCAACACTTGCCATCTTTTTTGTAATGACTCTGGTGAAAGGCTACTGACATTCATGGAAGCTTATATATGGATGGAATTGGCAAGTAAGAATCAGAGATAAAGGCTGTATTCAGTAGTTTTTTCTTTTTCTGTTTTTTTGTTTTCTGTTTTCTGTTTTTTTTTTCTTTCTTTCATTCAACTTCTTATCAAAGTCCTAGATGGCTTGAGAAATGCTCTCGCACCTTCATTTTAGCGGACACTCTGTGAAACAAAACATGAACAATGTCTGTTAAAAACGAATTCAACAAACAAAGAGACCGGACTAAACAAAAAACTTCAAAAACTCACCAAAGACCGTTATGGAATGATTTCATTCTTTTTATTACGGAGATTCAATGCTTCTTTGGTGAAAATAACGAAACATAGAACGTGAGGTCATTTAACCGGACAGTGACGGGAAGTGCGCAGTGGAAAGAGAGGAAAAATTACAAAATAACCAACGTTAAATATCAATACAGTAACCTCAGAAACCAGTGTGATCCACTCTCATCGCTGAAGCCGTGGTTGAAATCATTTCAACCTCAAAAGGCAATGATCATGTGGAAGATCTGAATAAAAAAGACCAGACGTCCTCTTTTTACACCAACCAAAATTAATCCGATCAATTCACGAAGGTCTACCGTACGGCGAATTATTAGGACATCTGCGTCTTTGCTTACGGGGCTAATTCATTTGGAAATTAGACACAAGTCCTTCATAGAAGGCCAAGCTGCTTCTTCATCTTGATGAGGTTTTCTTGAATTTTTGTCTGATGTCTCGACTTTTTCTTTTTTCTTTTCTCCTTTTTCTTTTCTTCTTTCTCTTTTCTCTTTTCCCTTCACCACCTCAATATTCTATGTTCCTCGGTTTCTTCCTTTCGTCCTTTCCCTTTCCCCTTTTCTGCATCTTCTCAATAAGCGAACGAGAATTTCCCCTTGCGTGTTTCGCATCAACACTGGCCATGTACCATAAGAAGGCTTTTGCACATAACTTGCGTGGCGAATTTGCATGGATGTTTCTTAGCTTGGTTACGATCCAGGGCCACTTCCCACGCCTCGCGTAGGTGCTGCTGCAAAGCGCAAAAGCGCGAATCAAGGGCCACGCTCGTCACGCCCTGCACACGAAGATCGTTGGAGGGGTCGCCCAAAGTAGTTTGAGTGAGTAGGGGAGGGATAACGTTTAGTGGCCGGCAAAGATCCATCTAATGAGCGGGAATGGCCCGCAATAGCCCGCAATAGCCCGCAATAGCCCACAATAGCCCGCAATGGCCCGCAATGGCCCGCAACGGCCCTGGGATTGGTCGCGAAGGTCGTGGTATTTCAGGGCCATGCACCGCTGGGGCGTGGTTTAGCATTCTCCTGTGCAGTCACGCTTGGGCACACAAGCCTATTGACGTAGCTGCTGCCTGAAGCGAAATACCAGGGACAGTACTTCGCACCGAACCCTTTCCAAAGCCCCGTCGAAGCCCTTTTGCAAAGCCTGTCCAAAGCCTGTCCAAAGCCTGTCCAAAACGTGTCCAAACTCTGTCCGCAAAACCTTTTGTGACCAAAAACAAAAACCTTCTCAAAGCACGGAGAAAACGGTTCTTCTTGTTTACAACCGCTTTTTCATCACTCTTTTGGCTCGTGTACGCGAGAAGTTTTGCGTTTGGTTTCTCGCGTCTATTGTCAAGAAATTAGTACACGCGCAGTGGGGCATAATGTGCGATTGCAAGCACTGCGAGCAATGTACAACCATAATAGGCAATCAGATCGTAATAGCAACACAAGCCCATACGTGCAGTGAGCAGAGAGATAAGTAGATGGAAAAGAGAAGCAGGTGGATCAGCAAAGTTGCCCTTGATGAAAAGTCAAGACATACTTCAATTGCTGGCTACTTGCTTTGATTGTATGAGAAAATTTATTCAATTCTTTGGATTTTTTGGGGTTTGCTTTTGTTGCCGCCTTGTGGAGGTTCTCCTTGAAGCGCCTTTTTAAGAGATGTCTCAGTGGCCCGCGCGAATTTTCCTTATGGGCCTCGAGCAAAAGCCATGAAAAGTAGCAGCCACCATCGCCAAGCTCGTGCGGCTCATCACATCCAAGCCTGCTGAGGATGTGATGCGAAAAGCGATGTGGCCGAGAATATATCATGGCCCAAATCAGAGCGGTCACCATGATTGCCCAGGCCACCAAGATCATCGCCTAGACCATGATCCTTACCATGACTCTTACCATGACCCTTACCATGACCCTTACCATGACCCGCCTCCCCAACCCTATACTTTTTCCTTCAGCCTCGTTGTTAAAAAAAAGCTTAAAACCACTGGAGCTCATCACTTTCCGCTGATCTCCATGCCAGACCTATTTCCGCATTTGGTGCTAGGTAAACAGGCCCCAGTTGTATGTAAATCACTTGAACGCGACCCCAGTGCAGGGCGCGATCGCGTGTGGTGAAGTGCCACTACATAGTTTCCCTTACCTCCCGGAGTGTGCGGCGCCGCCACGCGCACGCGCGACGTAAACAAGACACGCTCATGCGCATGCGCCAGATCTCACTTTCTGTTTTGATTTCGCTTCTTCTGGCACGCTCACGAACGGGTCACGACTAGGGCCACGACCGAGGCCACGCGCTGCCTCATAAACTCACCTTTCCCTGCTAGTCCCTCTTTCAAACCCGCAGGTTCTTTCAAGCGGAATACGTGTTTCCTTTCCCCGTGTTAATTTTTTTTCCCATACTGATCCACATTGTTTTTCCTTGAAGGCCCGGAAATATCTTATCTCCGATCTATCTTGTCGCGTGCCTTCAACAGACAATAATCACCCCGGGAAACTTTTGATCGACACGTCCCGCTTCAACTGCATTTTCATTTTGTTATTTCATTATTTTTTGGCCCATTGTCTGTTCTTAGTCTGAGAACGAATTGTGCCTGAACTCACGCCTCCTTGTGCCTTGTGCCTAACGCCTATTTTTCATCTGGAAAGGAAGAAGTCAATTGGTTATCTTTTTTCCCGCCGAAGACGTGAATATCCCCATACCCCTTGAAACAATTTCGGCCCCGTGCACAAAAGGGACCTGCAACCTAAATCTGGGATCTTCTTCCTCTTTCTATTTTATTTTTCTTGTTTTTACAGCCTTTTCCCTCGCGCATCCCTCGCACGATCTGCTACCTTTCCAAAGGCCATAACGTGTTGACGTTCGTTTGATCCATTTTCATCAACCATTGCATCATCATTTTCCCTTGTTTGAAACAAAAGCATTACCAAAAAACAACTACCAAAAGCCACAAAAACCACAAAATTCCACAAAACCAAAAAAACCACAAGATGCCTGTTTCTTCTACACCATCAAAACGTGTTGCGTTGGCGCCTGTTAACATAAACACTGCCGCGTCGCCCCTCTCGGGTTTCAAAAACCGCCGCTCGCATAATTTGGGTACAGCCCTGGACTCGTTGCCGTTAATGCCCACACTCACTCCTAAATTTGGATTGGCCAAACTGTTTAGTTCCTTGGTTCTGACCAGTTCTAATGGGGCGCTAATGCCCGCCAAGGCCCGCAAAATGGAGAGCTTTTCCGAGTACAAAATCACTAACAGCAGAAATGTCAAGGCGGATTTGGCCGCCACCAAGTTGAAGCTTCGCTTGCAATTGGCTTTGTACAAGCTCAGGCAGAAAAAGAAGGCTACTGTGGCGACTTCGCCCAATATACGCGTGTCCAAGACGCGTCCCAATCTGCCACAACTGCTGCTGCCCTTGCTGCTGCGTTATCTTCGGCAGAAAAGCTTCACCAGCTCTGCAAATGTGAACCTACAAAAGCCCAAGCTGATGACGAAGGCGCCACGGCTCAATATGGTGGCGTCTTCCAAAAAGCTTTCTGAAGATACTTGTGGAGCCTCCAAGGGCGTCAATGCCAGCCAAATGAAGCTTTACCATATCAAGGCGCTGTCGTCTTTTTACAACACATACTCTCACCGGCTTCCTCTCACTAGCGCAAGCACACAAAGACTTCCACCGGTGCACAAGATCTTGCGTACACCAATAAAGGCAGCGAGCAGGGCATTGCTGCAACTAGGCAACGGCTCTCTGACCGCTAACAACAACCCCAACTCAAACAGCGATGAAACCATTGACGAGAGCGTCGACGATAATGCGGGCGACTACCTGAGGAGGAAGTTAGACAACATTTTAAGCTCTTCTCCATTGCGCCAAAGCAGCTTTGGTACACCTAATAGTTTCTCTGTGGCAAAATCCTTGTTGCAGCTCGGGCTGGGATACTACTGATACACGTGCCATTATCCTGCGGGATACATAAGGATTATTCTCAAAGTTAGCTGAGAATTCCTCACAATTCGAGTAAGGACTCGAGGTGGTCAGCAACTTTTTGCACGCCCCTTGTTTCTCGTACAGGCTGGTTTTTCGAGAGAGGACAGATAATTTTCACAGCTGCCATACTTTGCAGCGCATATGTTTATTACTAACTTTTACTTTCAGGTGCAGGCGAAGTAGGACACCATCATGCTTTGCCACATAGGCACTGCTGTATACATCACCGTCACGTCATAATACCATCATCAGCAAATCACTAACAAGAGGTTGTAGTATTTCCCCAGACGCTAAGGTAGTGTTTAATGCCGAAAGGTTGTTTCAAGTGTTTGGAGAAACCCTTGCCAAAGTTGAAACTTAGAAGAATCTCAGTTTCTGTTCTACCTCCCCTTTTCATTAATATAAGGCACTTTGACTTGGGATTTTGAACAAAAACACAAAGTATTGGATACTGCCCAGATGGACCTAATTGGTTTACTCTATATGCTGTATGATACCCCTAAAGTGCCGAACCGTGGACTTTGGTTATGGACAAGAAGCAAAGGCAATACAATCCGCGGATAATCTCTTTAAAGTTGATAGAATGAAACTCGTTGCTTCTCTTTTGCAGAAAAATTAATGATAGTCATGGAAAGAGAAGTGCTGAGAGGATGAGAATTCGAAAAGCCAAGTCAATTAGGAGGCCTTGTATTTTATCTGACATTTGTGATGTTAGGTCACGAAGGGCATCCTTTATCGATTTGTTCTAAATCTACAGAATAAACTTCAAAGATGGTTTCCCTGGATGAAGTCTTTATTGTATTCGCCAAAGTATTGCTTTTGAAAGGCAGCCACTTTCTTCCAAGAGAACCAGAAACCAAAAAAGCACCACAACAGACTTCCAGTGTGGCCAGAGTTTGAATTGAGATATATCCAATCCAGGTGTATCCTAAATTATAAAGCAAATACTGAAATCAACTATTTTGACCCTCACTTGCACTCATTCTTGTTGCACCATGATTCCCGATGAGATCGAGTCTACCACGTCACATACCCTCTTCATATGAGCGTCCACGTCCAGGTATTTTTGCGGCTTCTCGCTAAAATGCACATACCCCGATAACTGGTCGATTTTCGCTCCGCCTGGAAACTTGTTGGCGGTGATCATCCGGTAGAGCAAACCCTCCACATCGAAATCGCTATCGTGAGACCCAAGTAGAAGTTTGCGGATTTTCCTTAAGCTTATAGTCTGGTAGAAGTTCGGGAGCTTGCTGAAGTTGCTGTCCAAGTGGTTTTCTACAAGTTGCGCCATGTGCCTGTCTGCTACAACTCGCATGGGGTAGAAGGTGGAAGCCAATATCTGAACAAACAGTCTGAAGTGATCTAGACCCATAAGACGGGTCTTTTTCGCGTAAAACAGCGCCACTTCGGGCGTGAGACCTTGTGCTATGTCTTTTTCAGCATTCAAGTACCTTAGAACGTTTTTTTGGCGGTAGTCAGAGTCACACATCAAGTAGAAGACGAGGATTTTATGCTTGATATGGTCGGAAACACTATCACGCGTAGCAGCAAGTTCCAGATGCCGTTTCAACGCTAAAATGTTGATTTTTTTCGCCACCAAATCGATTAGCCGCAACTCGCCACACTGAGGCGAGAACAAGAGCTGGTAATCTGTGAGCAAATCATTGTACTTGATGCGGGTAAGTAGTGTCAGAGAACCTGTGCTTAATGTATTAGTTGTCGAGAGGTAGGAGAGGTCCCGGATGATATTTTGGACTGTGGTGAGCTCGACATCACCTGGAGAGAAGTATAGAAGCAACTCCAACTCGGCCATTCGCAAAATCGGCATTTTTGCTGGGGTTGAATCTTGCCTAAGATGAGATATAAGCTTATCGATGTCTGGATAAGGGCATTCGAGCGAATTGAGGAATTCCTGAAGTTTCTGCATGAGGGTGTCGATATCCTCTGTTGAGAGAATCCCCTGGAGAAGGTTGGGTCCTGCTGGGGTAGTGATAGACGACATAAGTGGGAGGTTTGGGGATGTCGAAAGAAAAGAGTTATGGAAGAATTGGAATTGGTGGTGCCGAAGTATGGGGAAACGCACGTGACTGCGGTCACGTGAGCTGCACCCCCGGGCGAAGGGCTATTTGGGTTGGAGACCACGCCAAGAGTAGCCGCCCCGAGTACATCCACAACAGATTCCAAACAGCCTGGGAGTTGAACCATGGATATTTTAACCCCCTCTTAATTTCTCCCATCCTTCTCATTTATCTCCACTCTTCTCTGTTGATCGCGCGCTGCATTATCATGCACACCACGCGAACCCAAAATTCGTGCAGTCGCGTCCTCGTATACTCGTACTGGTGCAGATGGCTTATACGAGGCACATAACAATCAAATACCTCCAATTCTTCCCTCTTTCGCCCCTCCCATAGTCATTCTTTCGCTCTTTTTTTCCAAGCTATGTGGGTCAAGCTCGTCACAATACTCGTGGCAGTCTATGGCGTGCTCGAGGCCAGTTACCAGACATGGCTCCCAAGACATTTCCGGTTCGATAAACAGGTGCTTCATCAGCTTGTTCAGGAAACTTTAAAGGCACATCCCGATGGCAACGCCACTGCTATTATGGCCGATTTGACCCCCAGAATCCTGGCCGCGTATCCCGGCATCATCAACGACTTGAACTTCGAAGACTGGGTCTACAACAACGCGGGAGGAGCCATGGGAACCATGTTTATTTTGCACGCATCCATCAGCGAGTATTTGATCTTCTTTGGAACCGCCGTGGGCACCGAAGGACACACGGGTGTGCACTATGCCGACGACTACTTCACGATCTTGACCGGCCACCAGATAGCGGCGGATCCTGTGCTGCTCACGCCGGAAATATATTATCCGGGCGACCAGCACCACTTGAGGAAGGGCCACGTGAAGCAATACTCGATGCCTAGCGGCGCCTTTGCCTTGGAATTGGCCCAGGGCTGGATTCCTGCCATGTTGCCCTTTGGCTTTGTGTCGGTGGCGTGTCTGACGTTAGATTTCCACTCATTTTACCGAACCGTGTATTTCACGGCCAAGGACATGCTTGAGAACTTGGCCAGGGGCAAGTTCTAGCGTGTTTGACGGAGGGGAATAGTTCGATTATATAGAATGTCCGAATGAAGCTTGGGGTGTTGGGTTAGAGTGCTTTTGTGATGATAAGTGTGAGGGTGTAGGTGAAAGTAGACCTGAGGAGAATGTATTGAACTGAGTTGTAGAAAAAAAAAGAAGAAAAGAAGAAAGCGGGTGGAATGTACATCAGGTTTATGGTGAGGGTGCTTTTCTTTTGTTTATGATGAGAGTTTGCATGAAACGGAGATGGGAGACGACAAATCTAGGGTACATTAACCCAACAATATAGATAATGGTTATGATATTCGCGGCAGATGGTGGGTTGACAACTAGAGACTACAGATTCAGGGGTTTGAATGGATATGTGGAAAGAACTAAATAGGGAAAAAAAGTATGAATAAACCCTGTTTTACTTTTTTTCTCTCTCTTTTCTTCTTTATTCTTTCCTCTTCCTGTTTAATCTTGTTCCGCCGTGTCGGTAAGATTTGTGGAAAATCGGTCTGTTCGTTCCATTGTTCTCGAATCTCCAGTGTCTAGTCAGAAATGGCTGCGAATTTGACGCTTTTCCCTCTTTCGCACCCACCCTATTGGGTGCAACATTATATTAAATGTACCTTTCAGCGGTTATTTCTTCTATTGAATAAAGAAAAGACATGTTTTGGGAAAACGCTGTAAAAAATATCACTACCACTATCGAGGAGTTTAACGAGTTTATTCACTAAATACACCAGACATATCCTACTTAGAAAAACATTGTTCCCTTCTGCTCTATCAAGTTTCCAGCAGCCTAATATTCTACGTAAATAGCAGAGTACTGCTACACGGCCCTTAATTAGCACTTTGAGGCAGTATGGCGCTATAAGAAGGCACTTTAGACCCCAGTTGTCGCCGGGAATTCCGGAATTGTCGGCGATCTTATCGAGGAAGAGAAGAGACTTAGCATTGAATTTATCTATATTTTTTATCTAGGGCCGGGGTCGGACCGGGGCTAAAGTACCGGTTATGAGACTCGCTCAGGCACGGCCTTCAAAGAATCAGTTTTTGCTACTCGATAACTTTTAAGATCATCTCGAATTATCGATTATTCAAAAATACCTACAGCTTGAATGACCGTTTTGCCAAATCAAACAAGCTGAAAGTTATATGTAAGAAAAATAGATATGTATAAGAACACTGATACCTGGTTTGTCGAGTCGCTCTCACAGTCTTCTTTCATGTGACGAGTGATTGGGAACATATTGTCCGGGAAGGCATTTGTGACGGCATAAGCGAAGAGGGAATTTTCAGTATTTACGCCCACTCGGTTATGCCTTTAATGCTGTCGATGTGCCCCGTTTGAAAACCAATTCAAAAAGTTCGAAAATGGGTTCACGTGAACTTTTAGTCCTTTGTCCTTTTTTGACGACACACTCGCCAAAAGTCTCGGGAACAAACTCACTATTCGCACTTATCCAACTTAGAATGCCCAGGCAAGTCTACGATTACTCACGGCTAGGTTAGCGCTTACATTCTGTCAGTAATAATGGTCAAATTGCAGTCTACAGACTTTATGTGCGGTTGTGCTTTTCAATTGATCGGGCCACCGCCATCATGGGCACTTTGATCGTGCACACATCGTGCACACAACAGCTTGAATTTCCACTTTGGGACCACTAAAAAAACAGTGCTACTTAGACGATCCTTGCATTGCCCGCTTTTGGCGTATACCATCAATGAGGATGTTGTGAGATAAGAATTGGGATAAGAAAGGGATAAGAAAGGGACAAGAAAGGGACAAGAAAGGGACACAGAAGTTCTGAAAGTACTGGCCTTAAACTAGGAAGACTTGTTCGAAAAAGATCGTTAATGCTCAGGAATCATCAGCCGCTTCTAGCCTTTATTTCCCCGCCGGCCCCGTTAGTATCCGTGTTCTAGGCTATTTTTCCCAAACTCATGAGCGGATTGTTATCTCAGACATAACTTGGACTGTTGATCAGAAGAGGTAACTTGATGCAGGCAAAGATAGCGAAAAGATAGAGACAAGAGAGGAGATGCACTTCTACCGGTCAGTTATGGGCCGTGGCCTAGGTTATTGTCGCAACCACTATCGTCAACAAGACGGACGAATGCACCGGTTACTGCCAGTTCCAAATCGCTAAAGAAGAGCCAACTTGTGAGCCAACTTGTGAGCCAACTTGTGAGCCAAAGGCCCAAGGCCACGAAAAAGAAATGATTTCCCTTCAAAAGCTTTTTTGATCGCGCGGATGGCGAGTGTTCTTTCGCACGATTCCAAAGTTTGCAGAGTTTATCCCCAAAAAGTCGCCCCGCGTCTGCCTTATTAATCGTTTACGCTCGGCAGCGTAACGTGCTACCACGCGCGCCTGCAGGAAGCCATCTCTAAACGCAGGGCGGTTGCATATGGCTGCGCAAGCGGCATGGCCCAAACCAGCCACGTCTATATTCTGCAAGAGGTCTACAGGCTAAAAAACGACTCGGATCTGGGTTAGATATGCAAAAATGGACAAATGCCCTGGATGATGCTGCCGGAATCTTTCTTCATTAAAGAGAGTCGCCTGCCCGGGTGATTTCTAGGCAAACTCCTGGAATTTACTTGTTCTGCAGTTTCATTTGCAGCCTTCCCACCGCCTTCTGATCCTGGTTTTCTACCACCTCCACATCCCTACAAACCCTTGGAGTAACCCACAGAGATCTACAGCTACTGCTACTCTTACAACTATTGCTTATTCAGGTCTAAAAAGGAAACAATGCCCACTCTTTTCGTTGGGACTTATCTTGACCAAACACTGGCCCTTAAGCAGATCAAATACCCCAGTGGTTTGTACAATGCCGAGGTTGAACATCATGCAAACGTTTTCGATGAATATGCCGACGAGATCACCGAGTCAATGCACCACTCGCTCGACCAAAAAAAGGCGTTATCGATGCTTTTTTCCAACCAACCGTATCTCTCGGAAAATGCCCGGGCGAATACCGTGGAGTTTGCTTTGAAGATCCTGCTTCAGTTGAAGTGCCTTCCCTACGTGTTTTGCCATGCGGTCAGGCTCTTTGACCGGTACTCTCTGACAGCCGTAATTGTGCCAGAACAGGCCCAGCTCATTATGGCTACTTGCGTTTGGATAGCATCCAAGGCACAAGGCGGAAACTGCCATTATACCAGTTCCAGTACCAGTTGCATGGGCACCAGGTTTGCTACACAACGAGGCATCTTTTACGGTTCAGGGTCTCGTTTGGTGGGCCCAACGCAGAGGTACAGACAGCCCCGAGTGAAGGAGTTGATTGAGCTTTGCAACGACAGATACAACTACTCGGCCCATATGTTCAACCGTGCCGAGCTCCAGATTATGGTGGCTTTGGACTGGAGGATCTGTGAGCCGGGAATCGAGGATTATATTTTGTCTCTGGACGAGCTCAACATGGCTAAGAGTGCCCCCACGCCTCCGTTAAGAACCGTGGACCATGAGTTCCGTCGCATGAAGCAATTTATTGCCTACGCCCTCAGTTTTCTGAAGCGGTTATCCTCGTACACTGTTACCGAGAAGGCCAAGGTGTTGGTTGATGTGGTGAATGAAACATTCCGGATTCCTCGCAGTGATCCCCGGTTCCAACCCCAGAGCGCTTGTATGGATTACAATGACTGCCATCCAGACCGGACTTCGTACTCGTTTCTACGAAAACTCGTGGAAATGGCCGTGGCCCAGTCGCCGGCTTTTCTTCTCGATCAATTTGGCGACCGAGGCCCATACCAGTTACACATGTTCCTCACTTGTGCAGTGTACTCTCTTCCGTTGGACCGAAGAAACTACCCGACTTTATTGCCTCCGCTCTATTCGTCTCTGCCCACGAGTATCAGATCGATGTCAACCCGGAGAAGCAAAAGCCCGCAGACTCCACGAGGCCTTGTTTGCGGAACTACGCCCGAAAGGGTCAATTCAAGTAGGCCAGGAGCGGAAGTCTCGGCTATTCACTTCCACTCCGAAGCCTTGAGTCAACGGTCCTGTCGCCAAACTCTTGTTGGCTTACTCACGCCAACTGTAAACGCGCCCCATATGAATAGCCATCAATATCCAACATTTATCCACTCAACAAAGCAGCTACACATTCCGCTGAGAAACGACAGCCAGCTAAGTGTTCGCCAGAAGAAGCCTACCAGAGAAAAGGAAGTGCACGAAAGAGACAAGCTACAGGCACGAATGTTGACACCTTTGAGCAACGACCGATCGCCAGCATTCAAAAGAGGCGGCGTCACGGAGGCAGCGTTTCGAGCACTCCAAAGGCTCTGATACGGGATGTTAAGCGTTGTTATAGGGAGGGACAAAGGTTGCTATTTGGAGGGTCAGAGGCTCTGTTATGGAAGGAAAAGGCTCTGATTTGAAAAGGTTTTGTTGGGAACTTTATGGATTGTTTTCTCTATCTTTTTAGCTAATTTGATTTAAAGGGGATTGACCGGGGGATGTCGGTGGAAGAGAGAAAGAGGTCCGTGCATTTCTTTCTTCCTTTGGAGAGTGACAGCCTCGGTAAAAAGAGAGAATGATAGAAAATTGTAATAAACTCAAATCTGCAAAGGACGACTATTGATTCGAGTAAGCAGATTAGATGGTGGCGGCGTTGGACCTGCCACCTCTTGCTGTATCCTTGGAGTAAGTGGAATCATATCTAACAAGAGTACTCACACCGAATAACACTCAAATTATTTTAAAACTCAGGAGAAAGTGGAGGTTGGACGGGATCCATATATCACAGTAAGGGCATCACGTGCTCTTTTCCATCACGTGCTCCTTTCCTATGGCTGCACAAGAAATCTACACAGACTCAGGCCAAATAGAGCGACAGTGATGCCAGGGACGGGGGTTTTCACTGAAAGCTCGCTAATGTTGTTATTAGCAATACTTGCTTTAGTATCATGTTTAAGCGATAGTCAAGTATCAAATCGCTAACGAAATAGTGAATCAACGCCAATGTTACAGGGGATTTGCACTCAATACTACCATTGTAGTTAGCTGACCCATTGTCAGCTCCAACTATATAATGACCGGCTTTCCCACCTAAGTGTTGGAAAGCCAGACTGGTTTCACTAGAAGATCTCACTTAATACATTAGGCAGATATAAGAACCCAGACACCTCCACGCATACTACAGTCTATACTGTTTATAAGCATGATTTAAAATTCTTCTCCGAGTGATGAATATTTCGAGAGTCCAGTAAAACCCCAGCAATATGCAGTAGCAAGGGGTTGCGTGCAGGGCAATTCGAGCATTGAGCGGTACTGTTGTTCCATACTGAACATTTCTAGGTCTAGATATATAACATATATCATCTAAGTCCTTGGAAAAAATTGGTCAACAGTTGGCTGCTCATCAGTAGCCTTTATTCTTCGTTTGACGCGTGCTAACATTCGCTTAGGATAAAGAAGTTCGGCTCTATCCCATTCATTCTCATTCAAATATTCAAGAGCTTTCTCGAGTATACGAACCATCGCATGATGGCTGACTTTAGGTTTGTATTCGACGTCATTATCAGGCCCTTCTGTGGAGTTTTCGGTAGACACTGAACCCGGTGACCTCTCGTCAGCTTCATCCTCGGGTTCAGATTCCTCAGGCTCAAGCTCATCTAAGAATTCGTCCCAACGTACGGGATCCTCAATAATTCCCATGCGATGAAGTCGAGCAATCTTTTGGTTGCGGCCAGCATCTTCTTCAGCTATATTGTTTCCTGACTGTTGAGTATAAGCTTTCTCTACTATCTCGATATCAGAATCATCCGACGTATTTGCTGTTGTTTCGCTGCCTGAGTCATCTTCAACGATAACTTCTGCGTCGCGCAGGATTATCAGCTGGCTTGGCCCGACAAGTTCATCTGTAGAAGCAACGTTTGTCCCTCTACTTGCAGAAGGACGCAATTCACAATACCCTGTATGGTTCCAACAATTTGAGATGGTAGTCTGTGTAACATTCATCCAAGCAAATACTGTCCACCTCAAAGCTTGAACCAAAGGTAATTGAGGCAACTTTTCCCCTGGGTGTTGCCTCTTTTTGGCTTTTGATACCGCATCATTAATGAAGTAATCCATATACTTAGATTTGAAAGACCTGATAATACCCTGATCAAGGGGTTGTAACGTTGAAGTGGTGTTGGGTGGTAAGAATTCAACGTGAACATGCGGAATACCTTGTCTTGCTTCGAGTAATCTCACAGCCTTTTTGTGGGCACCGTGGTTGTCCATAAGCAAAAGAACCTTATTCTTTCCACGTGATGAGACATGTCGATCGAATTCCAAAAGCCATTCGATCATTAAGTCTGTATTCATCCAACCCTTCGGGTTCCACTTCCACTCACAGTCGATGCACAAGAGATTTTCATTTTCTTTCCCAAAAGAAACGTGAGTTTCACGTCTTCCAATTATCCAAACCTTCATTTTATCTTCGCCTGTTCTATTGCGGCAGAAGACAACAGTGAACCTATTCTTTGTTTTCTTTATTCCATGATGCTTTTGGGCCGCGATACCACGATCTGGAAATTGGTCCCACCAATGTGCTGTCTCAATCATATTGTAAATGTCACCTGGTCGAAAGGCCAGCAAAGTTTCTTTGTACTTTTTTCGGTGTTCATCAAGAGTTGCTTCAGGAATAGTTTCAGCGTCCCCGTGAAGCCGACGCTCATGTATCCGATACCTCGTTCGAAATCCTTGAAACCAACCGGGACTAAAGCTGGGCATATTTTCTCAGGGTACAATTGCTGAAACAAACATTGAGCCTCTATTCTAATGCGCTTAAATGTAAGACCCAAGTGATCCATTTCTTGGATCCACAAGAAAAGTTTATCCTCAAGTGCAGGGTAGTCAGCTGAGCGTCCTTTAGACTTAGGTGGCCCTCTTTCGTTGATTCGATCTCTCTTAAACTTTTTGTTGACCACTCTTGAGATTGTTGACTGTGAAATATTCGAATTGAACTGGTCTTCATACCAACTTTGGAGCTGCTTCTGCGAGAGATGTGGATTCTTGTTATAATGTTCCAAGAGCTTCTCAGCATGTGTCGGCAAGATCATTCCTCTTGAACGCTTCTTGTGGTAGTTTCTGATGCGATGATTGTTTTTACAGTTCTTGGTCATGGTGAGGTCTCTCTTTTCGAGTGTGTTTGATCGAGCAATCGTGAAGGGAGCCGAGAGTTTGCGCTTAATTTGTCAAGAAAGCCACGTGTAGGAAACTGCCTGACGTGTACTGATCGGATGAACCCACAGGAACGTCTAGAAGTGGCATTGTATCAATTTAAGCAAACATTTTACAGTTATAGCCCCAGAATCCCCAAATTTGCAGCCATTTTTTAGTTACTGGAAGTCATAGAATATTCGGTTAAATATGTCGAGTATCCGGAGATTCTGGAAATTTGTATGTAATATTCAATGAGACCCTTGAATATTAAAATGAATATTTCGAGAATCCCGATTTTTTGCGAAATTCTCGATGCTTACAAACAGTATAGACTGTAATTGGCCCGCGTAATCGGTCAGTACAGTAAAACTCTTTTCTGACATTTCAGTGATGATAAGAATTTGAACCTTATTCTTGTTGTCATTGTTTTACCGACTCTCATAATATAATCAGATATAATCAGATATAATCAGATATAATCAAATATAATCAGATATAATCAAATATAATCAGATATAATCAAATATAATCAGATATAATCAGATATAATCAAATATAATCAGATATAATCAAATATAATCAAATATAATCAAATATAATCAAATCATAACTAATTGGCTAATCACTTCCGGTCGTATGGGGACGGACGACCAAGCTATTCGCCGGGAATTTTTTCTTCTCCTTCCTTTTT